>CM056489.1:26057641-26657641 GCA_029783415.1 Anisodus acutangulus
TATTCAAAAATCTTCTCTACTTTTTAAAAATTTTGTGCCCGGTCAAATTAGGGATGCTTATCAGGCGGTCCGTTTGGATATTTACGCTTAATGATTTGGCTTGATAATTGATTTTTATATATACTAATCCGCTAACCTAACCAATAAAGTATCAATTAATTTGGCATGTATGGATTGAGTGGTTATCAGCCGATTTATCGATTAACCAACAAAATATATGAGACTGGTTTTCTTCTACTGATTGAACTAATATACTTGCATCTGTAGAAAACTAATGATCAATGATGTAATTTGTAAGCATCTATATATTATTGATCAAGTTTAGATTGAGAAAGCAGGTGGTCAGGGGTTGTAGTTGGTTTGAACATCATGGTTATAGTGTGTAAATAGAAATTTACACTTGATAGAATGCTGATATTTTGAGAAACTGCTTGAGGCAATTTCAGAAGACAATTCTCAGAAAAATGCATGCTAGCGAGAACAATGGAGAACTTGAGACCGTTACCTTGCTGCGGGAAGAAAAAATAAGAGCTTTAGGCCTAAAGTTTAACAGAATATTGTATGGTATATGTCGACGATGTATTAATATATAGTGATAATCTAGGAGATCATATTAAACACCTAGAAGAATTTATAAAAACCATAAAACAACATGGAATCTTGTTATTAGAAAAGAAGTCTGAAATTTTAAAAGATAATATAGAATATTTAGGATATATAATAGATAAAGATGGATTTCAACTACAAGAACACATAGTAACAAAAATTAAAAGTTTTAAAGACAAACTAGAAAATAAAAAAGAAGTACAACAGTTTCTAGGAATAATAAACTATGACTCACATCATATAAAAGATTTACCAGCTCTAAGAAAACCGTTACAAGATTTGATGAAGGGAAAAAATAAAGCATTTGAATGGAAAGAAGAACATGATAAAGCAATAAAAGATATCAAAGAAAGATTAACAAATCTACCAAAATATAGAATACCAACAGATAAAGATCAATTAGAACTCTTTACAGATGCCAGTGACATAGGATGGGGAGCAGTCCTCATTGCATATGATATAGACAAAGAAAAACCTTTAATATGCGGATACGGAGGTGGAACTTGGAAGACAAATGAAAAGAATTATCATATCAATGAAAAGGAATTATTAGCAGTAAAGTTTGGAATAAAACAATTTCATTATCATTTACTACCAGTAAAGTTCGTTGTCCGAACTGATAACACACATGTAAGAACATTCATTACTAATAAAATAGATCCACTACCAGAGTTGAACAAACGAAGGAAATGGCAATCATTCTTTTATTGTTATGATTTTATTGTAAAAAACATATCCGGAAATAAGAATCTTCTAGCTGATTTTCTAAGCAGATATCAGGATGTCAGTTAACAGTGACAGCTTTGACGACTATATCAGCAATATAATAAATGAAGTTATCAGCAACAACTAGGTTATGGCAACCAAAATACAAGAGCTAGAAGGAATGCTCAGACAAAATAACAACCTTATCAATCAACTCAAAGAATGCCTTTCAGACTACCAGACCTACAGAGGTTTAAGAAACTCTACAAGAGATACCATGGAAACTACAAACTTTTCTACTCTCAGTACAAGACTAGCACACATGCCACCAACATCCCAAATGCCAACATCCCAAATACCAACATCTCAAATACTATCAATGGCTGAAAAATTAATATTTTTCCCAGAAATCATTACCGCCTATGAAACCATTACCAAATATTACACTTATAAATCCAACCCCAACATACTACGAGCCTCAAGGTTCAACAAGTATCCAAGATATTTATGTCTCGAGAAAAAAGATCCAAATGTCGCCCATAAACTTTTCAAATATGGATTTCTAGATAAAATCATGGTAGATGATACCCTCAACAGTATATCAAAATTACCAAGTACCATATACCAATCAATCCAGTCTATAAGAGAAACATTCGTTCCAGGATTATATGGAATTCAAATATTTGACGCTTCTATAGACTTGACAGGAAAACCCATTATATTATGTCAACTCTTCAAATCAGGAAGGAATACTAGTATCACTGGAGATAGTACAGATTCCAAAAAGGAAATGCCATGCAAAGTCAATCAGTTTCAAGGATGGCTAAGCAACAAAAGAGCTATTGGACTAACAACCCTAGTAGGAAGATTAGAAGATATGATTAAAGCAGGGAAGGCAAGCATCATTGGGACTACTAAAGGAGGAGAAATAGAAGAATTAGTTACTATATACTACAATCACGATATAATAGCCCAAGACACAGTGAAACTCACCAATATGATGAATAGAATAATAAATCTAAAACATAAACATGCCAAAGAAACAGTGGAACAATATCAGGCCATAACAAAACAGAAAAGGAAGCCAATGACTCTAAGAGATATAAGTATGAATAGTAAATAAGTTATGAGCATAAAAGAAGAAGGATCTTCTGATCCATTCTCTTAATAGCAAAAAAGCCTGATTAGGAATATGTAAAAGCCCATCATATTAGGATCATTCAACTACGTGAGGCCTAAGATATCAGCATAATATCATAACAATCTGACCTAATGTGATTTATCACATAAGCCCAAAATGATATTAGCATAACAACAAAGATATTATCAAAAGAAAGCAAAAGAGAAGATGCCAACCAGATAAGACAAGGAAATGACAGCAACGAAGCAAAAGAAAGATGCCAAACATATCAGCTTTTGAAGAAAATGACAGCAATAGGAAGATGCCAAACATATCAGCTTTTGAAAAGGAATCACAAGAAGACAAAAGAAGATATTAGCAAACGAATGTAATAAATTAGTTTGTACTATAGCAAGAATAGTAGCAGGAATAGTAAAGCCGCCAAATACTGTAGTCACACAGTAAAGGTCGCACAGTAAAGATCGCACAGTAAAAGTAGCATAGTAAAGGTCATAATACTGTAGCACGCCGAGGTTATCTATATAAGGAGCCTCATTGTATCTATTGGAAGTAAGTTTTTCGAAATACAAATTCAATCTTTGATATATCCTCTCTCTAAAATACTCTCTCAAGAAATACTTTCTTTCTCTATAATTCAGAAATCTATTAGCCTTCTATCAATCAAAATTATGTTTAGCTAAAACCTCATATCAGTCTATAATCCTAACAGAATAATATCGTAATCTAAGAAGATCTACTTCAAGAAATCATAAAAACAAGAAATAGACTTTAAAGAATATATAATTAAACGCATATTAGTTCAGGAACCTTGACTTTTGCTGGAATGTTTGGAAAGAACTGTAGAAACCTCTTAAGACCTAGGCCGGAGTACCCATAACGCGGAGTAGTAAGAAAGGGGAAGGTTGCCAGGGTGAAGTTGAGAATTCCGGTGATCCAAAGATTACTGCAAAAGGTATGGTTTCTTTGCTTGTATGTTTTAATTATGTATTCAATAGAGTTAATTTCTATGATTATGGTTTTGATAAGTAGAATTTCTATGATTATGATATTAAGAATATGGAAGAGATTATAGATTGATTTAAATAAAAATGGTTATAATATTTGTGTTTATAATACTTGTTTGTTATTACTTTAAATTCCGCAAAAATCATAATAATAATAGTAAAAATACCACCGATGTTCTTCCCTCTTTAGGGTTATCAGGTGAGGAAGAGATCCGCCCGAAAATTGATATCAGAGCCATAAATAGGACAAAACTAGATTTAGAAACTGCCAGAAAAATGAATAGGACTAATATCTACAACATATATGAACGTTATGAATATAAATCTGATAGGCCTAATGATTTAGAACAGTTTGATACAGAAGATTGGAATTCAGAATGAGAACAATCCAATCCTTTAGGAAAATAA
Source organism: Anisodus acutangulus (assembly GCA_029783415.1). Lineage (NCBI taxonomy): Eukaryota > Viridiplantae > Streptophyta > Magnoliopsida > Solanales > Solanaceae > Anisodus > Anisodus acutangulus. The sequence goes on from CM056489.1 coordinate 26,061,506, forward strand.
TAAGATATAATAAAATGATATGGAAGTGTAGAGAAATTAAACGCAATTTAATAAAATTAAAAGAGACGGCTGAAGAATTATTAAAATTATCAAACGAATGGTTAGACCAAAGAAAAGAAAGTAATATATTCTATAACAAAGAAGAATTACAAAAAATAGATAAAATATGTTCCGATACAGCTACAACGAGCAGAAGAATAGAAGAAATAAATACAGAAATTATTGTACATGATCTTATAATAAGAGATCTAATAAGAGACATAAGCTTTGAAACAAATCAATATTAAAATGAACTCATATAAAATTCTTCATCACTATACCATTTATTGTTTTCTTCTTTTATTTGTTCTAAACTCATAATAAATTGTGTGGTATTAATATATTTTACTCCTTGTTTCTTTAATTTAGGACATTTGTTAGCATAATGTCCCTTTTCATTACAATTCCAACATTTACATTCTTTAGGTGCTTCTTTTGCTTCTAATGGTTTTACATACCTTTTCTTTCTAAATTTTCGTTTATTTTCAAATCTTTTCCTAGTGTCGGGGGTATTATTATATCTCTTAAATCTCTTATATATCCTTCTTCTGTAAGGTTTGTAATATGGTTTATCATAATTCTTTGTGTAATTTTTGTTTTTATTAAACGCTTTATTCTTATATTTTCTAAATGTCTTTTTATGCCTTTTATATTTATGTTCTTTCTCTTGGTTATCACATCCAAATACTAATCTTCTTTCTGTAAATCCGCATATTTCTCTTAGTCCTAATTTCTTATCTTTTTTAACCTTTTGTTGTAACCTGTATTCTTCGCATTTTCTCATTAAATAAGCTCTTAATACTCTTATTTTTTCTCCTAACGTATTTTCTTTTGGTTCTAATTGTTTATATTCTTTAGTTATTTCCGTATTATATGGGGTTGGTAAATGATCATAATAAAGTTGTTGGTATATTATTCCTTCATATGGTAAGAATCTTGCTTCATAATAGAATTTAGTAAAACTTATTGTATATTCTGGTAGTTTATTGATCTTGCAACATTTCATATTGTTTAAATTCATTATTATTTCACATTTTCTTTCTGCTAACACATTTTCTCTGGCTACTAGCCATCTTTCTCCTAGAAATTCTCTTTTTAATACCATATCGAATAACATTAATATTCCCTTCCAATCTTTAACATGATGAAATATTTCTCCTTTCATTTGATAAGCTATGGTTTCAAACCAAAATGCTACTTTTCCAATCATTGTTTTAGATATTAATCCATACATATAGTCTAGATCACTAGTATGTGCTGAACTCATTAATGCTAAAGACATTCCTACATTCCAATCATTTATTCTTCTACTTAGTTCTTGCTCATCATAAACATTGTCTAACTCTAGAAAATATCCATTCATATTTATTCCTTGTGCCATTGATCCTACAAATTCGCTAAATTCTGCTCGATGTCCTACTGGTATGTGTGGTGGTAATTTAGTAGGTTTCCTTGTTATGACTTCTAAAGCTGGATCTACCATTTCTTCTTCAGGGTAGTTGTTGATGTCTTCATTTATAGTGTTATCTGATTCTATTTCTGTTTCAAAAGGTTCATTATACTCATCTTCTATATCGCTTTCATGTTCTTCTTCTATAATTGCATTTACTCTTTGCATCTTTTGTAGTGCTTCTAGAATTTGATTATTTTCCTGTACCATTTCAGAATTATTTTCATCTTCTATTTCTTCCATAATTTTTGCTACTTGTACTTCACTGTCTTTAACTTCTTCTTTATCTGTGCTACTGCTGTCATTAATATTGCTATTTTTATCATTTTCATCACTGGTGTTGTGTATTCTTCTTACCTTCTTTTTTTCTTTTAACCTTGCTATTTGTTGTTTCATAATGTGTAATTCCTCTTTTAATTCACTCATTTCTTGCTTAACTAGTTCTAATTCTTTTTTTGTTTCTTTTACTTCTACCTTAGTCTTATTTAAGCTGTATTTAGTGTCTTTATACTTAGTTTTATATTTTTTATACTTCGTTAACCATTCTTCATTAATGGATAGTTTTAACTTCGTATTTTCTTTTTCCAATTCTATTATCTTTTGGCTTTGGGCTTTATTATCAAGCTTTAAATTTCTTTCTTCAACATAAATGTTTCTTTCTTTTAAATTATCTTTATTTTTTATTAAGGTTTCTTTAGGATCCTGTTGTTTTTTCATAGGTTCATATTTATATCTTTATTTTTCTAATATATCTTTTCCACAATTTCTAATAAATGTAACTGCGCTATGCTCAGTATTACTCATTAAAATTGTCCTTTTTTACTTAATGCTTTTAGACCATCTAATGTTTTTTCTACTTCTTTTGGTATTTTTGGTTTTATTTGACTAATATCTATTATTATAGGGGTTTTACTTCTTCTCCATGCATCCATTGGTACTATTTCAGGTTGTGTAGTTCTTACTATTTCTCCTATAGTCTGTTCTTGGTTACTGGTTTCTTCTTCGTTTATCTGTTTCTCTTTACCCTTTTCTTTGTTTACTTGGACTACTATTGTATTTAGTTGTTTTAGTATTAATTTGAGTGTTGGTACTTCAGATACGTTCCATAGTTTGGTTAGTTCTTCTCTTATTAGTTCGCGTGTTTGAACTTGATTTTCTTTTATTTCCTCCATTTTTGTGAAAAGGTTTTTTAATTTTTCTTTTATTATTAGTTCTGTCCATATCTCATCGACTTTTTCGTTAAAATTACTCAGGGTTATTTATCCTTTTCATCTATCTGTCTCCTATACTTATCCATTCTTTATTAGGTTTATATTTTGTTATTCTTTCTAATTGTTCTATTTCATTTTCTAACTTTATTTCTTTAGCACTATATTTTAAGTATTTAAGTAATTATTATGCTTTTTAACTTTTGCTTCTTTTTATTGATTTTATCTTGAATATTCATATTTTATTAACAAATCTTGTTTTATCTTGATCATTAATTTCTATTCCATTATTAGTTATCCTATAGTCTATCATGGTTAGAAAATCGCTTCCTAATAATAATTCATTAAAACTATCATATTCTACGACCGCAATGTTTATTTTGTATTCTAAATTTTGAATTTTAAATTTCATATTAATGCTTCTGGTAACTATTATTTCTCTATCATTTTCAGGGTAATTAAAGGTCTCTGGTGGAATTAGATGACAATCTTTTTCATCTACCTTACTTATATGTACAAAGCTTTTTACAGCTCCTGTATTGATTTCAGTTATACAATCAGTTGTTGTAATTCCGTTGAATATAATTATTTTAATACTCAATCTATTACTTGTCATATTTACTAAATCCAATGTTCTTGGTACCCTCAAGCTTTCTTGTCTTGTTAATATTTCTCTTGTAATACTTAACTTGGATCCTTCTATCTTTGGTCTTATCCTTTGTGACATTGTTGTGTTTCTATTTCTAAAATCCATATGTATTTCTTTTGGTATTGTTATCTTTGAGTTTTCTTTATGTTCTATTCTTTCTAAAATATCTTGGTACATTTTAGGTACTAAAATATTCATTTCGTGTTGTTTCTTTACATGATGGTTACCTGTTAAGGCATATACCATTTTTGTCTCTATACTTATGACTTTGCTTCCTGGTGGCATTTTTATTCCATCTAGTTTATAGTATAATGTTAAAGCTAAGTCTTTATGTTCATCTTTTAACGAGATACTAAAATTGGGTTGTACCATAAATTTTAACTTTTGGTATATCAAATTTCTTTTTATTACTGATATTAATGCGTCTTGTAAATTTTCTAGTATCTTGTCATCCAATATGTATATTTGTATTGGTGTATCTATATTTTTCTGAAAATATGTTTTTATAGTAAATTCTACACCTCCAAAATATATATTTCTGTATTTTCTGGCTTCTTTTGTTGATAATTTAGATAATTCCCTTTTTATTATTTCATCAGTTATTAGATTAATTCTGGCTTTTCCATTTACACTTGTTGTGTCTATTATGTTTTCGTATTTTTGGATTATATATCTTATCTCTTTATTTCTTTCAAACCATTTTGTTTTAAATATCTGTTTTATTGATAATTCTTCTTGTTCATTTTGTATTTTTTGATACGTTTCGGGTTTAAAACTTAATGTTTGTGTTGTTCCTCCTTCATATTCATCCATCTGATAGTGTGTTTCGTATAGATCTGTTGCTATCTCTTTTCCTTTATCCATGTTTTAGTAAGTTTATATACTTGTACTGTTCTTGTATTATATCTCTTAGATCTGATATTTCACTATCTCTTCTGATTATTTCTCCTAATTTATTTTCCAGTAATTTTATATTTTCCTCTTCCTTCTGTCTTATCATTTTGTCTTTTAACGCTAGATTGTTTTTTAATTCCTTAATGGTCTCCTTTTGATTTTCTATCTGTTCGGAATTTTCTTGTAGGCGTTGATCTTTTTCTCTTATTAGATCTATACTCATTCTGCAACTTATAATATGTTGATTTATGTCTCTGTTATATTCTAACCTTTTTTCTGCTATATATGCTAATTGTCCTAACATATTTTGTTGTCTTCGTATTATTTCTTCACCCATAAGAACTAGTAGTTGTGGTCTGTGTTTATATCTTTTATGAATTCATTTTGTAACCTTATTTCTTCTTGTATTTGTATTAACTGTATATATAATCTTGTTAATTCTTCAGATTTTACAGTTTTTTGGGTGTGGTCTAGTTCTTTTTCCATAGCAAATATTCTTATCTTATACATTCTTTCTAGTTCCTTATGTTTCTTCTTTTGTTTTAATAAAGTTTTTGTTTTCTGACATAACCATTTTGCTTGATTATCGAAGAGGAAAGTGACACAGAAACAAGGAGGATTAATTATATAAATACTTACTCAGACGAAGAAGATATCTCTTCAGATAGTGAAAAGAATTTAAATTAAATGGTAGCAATTTACATAGAAGCTCAAGTAGAATACAAGCCCAATAAAATGATAAAACAAAAAATCTTTATTGATAGCGGAGCAGACATGTGCCTAGCACGAAAAGAAGTATTAGAATAACATAAGTGGAAAAGATCTAGGACATATAGAATACGAGTGACAGGATTTAATGAACAAACTAAAGAATTAGACACGATAGCAGAAAATGTAAGGATAGTGTTAAATAAGACGATATTTAGATTACCAATAATATATCAAGATAATAATATGAGTCAACATGTATTATTAGGAAATAACTTTTTAGATTACTTTAAAACCCAAGTTATAAATAATAACACCTTAAGTTTACAAACACCTTGTAACAGGTGGATTATATTAAAAAGAATATTACCAGTACAAACATTAAAATTATGCAATAGGATAAATCGAAACAATAACTTACAACTGTTGAAAGAAAAATACCTTGGAATGTTAAAAGCAAATTTTGGAGAAAATCCAATACAATTGTGGGAAAAAGAAAAAATATATGCTGAAATAAAATTAATAACTCCTAATGACATTATCAGATGTAAACCTATTAGATATAGCCCAACAGATCAAAAGGAATTCGAAACACAACTAAAGGAACTACTAGATTTAAAATTAATACAAGAAAGTAAAAGTTCACATAGCAGTCCAACTTTACTAGTAAGAAAACATAGTGAACAAAAAAGAGGAAAAACTAGAATGGTCGTAGACTATAGAGAACTAAATAAAAAGACAATATTTGATGGATATTTCTTACCATATAAAAGAAATCTTATTAACAGATTAGGAAATAAGAAATGGTTTAGCAAGTTTGATTGTAAGAGTGGATTTTGGCAAATAAAATTAACCAAAGAATCAAAACCTTTAACAGCTTTTAGTACCCTTCAAGGACATTATGAGTGGAATGTATTACCATTTGGATTAAAAAATACATCCCAAATATTCGAGAGAAGAATGAATCAAGTGTTTAATCTTTAGTACGGATTTCAAAATTTTGTAGTCCTCACATGAAATGTTTTGTCCATTTTATCCTTAATTGAAGCTTTAATTACCTTCTATCTTCTCACCCATTTTAGTAAATTTTAAGAATTTAAGAACTTTTTTCATGCCACTAAAAGTGATGATATCGTGGATAGTAAATATTTTGTACAGTTTAGGATAAAATAGTTAAGTAGTCCATTTTATCCTTAATAGAAGCTTTAATTACCTTCTATCTTCTCACCCATTTTAGTAAATTTTAAGAATTTAAGAACTTTTTTCATGCCACTAAAAGTGATGATATCGTGGATAGTAAATATTTTATACAGTTTAGGATAAAATAGTTAAGTTCAAGATAAAAAAATTATTACAATGTTGATTCCATAAAAAGGCTCATTAAAGTAAGAAAGGAGAAACATATTATTTTTTTAACATGCATCTTTTGGAAGGAAAAGAAAACTTAAAGTAAGAACAATTTAATTTCATTGACTTTTCAATATTTTTTATATGATTTAATTTGTAAGAACATATACAAAAGTATCTTGCAATACCAAGGCTTTTAATTTCTTATGTTTATTTATAGATTTATTGATTTCATCATACAATAATAGTAACATTAAATATTTTGACATTAATTGATTATTGTAATATCTTTTTTGCTAAGAAAGAATTTAGCTAATATGAGTTCAACTCAGATAAATAAATCAAATAAGTTTAACACATGGAAAGCTCAATTTGAATCATTGGAGACTAAAATCTCAAAAAATTTAAGAAAAATAGAAATTAGAAAAACTTTCATTTGTTTGATTTTAATTTTTAAAAAGTCTAATATATACACTAAGAAAAATATTTTTCCTTAACTTTCAGATACCTTTTTGTACTTTAATATTTTACAATTTAAGTCAAACAGATATTACAAAATAAAGAAGTAAGACCACAAAAAAATTAAATATCAACAAATTTAATTTTAACGTCGGTTTGAGCACGAGCTTAACACGGGCCAAATGACACTAGTTATATATACATAGGGGTGTATATGTAACTTAATAATTCTTAACAGGTTAACGGCTAAATTCCAATAAGGAAAAAGAGTAGAACGTCCCCTCCGTTTATCTACAAAATTTAAAATTGTTCCCAACAATTAATTTGATAATCGATATCAATAGATCAATAAGCCTATTTTGCGGTTGGGTTATCGGTTACTGTAACGACCCGTTAGGTCATTTTACTTATTTTTCCATAAATTTCATTTTCCCTAGTTTTGTTTTGATATATTTGATGGGAGGGAATGAGTGGCGCGATTCCCGAGGCAATCAGATGAAAATAACAAAAGAAAATCATAAATTTTAAAAATTGAAGCTTTTAAGTTTAGAAAGTATGACTAGGAGTTGACTTTTAGGAAGACACGCTTGGAATCAAATTACGATGGTTCTGTTAGCTTAGGAACATGATTTTTGACGTAGGTGAATGGTTGGAGCGTGTCCAGAGTGATTCGGGTGAGTGTGGATTTTGAGTAGTTTTAAGTTAAAAGATGAGTTTTAGTTGACTAAAGTCAGCATCGAGGGCAATTGAGTCTTTTTTAAAGTTACATCGATTTCATTAGGTGTGGAATGTTATTTATGACTTAGTTGAGTCGTTGGTTCGATTTACGATGCACTCAGAGTATTTTAGGCGTTTGCTTGAAATTCTAGTTTTAAGAGTTTTAGAGTGGACTTTGATAAAATATTCGCTCAAGATGACCTCATATGACAATTCCGAGTATGCGAGTAGATTCGTTGCGTATTGTATAATTGGTTCGCATATTTTGTTTGTGTTCGGGGGATCCCGGATGAGTTTCGAGGGTTCATTCCAAGTTCGGAGGACACTAGATTTTTTCTGGTGTTCTTCATCGCGACCGCGAGGAGACGTGTCATGATAGCGACGTGTCTCGCAGTCTACCTCATGATAGTGTAGGCCTTGGCCGCGAGCGTGAAAGCTAGAGAGTGGGCCGGGTCGGAGCAAAGCTCGGCAATCGAGAGCCTAGGGTCCGCGTTCACGAAGATTATTTTGCTTCAGTGATTTTTAAAACCCCAAAAATAATCTAAAACATTTCATTCTTACTTTTGGAGCCTGAGGTCTCTGTTTGGAGAGGATTGTGAGGGAATTTTCAAGGTTCTTCAAGTGGATAAGTTCCTAATCACTCTCCCGTGGTTATTCTATTGAATATTAAGAGATTCCATGATAGATATCATGATTTAGGTTGAGGATTTTGGGTGAAATAAATCCTAGGCTTGAGTAAAGAAGAATTTCTTCAATTGATCATGAAGTTGATGTTGGATTTGAATGATTTTTGATATCTAGGCTCCATAAGTAATGGGTAAACTAAATTTGGAATTAGATTTCCAGTTTGGCCATCGAGGCTCGAAATTCTATTTTTGGGCGACTTTTTAGGTCCGGAAGTTTTGTATAGTAATATGGGTATAGTTAGAATTATGTATTAATGTACTATCCATATTTGAATTGATTGAAACCTTTCAGATGAGTTACGAAAAGGCAAAGCTTTGTTGTTCGGACTCCTATTTCCAGGCAAGTTGAGATCTTGTATCTTCTTTAAAGCATCATTGTTGGTCTAATTAACTAAATAAAAGGGCGTAATGAGGATAATAAGGGGGTCATAATATTTGTGAGGTAACGATACTTGTATTGGGTACCAGTGAGATGTTATGGGTACTTGCGCCTTTAAATTATGTAGTAAATACCCTGCTTTGGGCAGTAGCTGATAGAATAGTACAGTCCTTTGGATCTGTGATTGGGGTATGAAGATCGTACTTTACGCATCATTATTATATGCCTGTCTTATATGTGAATATGTATTTTCATCACTCCTTTATATTCTTTTAAAAGTGAAAAAGAAAAAAAATGAGTCTTTATTATGTAAATGGCTAAAGACCGGATGTTTATGGCATAAATTGATAAAAGAATAAATTTTTATTGCATATCTTGGCTTCTTATTGCTGTGCATGTCATATTAATTCTTCACATGGTATTTCATTCATGCTATACTTGAGGATACATATGTGGGTCCGAGGGAAAATAATTTCGGATGGAGTAATCCGCTATGAGCCTAAGTAGCTAGAGACATGTTTTGTGAGCCTAGTAATGATTGAGAACCCAGATGAAAATGATTTCGGGTGGTATATAGACCTCACGAGTCCCCCATGAGTCACAATTCATTAATATTTGAACGTATGTGTACCGATGATGGAAAGGCCTTGCATTGCATTAAATTTCATTTGCATCTCATCTCATTTCATCATATTATGTGTTTAGTACCTGATTTGTGGATTAGATTATATTGCCTTATCTATGTGAAAATCTTGTAAGACTTGAGAAACTAGATGCTATAATCTAGGTTTGGATTGATGATTTTCGTGATTTTGTGTATTATTATGGTAAACTAATGCCGGTTAGTGTGAAAGTAGTAATCGGAAGGCCAACCCTCATCTTCGTTTAAGATATAGTCAGTTGACGATGCTGCTAAGTACACGTTGTTTCCTATGCTCACGCTACACTTGATGCACCCTTTGTGTGCAAGTTCAATTCCTAGTACCAGTAGAGCGCGTGATTTGGGGTGACCCACTAGAGAGATTCATGGAACCGGATCCTCCCTCTTAGCTTTTACTTTGTCTTTTACATTCGGACAACTTATGTGTTATCGGGATGTATTCCCAAACTTGTAGTACCTTTTAGTTAGTTCTTGTACTCGTGACACCCGATTTTGGGGTTTTCGTACTTTTCATATTGGTCTATTATACTGGATCTTATTAGAGACTTAAGAGCTTGTTTACTTTATTATTATTCCGCATTTGTTTTCCTTTACCAAATTGGGATAAATGGGTGATGGTTGTCTTACCGAATAATGCGAATTGGTGCCATCACAACCCTTGATGTTGGGTCGTGACAGTTACAGTTCAATTTTGAATAGCCATAAGTCAAACTAATACATATTAATTGAAATAGAGGGAGTATAATTTAAGAATCGTTTTATTTTTAAAATTTAACAGCAAGAATATGGAATATGGTTGAAAATTGTCTCCACCTCGTGTAGCACTTTGGTAAGAGATCTTCATAATTGTCAAATTGTTCGTAAATGTAACTGGACTTGCCTTGAACGGTATTCAACCTCGCTCTGCTACCATTTGTTAAGATCGAAATTATAGGGTGCCATACAGAAGATAGCAATTACAAACCTTGAATGACGATAAATAAAAAATATATTAAAATAAATATTATAATGTGGTTTGGTCAATTAACCTACATTCATATGGGTAAAAATGAATAATCTACTAAAAGAAACTACCAAATTATTACAAGAATAAATTATCTCCCCTTTCTCTAACCCTAAAGGATTACATTGTAGTTGCTATTGTGTTATTGTGTAGGAAGAAAAGATCTTCAATTTATAGAAGTCCAACAACTTTTTTCTCCAAGAAAGAATTAGTCAAATATGAAAAAGACATTTTTCACCAAGGAAACATTTTCAACACAAAGAAGGAATATTCTAATTATGAAAGAAAATCAGGACAAAACCTAACACATGTCAAAATTGGAGAATCATGACCGACAACAACTATCATATGCTCATTTGGCGAAACAACAAAAAGAACAACAACATACTCAATGTAATCTCATAAGTAGGGCCTGGGGAGGATAGGATATGAGTATATCTTACCCATATCTTTGTGGGTAGAGAGGTTATTTTTAATATATCGTATCGGCTCAAAAGAAGTGAATCAAAGAAGGATTCAAGGAAAAAAAATAGCAAAATAGTAAGATAAAAAAAGCCACTGAAGCAATAAGTAAGAGTACAAATTGAAGAATAAGACACTACAAGAATACTAAATGATACTACTAGAAAAAATAAAATGAGAAGAGGAGACTAACCTCGCACATAAAAGTACAACAACACTCGACTTCCTAATATCCTTCTATCTTAATCTTCGACCTTTATATCTTACTATATGGGGTCATGTCCTCAATTAGCTAAAGATGTGCCATGTTGTGTCTAATCACCTTTCTCTAGTTCTTCTTCCCCTTACCTAAACCTGTTATATCCAACCTCTCACACCTCCTTACTGACTGTGCACATCATCTTCACCTGCCTGAACAATTCAACCTCGCTTCCCCATATTTTCCACCATGGAGGTCACTCTCACCTTATCCTGTATAATGTCATTCCTAATTTTATCTCTCCTAGTATGCCCACACATACATCTAAAGATCCTCATCTATGCTACCTTCATCTTTGAATGTGTACATTCTTGACTGACCAGAACTCTACCTCATACAATAATGTACGTCTAACCACCATTCTGCAGAACTTACCTTTAAAACTTGGTGACATGTTCTTATCACATAGTACTCCAGGCGCGAGCTTCCACTTCACCCACCCCACTCCAATATGACGTGCGACACCATCGTCAATCTCCCCGTTTTCTTGGATTATAAACCCAAGATACTTAGAATATCCTCTATTGGGTATGAATTGTGTATCGATCTTCACTTCCACCTCCACTTCATACGTAACGTCACTAAACTTGCACTCCAAGTACTCTATTTTAATCTTGTTTAACCTGAAAACTTTAGATTCTAAGGTTGTCTCCAAACTTCTAGCTTATCGTTAACTCCAATGTGCATTTCGTCGATCAACTCGATATCATATGTGAATAACATATACTACAAAGTAACCATAATGTATATCATCCATTAACACGTAATAAGAGCAATGCGTTATCTAAATTATATATTTGAGCTATATAGATGGTAATTAGTGTGGGGACCAGGTGTTATTTGTTCAAACACGTATACAAAGTTGTCACAATAACATATTAAATAGGAATGTATCTTTAGTCATGATTGTTCAAGTATGTGCATAAAATTTACTTGATCAAGTCGGCACTTATAGATCTGAAAAACTTTCACAAAATTATAAGAACCTTTTAGACCATGCCTATCATAAGATACCAGACTGATGGAGTTACCGACACTTAAATAGTTAACTCTTAGGGAATTTTTTTAACCCTATGACTTTTTCATAAAACATGATTGTTTTAGGGATTCTTAAAAAAGCTTTTTCCTCCATCAAGGAAACTACTGAATATGTATGACTGTATCTAATATATTATAGTTGGGAGAGAAATTAAATAATTAATTACCTAACATATAGACCACATTAAATATCTATAATCATAAACACATAAATTTCCAAGAATCTAAATTTGATTAGTTACGACATGTTTGTTTTGTCATAATGTAATTACTGTACTACAATCATACTGTTTGGTTACACATCGGTAGGCGAACCAGTTCCCAACCCAATCACACATAAAGTAAACTTGAAGTGGAAAGAGAAGAAATAAATATTAACATGTCTTACTATATAAATAAATAGTCATAAAATGATGAATATCTAATTATTGTATTTTCAGTGATCTGTTCTAGTTAGGACAAGAGCTACTACATAAGCGGAAAGAAAATGTCTGAAATTATCTCAATAAGGGAAAATAAAGACAGAAGTAAGAAGGGAGAGTCCAGGGATGTTGAGGAAATGTAGTCTCACCATGATATCTTAGGTCCATAGCCTCAGACATCAGCCACAAGGTCCGACACTAGTAGACGATGTTTATATATGCATCAAAAAGAATGCAACAAGTATAATATGAGTACACATCGTACTCCAGTAAGCATCATAGGCCAACAATGACATATAACATGTAACATATATAAAAATCGAGTTGACACACAAGTAACCCTAAACTACACAGTCTTGTTAAGAACATAAGTCCCCTCCACATAACATATATTTTTCTATACTTAAGCCATCTCAGCAGATAGAAGTACTGTCCAACACATAATCACTTTATCATAGAAATTCCAAGTAAGCACAAGTATCATGAATATAATGTATGTTAATGAATGATATGCATGAATACAATGGTACCTCTCATTAACCCGATATACATGTGCCACTGTATATTGCCTCGTAGTCTTGACCGATGGGGGATCCGCGAAGTCCATATACCGCTCACAACCAACCGAAAGTCCATCGGTCTGTCTAGAGCATCAATCACAAACTCATTTGTCGAGCCATGTCAATTTACACCATATCAGTATCCAAATCATCTCATAACAATATCATTTACTTTTTTTCCCAAGTCTCATCGAACCAATAACATTCCATAACCAACTTTATTCCAACATCAAGATAATATACGTGTATGAATGCAATGGTAAATAAAGCAAGTAATCATGAAGTGTGAGATGAAATCATGTTCAAGAGATGAATAACACATGCCTCAATATTATCAATAACACATAATTCAACATACTCAGTCTTTTCATATCAGGAGGCATAAAGAGATGCGTAATTTCAATTCACAATCACAAATAAGATCAATCCTGGCGACAAGCCCATATAACAACAATTGGGATCAACCTAAGTATAATCCCCAAACACAATATACCGGCACTCACCCAAGTGCTCATCATAATCATTCAGGTGGGACTCCTATCACGTCCAATACTCCTCAATAATTATAATCACTACATGTATCTATCAGAGTCTATAGAGAAAACTGTAGCCTACATCTCAGCCTAACAGGTGACATGAACTAGTCCCACACCAAGGCCTTTCCCTTACGTAGTGCTTCCAAACGTTCGTAGTCTTTTATCATAGATTTTATATTAGCACAATATTCTAAATACATAAAAAATATAAGACCTTTCAAAGAAATCGAATACCTGAACCCCAAAGCGACCCGAACTCATAAGGGTAAAACAAAACTTTTATATCACAAAAGAATAATCACGATCTAATTGGTCATATCCTTGAGTTTAAGGGTCAACTAATCCCAAATAGGTCTTCAATTTCACTTTGAACCCAAAATCCTCAAATTAGGATAAACCCTAGAATTTCACTTATAAACACATGGAATTAAATTAGCAATTCAAGCTTAACAATCGGGTTCCCACTCATTAACAATATCTTATCTGAAATATCAACCTCAAAAGACTAAAACGTGTCATCTAATTTCATTAATTTAACCCTCTTAACCTTACACATCAACCTAGGTTTCTATTCCCCAATTCATGATACAAAATGTAGATTAAGTAAGATAATAATAAATACATTATGGGAATAGGATAAAATTCTTACCCCAAGAGTAAAATGAATGGACATCCATGAATTCCTCTCCAAACTGAGCTTAGAGTTATGACGAGTGAGAAGTGAGAAATGAATTCGAACTCGAGTTCTATTATTGTTTATGATATTGCAATCCCGCTCATGTAGAATTTTCCTCACAGGAGTGGCCACACTTATGCGGAATTATGACCGCAGAAGTGGCCCACTTAATGAACTGAAAATTTGCAGAAGCGGAAACTACACTCTTACAACTCATAGTTTCACATCTAGTTGTGTCATCGATTAACACTAGTATTTTGAGAAGATATGAAACCTTATGGAAGGTTAATGAGGGTTTGAAACTTTTTTATAGAGGTTACATGAAGTATAGAAGTTAAACAAATAGAAGAGACCACGTTTCAATGAAAATTCGCAGCTTTCCAACAACTTTCCCTTGTCGGGATTTTGTATCACATATCTTGATAGTCATTGTTATATTATTGACCTTGAGATCATGATGAATTGTAACACTGGTTGTAAATGAGTTCCATAACAATTAATGGAGGGTTAACGACCTTGTGTCACCACATCTTGTAATATTGGGTTTTTGAGGACATTCATGCATCATATATACATATATCTATTTTATGACACCGAGGCGTTCTATATTCGGCAGGGTATAACACTTACATATGCACACCACTATAGTTGGGTATGATAACACTGAATTCTATTAAGGCCATGTACGATAACGCCGAGTCCCATTTAAGGCAGAGTACGGTAGGATATTGACATTTCCCAAAAGAGTGGCTATATATATACATAACTAATTTTCAGTGATATTATGCATTGCATATGCCCACAGTGGCTTCCCAAAGGTCAAGTTGTCTTTTTACTTCATTTCAAACTTGTTATTGTCTTTACTTATGTTTACCTGCCTTACATATTCAATATATTCTTTTATAGTGATGTCTCTTTTTGGAGTGCTGTATTTCATACCTACATGTACAAATAGATGATCCAACATTCCCCCGCAGTAGGTGATATGATTTAGCAGTTGTTGTCGATATGCTCCTTTCTTCCAAAGATATTTAGGGTATTGGTAGGTGTTGGTTTTTTGTATATATATGCATGGTGGGTCCATGGCTCGATCAATTGCTACTATATATCATGTTTATAGGCTTGTATACTAGTGTCATATGCTTAGTTGTTTGATATGGCCTAGCCGACCCCTTTCAGATGATCTGTTGTAGTTGTGACAACCTTGTCAACCTCAGTTTGTATGTATGTGTATATATATATATATATATATATATATATATATTATTGTTGGGCTTCTTCCTCGTGCAGGACATTGTTGCATCTTATCTTATTGACTAGAGGCCTTATCAGCCCACGTCTTGCTATGGGTTGTTCAGATACTATGGATGGTATGCTCGGGCCTTAGGGTGCCGAGTGCCAACTACACCCCCTCGAGGATGGGGTGTGACAAACATGGTATCAAAGAAAGTCTGTCCTAGGAATTCTACACGCCGCATCTAGTAAAGTCTTATTTATGGATGTGTTGTGCACCACATTTATAAGCGGGAGGCTATATGATGTTTAGAATGGTTTCCTTCTTTCTTATCCTACATCGTACGCTAGAGCTGAGTTGTAAGAACTTGATCCCCTAATTCATATCTGGTTTATATTTTCAGCGATGTCTGCTACTACTAGATGATAAGATGTATTCAGAGGTTAGATGTGGAGGTGGGAGAGAGTGCCAATCAGGTACCACCCGCTAACATGGTGCAGCAGGAGCACCAGGATGAGGCTGTATCTCAAGCCTCTAGGTTTCTACCCCCACCACCTCTAGAGGAGCCTATTGGAGCTGATATACCTCCAGTTCCTCCTCAGGTTGCTCATGAGTAGGATCTCGACATATATAGTGCAGTTTTATTATTGACTCAGCTAGTGGCCACTAAGGACCAACGACATGTCCCTAGATCTTCTGACAAAGTTGTTAGCGCAATAGTTTGTGACTTTATTAATTTGGATCCTCAAGTATTTATGGGGTCAGACCCGAATGTCGATCTACAAAATATCTTAGATCAAATGGAGTAGACTTTGAGGGTAAAACATGCCACCGATACTGAGTTAGTGGAGTTGGAATTTTATAGACTGTGGGATGTCGTTGTGACATGGTTTGACACATAGGAGTAGTCCAGAGGACCTCGTGCCACCTCAGCTGGACGGAGGGAGTTTTTTAGGCCTTTTTGCAGCATTACTTGCCAGTAGAGATCTGACGAGCTAGGCAAGATAGGTTTTTACATCTTGAGCAGGGCAACATGAGTGTACGGGAATATAGTATGCAGTTCAACTCTTTAGATAGGTATGCCCCTACTATAGTTGTTAAAACGAGCGATAGGGAGCATCAATTTGATAGTGGTTTGGGCTCGTAGATGGTAATAAATATATTACAACTTCTTTGAATCCGAGCATGGACATATCTCATATCTAGGCATACGCTTAGAATTTGAAAGACCGTAAATGAAAACAACGGGTCGATTGAGAGAAGGACAAGGGTTTGTATAAAAGGGCCCGATTTGTGGTGATTTTGGTGATATTAAAGGTGGACCTAGACCCCAGACTTTTAGATATCCAACCTATCCAAGAGTTAATACACCGCCATAGTTTCAAGGGCCACGCTGGGATCGATCTACTTATTTTGGACAATGTTATAGTTCTCGGGCATTAGGTCTATAATGTAGAGGGGACTATAGACATGCGAGGATGCCTTTGCCTCAGTGTGGCCAGTGTGGTAGAGCCCACTTAGGTCAATGTCAATAAGGATCAGATTTATGTTGTTCTTGTGGGCATCCAGGCTATATTATAAGGAATTATTCATCGAGGGGCAGAGGTGGCATGGCATAGCCAACTGGGTTGGTAGCTACATCTTCATCTTCGGTACGCCTTTTTTGGAAAGGATAGAAATCGCCAGCCGGTTGAGGTAGAGGTAGAGGTGGAGCATCTAGTTTGGGTGCTAGTTAGAATCACATCTATGCTTTAGTGGGTCGTTAGGATTAGGAGTTGTCATCGGACGTCGTCATAGGTATATTGTCTATCTTCTCTTGAGATGTGTATGCATTTATTGATCTTGGTTCTACTTTATAGTATGTCACTTTGACATTGCTAATAAGTTATATAGAGAACCCGAGTTGTTAAGTGAACAGTTTGTTATATCCATACTGGTTGGCATTCCTGTAATTACCAGATGAGCATATCACTGTATAGTAGTTGTTTCTCATTGTCGTACCTGGTAGAGCTAGAAATAATGTATTTTGATGTAATTTTAGGTATGGATTGATTAGCCTCATGTTATGCCAATGTGGATTATCGTACTAAAGTTGTTCGAATCCATTTTTCGAATGCACTAGTCTTAGAATAGAAGGGAAATGCTAAATCATCTAAGGGTAGACTTAGTTTCTACCTTAAGGCAAGAAAGATGATTTCCAAGGGCCATATATAAGATTTTGCTTTTCATAATCATAATGTTTCCTTATGATTTTTTTTTTCTAAAAACACAAGTACATGTAGTTCGAGTTCGTGATGCGGCAATGAAACCGCCAACTCCTTAGTCCGTCCTTGTAGTAATTGTGTCCCATATGTATTTTCGGACGTGCTTCTAGGCATTCTTCCCGAAAGGGAAATTGATTTTTCCATCAATGTGCTTCTGGGCACTCAACCCATATCTGTTCCTCCCTATAGAATGGCCCCTACTGAGTTGAGAAAAAATGGAAAGAACAATTGAAGGATTTGCTGAAAAAAGGCTTTATTAGGCCCAGTATTTCCCCATGGGGAGCACTCGTATTGTTTGTTTGCGAGATAGATGGTTCACGTAGAATGTGTATCGATTATCATAAGTTGAATAAGATTACTATTATGGATAAGTATCCGCTTCTACTTTCGGATATCCCCAATTGCGGGTTAAGGGAAAGGACATTCTGAAAACTGCTTTCAGAACTAGGTATGGCCATTATGAGTTCCTTGTAATGTTGTTTAGGATTACCAACGCACTGACAACTTTTATGGACTTGATGAATCTGGTGATCAAACCATTTTTGGACATTTTTTTGTAATTGTATTCATCGATGATATTCTGGTATATTCTTGGTCAGAAGCGGGTGAGCCAAGTTTTCAGAAGCTAAAAGATAAATTGATATCAACACCCATCTTAGCGCTTACTGAAGGCACGAAGGGGGGTATGTTGTGTCCAGAGTGGGGCTAGGTTGTGTTCTAATGCATCATGGTAGAGTTACCACTTATACTTCAAGGAAGATGAGAAAGCACGAGCAGAACTACCTTACTTATGATCTTGAGTTAGTGGCAGTATTGTTTGCCATGAAAATATGGAGTTGTTATATATTTGGAGTTCATGTTGATATTTATACTGACCACCAGAGCCTTCAATATATCTTCCTTCAGAAGGAGTTGAATTTACAACCTAGGAGGTGGCTTGAATTGTTAAAAGATTATGATGTCGACATTTAGTATCATCCGGGCAAAGCAAATGTGGTAGCCGATACTTTAAGATGGGAGTCCATGGATAGCTTCAGTGAGGTGGCGGTAGAGGAGATACCGATGACCGAAGACCTGTACTAGTTAGATGGATTGAGCATCAGATTGCTTGACTCTGGAGATGGGCGTGTTGTTCTTTAAAATACAACAAAATAGTCATTAATATTCGAAGTAAAAGGGCGACAGTTTAAAGATCCTAAATTGGTAAGAATGAAATAAGGGATTCCACAACAGAAGAAGCCAATAGTGGGCTTGGAAAGGATGTAGCTCTCATATATAGAGGTCGTTTGTGTGTACCTAATGTTGGGAGACTTAGAGAGCATAGTATGGCTGAAGCGTATCAATCTTGACATTCTGTTTATCCGGGATCGACAAAGATGTATCATGACCTCAAGGCACTTTAGTGGTGGAATGATTTAAGGAAGAATATCGAAAGGTTTGTAGCTCGATGTTCGAATTGTCAGCAAGTTAAGACTAAGCACCAGAAGCACTGGGGACTTATTCGAAATATAAAATTTTGACATGGAAATAGGAAGTCATTAACATGGATTTCATTATAGGGTTTCCTTGTTTGTAGCGGAAATATGATTCTATATGGGTGATTATCGATCGGTTAAAGAAGTCGACTAATTTTCCTTCCGGTCAAGACTACCTCTATAGTTGAGGATTAGGCTAAAATATATATTCTGGAGATAATTCATCTTACAGAGTCCCAATATCTATTATATCAGATAGAGGTGCCCAATTCACATCTAACTCCTGGAAGTCATTTTAAAAAGATTGAGGTACCAAAGTAAACCTTAGCACAACCTTTTATCCCTAGGCCGACGGTCAAGCAGGATGCACTATCTAGATGCTCAAGGTCATATTACAAGCTTGTATTTTGGACTTCAAAGGTCGTTGGGCGATCACTTGCCATTGATTGAGTTCGGTTGTAGCAATAACTATCAATCTAACAATAAATTGGCTCTGTATGAGCTTTATATGGGCGGAAGTGTAGATCACATAAGTCTATAATCTCATTGAATAATGTAATTCTACTTTAAAACATCACTCATTATATGTTAATATTGTTAATGACTCATTCATTCTAATATTGGTAGGTATAGTTTCAAAACTAGAAATAATAATGCAATTATGCAAAATTAAGAATATTAAAAAATATGAGAAATTACATGAAATCGCAAGAAGTAAATGTTGAGAAATGAGAATAAGGGAAATGAAAGATAAATAATATAAGAAAAGAAATATATTATCAAAATAAAAACAATTTAATAATTAGAAATAAAAATGGAATTAAAATAATAGAAAAAAATAAATTAAAAAGAAAAAAAAGAAAAAAAGTTATCCTGTAATTGCATGATGTAATTACACCCAATTCTCAATCTTCCCTCTCCCCTTCCATTTAAAAATTAGAGAGTGTAATTGCACCCTCTCAATAACACTCAATTCCCTACTAACAATGTAATTACATGATCAAACAAATAAGTCAAACTGAATAATTACACACAATTATACTCAAATCCAATTCTCATATGTCCTTCCAAACATGCCCTATATTGTTATGGATGTTAACTTGTCATCAAGCCAAATCCTATATGCAATTCGTTACTCCAAAATCTTTGTTGAGTTGTAAGTTGCCAAAATGGTCAAATGGTCACTTCTAAACTATTTGGATAAAAAATGTCTTTATTGTGACATTTTTATAGAAAAAATGCAAATATGTCGTTGAATTATTAAAAATAATCCAGTCATTCACTCATTGATAGTTGAGCATATGTATGTTATCGTCAAGACCAAATGTACACATTTGTATCACTTACCACTACATAGTGTACGGTGGCTCCGTCGCTGCTTACCACTAAAGACTCTTTTAGCCGATTTTAAAATACTAGAAAATGCATGTAGCCCTCAATTAATCGATCTGCATTACTAGCATGTCCACTAATTTTAATCTCGTCCTAACTAAATTAAAGTTGCCCCATATTAGAACCCGACCGACTTCTCTTTTAACCCAACTAAGTTCTTCATTTCCCTCAATCGATCTCACCCAAATCCCTAACCCTAAATAACTGGAATGTGCATATTTGGTCAAAGCGATGGCCTAAATATGTCCAGCTAGTAACAAGCAGCATGAGTGGGCCCTTTTTTATAGTTCAAAAGCATATTTGAGCTTTTGTTTCTTATTATATAATGGTAGGATCGAATCACCTTACGTTTTTTGAACTATTTTATTAGTATTTTTATTCTCTCGATATTTTTTTATTAGTACAATAATGAAATAACTTACTATTGTTGGTCCGCAGATGTGATCCATGAGAATGTTGGTTAGGACCGTTTTGCGGAGTTTCATGCATAAAGGCGAGCTGCTTATGCGGTGTTGTCTCCGCATTTGCGAGAATGTGGTACATTAAGTTGGACCACTTCTGTGGTCATTTTTTCGCTGAGAGGACGGTTCTGCAGTAGCGGAATCGCTGTATCAGATCCTAATAAAAAATACTATTTTGAAATCACTTTTCATATCTCACTTTTTATAAACCTAAGCTCGGTTGATGAGGAAAATCAAGGCTTGGCATCATTTTTAACTTTGGGGTAAGGATTCTAACCCAGTTCCATTATCTATTTATGATTCGATCTTTAAATCTAGGTTGTTATCATGTTTTAGGAAGTTAAAACCTAAGGTTTTTTTATCAAAGTTAAGAGGGATAAATGGGTGGAACTAGAGGCCAAGATTAGGGATTTACAAATGTGATATTTTAGATTTAAGTTTATTAATGTCGGGAAGTAGTTTAATAATTAAAAAGGACTGACGAATCGGATGTGCTTGCCCAGTGAGAAAGACCCTGACCCTGCCAATCAAGTATCAAAAAGAAAGAAGAGAAAGAAAGGAGAAGAGAACTTACTCTCTTTCTTCATTCAGGAAAGGTGGAGATTGAATCGGGAATCGAAAATGAAGGAGGAACAGACTTTTCAGATAGGATAGCCTATTACTATGTTCAATTTGTTAATTTAATTTCATAAATTTTACGTGAATTTCTAGCGTTTGCCTAAATTGAGATTTTTTTTTATCTAAAAGGCAACTGAAGACCTAATCGGGGTTATATGACCTTCAAACTTAAGGTTATGACTAATTAGACTGCTATTATGCTTTAATAATATTAAAGTTCTAATTTTACCCTTGTGGGTTCGGGATCGATTTTGGGGTCGGGTATTCGATTTCTTTGAAAAAATTATACCTTTTTGTATGTATTAAAATATTTTGTTAATGTAGAATCTATAATAAATATACTACAAACATGCAGAGGTGCTTCGCAAGGGCAAGATCTTGACTTGAGAGTAGTACGTGGCACAAACTCTGCTTTTAAGTAGGCTACGATTTTCTCTATTAGACTCTGATAGATGCATGTAATTTATATAAATATTGAGGGGTATTGGGTGTGATGGGGTCCCACCTTAGTGACTGTGATGAGCGCTTGGGTGGGTACCGGTGTTGATCTATTTGTGGGATCATCCTTTGGTTTGATCCCAACTGCTGTTATGTGGGCTTGTTGCCATGATTGATAATATTTTTTATTGTTGTTGATATTACTCACCGCTTATGCATTTGGTATGAAAGACTGATTATGTGAATATTATGTGCTATTGATGATTTTGAGGCTTGCGTTATTCATCTCTTAATCATGATTTCAGCTCATACTTCATGGCTACTTACTTTATTTACTATTGCATTCATACACTAATGTTATTCTGATATTGAAATGGAGTGGTATAGAATGTTGTTGGTCTAATGAAACTTGAAAATAAAGGTAAATGATATCGTTATAAGATGGTTTGGAATTACAGAGATGATGATGATCATTGATACGGCTAAAAAATGAGTCTGATGCTCTAGCCAGACCGATGGATTATTCCAATTGATTGTGAGCGGTATATGGACTTCGCAAGTCCCCTATGGGTCATAACGATATGGCAAAATCTGATAGTATGTGTATACTGGGTTGATTGAAAGGTATCGTTGCATTCATGCACATCATTCATTAACATACATTGTAATCATGATATATGTACTTGATTGGAATTACTATTATGATAAGGTTATTATGTGTTGGGTTGTACTTCTATGATTCTGAGTTGGCTTAAGTGTTGAACCATACATGTTATTGAAGGTGACTTATGTGCTTAACTAGACTGTGTAGGTTAGGGATATATGTGTGTCAACTTGATATCTATATCTGTTACATTTATTCTGTCATTATCGGCCTATGATGCTTATGGGAGTACGTTGTGTACTCATACTACACTTACAACATATTATTTTTTGATGCATATACAGCACCGTCGACTAGTACCGGACCTCATGGCTGATGTCAGAGGCGGTGGACTGGAGTATTCAGGGAGAGACTGCCCATCCTCAGAAGCCTTGGATTCTCCCTCCATATTTTCCTTTCTTTACTTTGCACTTATGAGACAATATTCAGACATTTCTTCCTTTATGTAGTAGTGGCTCTTGTACTGACCAGATCTTTTGGGAATGTAATAAGTAGATATTCAATGTTTATAATTTCTTTGATTTATATAGCAAGACAGTTTAATTAGTTATTTTTTTTTATTTCCTCTTAAGTTATTGTTATTTTTGTTTGGTTTTGGAAGTGGTTTGCATTCGATGGGAAAAGTGTAGGTGCCACCACGATGCCCGAAAAAAGCCGTGACATAAATTTTCCAAATATGCTTACTCTCTTTTGTATTCATATAGCAAATTAGGTTTCTTTGCCATTCACTTACTATTTTTTTGTCCAACTTCGCACTATTTAAGGTCATTTGATCATAGTGATTAATGTCCCTTAAAGGTATCTCAATTGCAAACTTGCAAATACCAAAAAGGATGAAAATTTCAGGGGCAAGTCAACTTTTGTAAGTATTTTACTATCTTAATTCAGCCAAGTCTAAAGAGATATTTCATATTAGATTTGTTCCCCTAAATAAAATAGTAGAAAATCCACCCTTGGTCGTTTATATTTGTCCTTTGCACACTCATTAAGAAAATTATTTATAAAGTTAGAAACTTGAAAACTATAATTATTTATATTCTTGATTAAAGTACTTTATTCATTTTCTTCCATTTTTGTTCTTCGGATACCATGTTACGTTTTAAGGGAGGATCGATTTTATAACCCATTATAAATGTTTTAGTTATATTGAGGCGCAACCAGCATTTCAACTTTAAGGATTTTTTAATTTTAGAATATTGATTTCAAGTGGTAATAATCGGTTATAAATTTAATATTTGTCCATGTTTAATAAACTTTTCAACACAGATAAATTGTATTAGGTTCGACCGAACCAGTCTGAACATCTAGTTCCTCCATTGGTTATATGATCCTTTTGGCAAGAGATCGGTAAAGAATAATATAATAGACCGGTAAATAAAACAAAAGAGAATATAAAGATAGTTAAACATGATTACATACTCTACTGATATTTTATCTCATATATTAACCTAGTTATTGCTACTACATGCTATTTATTCATAATTTATCCTACAAAAAATACTACATTGGTTTTCACATTGGTTTAGTAACGTAAACCAAATGCTCAACAAGTACTCGAAGTTATATAAGGAAGTCAGTTATGCAGATATTAATAATATGTATTTTTACGTTTCAAAGCAAACATTTTATCAATGATAATTTTATCTCAAAATTATTACTTTTTATACGATCAGCTTCAATACAAATATGATAGAATATATGCAAATATATTCTTTTGGTATAATTAGTGATTTTTTATATCTGTAATTATTGTAGCAATATGTTATATTAGTTAGGTGAATATTTAATTTTCGTAATTATAGCATAGAATTACGATTGTATATCATGTATATAAATCATTTACATTAATGAAATCAGCAAGGGATTATTTTCTTTCATTGTATCAGCAGCTTAGGGCCAAAAAATTTCCTTCTCCACACACTTCCGCCGCCCTCTTCCCATCGGCCATCCCTTCAATTTTTTTCCAAAATCCTAGTTCTTCTCTTGTTCATCAATCATGTCTAACACAAAAAATACATTTCATCCTTCCCTTGCAGTCTCCAACATCAAGAACAACATCCCTAACATCCTTGAAATGAAGAACGTCCAATACATGACGTGCGCAAAACTTTTTAAAATTCACGCAAGGTCTCATAGAGTCCTCCATCACATCGTCAAACCGGAAAAAGAAAAGGAGAAGGTTCCTTCCACCGATGATGAAAGAGAGTTGTAGGAAACTCTTGATACTACGATCCTCTAATGGATTTATTCCACCATCTCTTTGGACCTCTTACACCCAATTATCGAACCCGACGCCACAACAATGGAAGCTTGGAATAGGTTGCGTGATAAATTTCAAGATAACAAAAATTCTCGTGTCGTAACCCTTGAGCAAGAATTCTCTCACATAAATATGGAGGATTATCTGAATGCCTCAGCCTATTGTCAAAGGCTCAAGGAATTGTCGGATCAACTCAAGAACGTCGGCCTGCCCGTCACATATGAGTGTCTCGTTCTTCAGATGGTTGCGGGCCTCTCCAAGGTGTATAATGGGATTGGAACTCTTCTTTGCCAAAGCAATCCTCTCCCACCGTTCTACCAAGCACATTCCATGTTCACCTTAGAAGAAGAAAAGTTAGCTAAAACGGCTACAACCGGAGCCAATTCTTCTATGATGGTGGCCACGTCCCGTGAAACCGATGACTCTCAATCATTCTCCAAAAAATATGGTCAAAACTGTAACAACGGGGGTGGCAAAAAGGGTCAAAACTGTGGAAAACACTGCGGTGGTGGACGTGGAGGTGGCAAGGATGGTGGCTGCAGGGGAAACGGTGGCGGCAATGGCGGACATAGAGGTGGCAGTAGAGGTCAACAGGGGGCCGAGCCATAGCACCCCTGGCGGCAGGCCTGGGCCAGTGGGCAATGTCCATGGGGCCTGTCTTGGGTCAGTGGGCAGTGGCCCATGCCGTCCTGCCATTACCCATCACAAAACTGGGCCAGGCCCAATGGAGGGAAATAGTAGCAGCAGGCCCATTATGGGCCTCGAAACACTTGGCCTGGCCTGCTTGGGCCTCATCTACAGCAGGATTTCGCTGTTGTGAGCCCAACCGTATCTCCGACCCACACGGATATCTAGGCTGTAATGCATATACTTGGGTTAAATCCTGCGGATGTAAATTGGTACATGGACACCAGTGCTATCTCATATGACATGCGCGCCAGGTAATCTCTCATCTTATTTTAATTTGAGCAAAAATCGTGGCATAATTGTTGGTAATGGTAATTCAATTCCAATTCATGGTTATGGTCACACAAATTTGCCTCCCCCGAACCTACTTGTAGCCTTTAAAAAGTACTTCATACTCCTCAATTAATTAAAAAATTGGTGTTTATTCAAAAATTGACAACTAATAACTCAGTTTCTGTTGAATTTGATCATTTTAGGTTTTCTGTGAAGGATTTTTGGATTGGGATACATCTAATGAGATGTGATAGTCGGGGCGAGCTCTATCCCATCACCACCACCATCACCACTAAACAAGTCACACCATTAATGTTTGCCTCTTTAACACTTTCCTTATGGAATGCGCATTTGGGTTATCCGAGAGCGTCTATTTTTTCCTCCCTTAAAAAAAATAAATTTGTTGAGTGTAATAGTGCTCATAGTATTAATGTTTGTCCTTCTTGTCCGCTTGGGAAACATGTTAAATTGTCATTCGTTGACTCAAATTCTAGTACTGTGTTGCCATTTGATATGATTCATAGTGATCTTTTGACATCTCCCGTTTTAAGCTCTTCGGGCCACTGTTATTATGCTTTATTATTGGATGATTATTCTAACTTTTTGTAGACATTTCCGTTATATAAAAAGTCTCAAATTTATTCCATATTCTTATCATTTAGAGCATTCATCTGTACTCAATTTGAACGGGAAATTAAGAACATTCAATGTGATAATGGAAGGAAATTTGATAATGGGCCATCTAGAAAATTTTGTAAGCTTAATGTTATATCTTTTCGTTTTTCATGTCCACATACGTCATCACAAAATGGGAAAGCCGAAAGAAAAATCCGCACCGTTAAAAATATTGTTCGTACATTACTAGCCCATGCATCATTACCACCTTCATTTTGGCATCATGCATTACAAATGGCAACTTACCTTCTTAACATACTCCCTAGAAAAGGATTAGCATACCAATCCCCACTCAAAATTATTTATCAAAAAGACCCTTCATATTCTCATCTTAGGGTGTTTGAGTGTTTATGTTATCCTTTATTCCCTTCCATTACCGTTAACAAACTTCAAGCCCGCTCTACCGATTGAGTGTTTCTAGGTTACCCATCTAATCATTGTGGTTATAAATGTTTTGATTTATCATCTAAGAAAATCACCATTAGTCGCCATGTCATTTTTAATGAAACCTAATTTCCGTTTGCTAAGTTGCATAACTCCGCGTCCAAGTCGTATGAATTTTTGGATGATGGGCTATTACCGTACGTTGTCCACCATTTGGTCCAGCACACTCCTAAGAACCTGGACCAACAGGCACAGTCATGCCCAATATCTACTGGCCCCCGCCACTGCTCGAATTTTCACCAGCGGGACCATGCATCTTTGGACCAAATGGTATCAATCAGAGCTTCGCCAGAAAGCCCACCGTCGGCCGCCCAAACCATATCATCCCAGAGATTCTGCCTGCTGGCCCAAATACCCTTAGTCCACATTTTCTGCCAGCAGGCCCACTCCCTGCTCGCCCAAATAATTCCAGCGTCCAGTCAGCCTAATTCCTCCAAACCCGAATCGATACCTACACCACTACACCGACCCAGATCCAGCCCACTTCTATTCTGGGATAAGTTCCTGTTACTCGTAGCCAACAGGGTATTTTTAGACCAAAACGACAATATAATCTCAAATATAATGGCACTAAATCACCCTTACCACGTAACCATGTGTCTGTCCTTCGTGACCCGAATTGGAAAATGGTCATGGATGATGAATATAATGCTCTTATTGAAAATAAGACGTGGGAGTTGGTGCCTCGTCCACCTGGTGTCAATATAATTTGTTATATGTGGATTTTTACTCATAAGGAAAAATCTGATGGTTGTTTTGAGAGGCATAAGGCCCGTCTTGTAGGTGATGGAAAAAATCAACAAGTTGGCATGGATTGTGGAGAGACATTTAGTTCGGTGGTCAAACCGGCAACTATTCGCACTGTTCTCAGTATATCTCTCTCAAAAGCATGGACCATTCATTAGTTGGACGTGAAAAATGCGTTCTTACACGACGAACTCAAGGAAATGTATAAATGCATCAGCCCTTGGGTTTCAGGGACCCCGGTCATCCTAATCATGTGTGCTTGCTGAAGAAGTCCTTGTATAGGCTAAAATAGGCTCCTCGGACTTGGTACAAAAGATTTGCAGATTATGTGTCTACTCTTGGGTTTTCTCACATCATGTCTGATCATTCTATGTTCATCTACCGTCACGGTACTTCTATGGCATACATTCTGTTATATGTGGATGATTTATATTTACTGCTTTCTCTGATAAACTGCGCAAGTCTATCATATCTTTTCTCAGCTCCAAATTTGCAATGAAAGACTTGGGGCCTTTGAGTTATTTTTTGGGTATAGCTGTCACTCGTCATGCAGGTGGTCTATTTCTATCTCACAGGAAGTATGCAACATAGATTATTGAACGGGCTGGCATGTCATCATGTAAGTCATCTCCTACTCTGGTTGACACTAAACTAAAGATGAGTGCTACTTCTAGCACACCATACGAGGATCTCTCCCACTATCGTAGTCTTGCATGGGCTCTTCAATATCTCACGTTCACGATGCCCAATATTACTTATGTAGTGCAACAAGTGTGTTTATTCATGCATGATCCGAGGGAAGAACACATGCACGCTCTCAAACGCATTGTGTGTTACATTCAGGGCACTCTTGATTATGGTTTACACTTATATCCATCATCCGTATCTAATTTCATATCTTATACATATGCTGATTGAGGTGGATGTCCATATACTAGGCGTTCGACATCTGGTTATTGTATGTTTCTTGGTTATAACTTGGTCTCTTGGTCAGCTAAACGCCAAACTATTTTGTTGCGCTCTAGCTCGGAGGCCGAATATCGAGGGGTAGCTAATGTGGTGTCTGAGTCCTGTTGGTTGCGTAACCTCATCTTAGAGCTTCATTTTCCTATTCGAAAAGCTACCCTGGTCTACTACGATAATGTTAGTGCGATATATCTCTCAGGGAATCATGTCCAACATCAACATATTAAACATATCGAGATGGGTATTCACTTTGTTTGCGAAAAGGTAGCTCGTGGAAAAGTATGTGTCTTGCATGTCCCCTCAAGTTATCAAATTGCTGACATATTTACTAAGGGTCTTCCCTTAGTTCTGTTTGAAGATTTTAGGGACAGTCTCAGCATATGACAACCGCCGCTACGACTGCTGGGTGTGATAGAATATATGCAAATATATTCTTTTGATTTAATTAATTATTTTATATATCTGTAATTATTGTAGCAATATGTTATATTAATTAGGTGAATATTTAATTTCCATAATTATAACCTAGAATTACGATTGTATATCATATGAAATCATCAGATTATTCTCTTTCAAAATAACTTATCTTGTTTTTGGTTCATCCGCCAGATCACATGAATTTTACATAGTGAGGCCCTTACTGATTAATTTTGGATGTATGAAACTTCAATACTACATATTAATTCAAATTTCAACTTGAAAGAATTAATAACAACAGATTATTATCTTTTTTTGCCTCCTACACTATTTTAAAAATTTGCATTTAGTTAAAAAATAATTTTTTTCAGGCTCGGAATCCAAGAAAAACGTCATAAAGCAGGGGGAATCTTATGTAATTTTTATTTTGGTAATCGATAACTATAGAATGTTTATTAACGAAATTTGATCATATTCTCATATTTTTTTTCTTTCCATAAATAAGAAAAGTACATTAAGGTAACTCGTTAAGCGCATTTAGATCTCTTAAACAACTCTACAACTTTCCCTCTCTATAAATACGTAGGGTTATCACATTGTCTTCTCACATCTTATCTTAACATTTTCTGCTTAATTTATATGTTGACATCTTTGTTAGATATACGTAATATACACAATATACAATATACTCTATGTATATTGTGTATATTATGTATCCCAAAATTGCCAAAGAACACAGCCCACCCGTGGGCAGTCTCCCCTTCTCATCTACTTTGTACAATTATGTAATGTAATATTGTAGTGTAATTAGTATTGTACACCTACCATAATTGTAAAGTTAGCCTCCAAATAGAATAAGGTTTTAGGAATAGAATAGAAATAAGATTCTCCTATTATGGAAATATGTAACTTGTATATATAAACTTTCAATTAATGAAAATAATCAAGGGATTATTTCTTTCATGGTATCAGAAGTCTAGGTCAAACAACAATTTCTCTCCCAAAAATTCTTGTTCTTCGGCCAAGCATAAACCGAGCCTCCCTCCTCGGTTTTTGACACCTTTTTTCTGCTCTCAAAATCTCTCTTCCAAATCTCTCAATCACCTATTGTTCTTTCGTTATGTCTACGTAAAGAACACGTTTCACCCTGCCCTTGTTGTTTCTAACATCAAGAATCATATCCCTCTAATTCTTGAAATAGAAAACGTCCAATACGCGACGTGGGCCGAGTTGTTCAAAATTCACGCTCGTTCGCATCAAGTCATCAATCACATAATCCCCGCGGCTCCTGGTGATACGGAGGTGCCTACACGCGAGGATGATCCTAAGTTATAGACAACACTTGATGCCACCGTCCTTCAGTGGATTTATTCTACTATCTCTACCGACCTATTGCAGACGATTATTGAGTCAGACGCTATGGTGATGGCTGCATGGGATATTCTAGGATAATCAAAAATCCAGAGTTATTACCCTTGAACAGGATTTTTCCCACGTCAACATGGAAAATTCCTCGAACGTTTCAGCATATTGCAAAAGGTTGAAAGAATTGGCGGACCAACTCCGCAACGTGGGTGCACCAGTTAGTGAAGATCGTCTTGTTTTACAGATGGTTGCTGGCCTATCCGAGGTCTATAGTGGCATTGAAACTCTTCTTCGTCAAAGTAATCCTCTTCCGAGGTTCTATCAGGCCCGATCCATGCTTACCTTGGAAGAAGCCGGCTTGGCTAAAAAGGCGGCTACTAATGCTAGTCCTGTGGTCATGATGACATCATCCATGAATCCTCTAAATTTTTGTGACAATTCGAACCAAAACCGATCTCACGGGGCCGGTAAAAATAGCCGAAAAAATAATGGAAAAAATTGTGGGGGCAAACGCGACGGTTCCGGCAGTAGTCGCAGCAGCCAAAACAGTGGCGGTGGACCCCATCCCGATTACAGTAGGCCACCGACCCACTAGTCTCAGCCTTGGGCCTTTGGGCCTGGGCTTTGAACAGTGGACAGTGGTCCTACGGCCCAACTCCGCAACACGTTCCAGCCACTCGCCCAGTGGGCTTCCAAGCAACCTCGACGGCCCAATGCCCACTAGGCCAGTAGTTCCAGCAGCAGTCACGAGCCAGGGCAGCACGCAGGAGTTCTTGGGCCCCGGCCTTTACAAGCCCACCATGTAGAAGGCCCTACTCAGAACGATATTGAGGCCACGATGTACACACTTGGTTTGACTCCATCGGATCCGAATTGGTATATGGACACCGGTGCCACTGCCCACATGACATCCGATTCAGGTACTCTCTCGTCTTATTTCAATTTGAGAAACTCTCGTGGCATAATCGTTGGAAATGGTAATTCTGTTCCAATTCGTGGTTATGGTCATAAAACTTTGTCTCCCCCCTTCTACCCCTTATCTTGAAAAATACCATTCATGCCCCCAAATTGATTAAAAATTTAGTGTATGTCCGTAAATTCACCACTGAAAATTCCGTGTCTATTGAATTTGATCCATTTGGTTTCTCTGTGAAGGATTTCAAGACGGGGAGTCCTCTCATGAGGTGTGATAGTATGGGAGATCTTTATCCATCGAGTCAAGCCTTGCCGCCGGCGTTTGCAGCCCTTGCCCCTTCCTTGTGGCATGCTCGTCTTGGTCATCCAGGGTCGTCTATTTTGTCTTCCTAAGATAAAAATAATTTTATTTCATGTAAGGGTACGCATAGTACTCCGACTTGTCATTCTTGTTCTTTAGGAAAAATTGTTCGATTGCTGTTTGTAGACTCTACTTCTCATACTTTAATGTCATTTGATATTATTCATAGCGACTTATGGAAATCTCATGTTCTTAGTTCTTTGGGTCATCGATATTATGTTCTCTTTTTGGATGATTATTCTAAATTCTTATGGACTTTTCCGATAGCGAAAAAATCTCAAGTTTTTTCCATCTTCTTAAAATTTAGAGGTTTCATTCGAACCCAATTCGAACGAGAAATAAAAAATATCCAATGTGACAATGGCAAAGAATATGATAATGGGGGGGGGGGGGGTTTCGGGAATTTTGTGCAAATAATGGGAGCAATTTTCATTTTTCCTGCCCTCACACATCTTCAGAAAATGGGAAAGTCGAACACAAAATTTGTACCATCAATAACATTGTTCGCACTTTATTAATTCATGCTTCCGTACCCCCATCTTTTTGAGCATGCTCTACAAATGGCTACATATCTTCTTAACATTCTTCCTTCCAAAGGTTTGACGTATTATTCCTCCTACAAATTTTATAATAAAACACCTTCGTATTCCCATCTTAGGGTCTTTGGGTGCTTGTGTTATCCGTTATTTCTGTCCACCACAATTAACAAACTTCAGGCCCGGTCTACTCCGTGTGTGCTTTTGGGTTTTCCGTCTAATCATCATGGTTATAAATATTTTGATTTATTCTCTAATAAAATCATCATTAATCGCCATGTCATTTTTTATTAATCCAAGTTTCCGTTTGCTAAGGTTAGTAATCCCGGGCCCAGTTCGTATAATTTTTTGGATAATGGTATTTCCCCGAAACTTATTCACTATTTTTCAGACGTGTCCCGCACCCCAACTCCGCCAGTGGGCCCACTGTCCGCTGGTCCTCCCCAAACAACGTCGTCTACACATGGGTCCAAAGAATCGGGCCATCAATTCTGATTACGGCCCGGTTTTGGAGTCTTGTTTCTAGGTCCAGTGTTGGCCCAGTTCCCGTGTCCAGCTCCGATTTTAGTTCCCGATTTGGGCCAGCAGGCCCACTACCTGCTGGCCAGTCCGTCCTAAGTCCCGAAAATTCCCAAAATCACCCGCCTCTGCCCCGAGTCATAGAACAGTCACTCGTAGTCAACGAGGGATTTTTAAACCAAAAAGACATTTTAATTTACATTCTAATGTTCTTAAATTACCCTTACCCCGTAATCCTGTGTCTGCATTAAATGACCCGAATTGAAAAATTACTATGACCGATGAATATAATGCTCTTATTGATAATAAGACGTGGGAGTTGGTGCCTCGTCCATCTGGTATTAATATTATTAGGTCTATGTGGATTTTTGCTTATAAGGAAAATTCAGATGGTTCATTTGCCCGACATAAGGCGCGGCTTGTGGGTGATGCTAAGACTGAGCAGGTTGGTGTGGATTGTGGTGAGACTCAGCAGGTCCGGTGGTCAAGCCGGCTACCATTCACACTGTGCTTAGCTTGGCTCTTTCAAAAGCATGGCCTATTCATCAGTTAGATGTAAAGAATGCTTTCCTACATGGTAATCTTAAGGAAACAGTCTATATGCATCAACCTTTGGGATTTAGGGATCCCAAACATCCTCATCATGTCTGTTTGTTGAAGAAGTCCTTATATGGGCTTAAGCAGTCTCCACGGGCCTGGTATACATGGTTTGCCGACTATGTTTCGACTATTGGGTTCACTCACAGTAGGTCGGATAATTCCTTATTCATTTATCATCGTGGTTCGTCCTTGGCCTATATTCTGTTATATGTGGATAATATTATTATGACTTCCTCTTCCGATGCCATACACCAGTTTATCATGATAATGCTCATCTCTGAGTTTGCTATGAAAGACTTGGGGCCCTTGAGTTATTTTTTGGGGATTGCTGTCACTCGTCATGCAGGTGGGTTGTTCTTATCCCAACGGAAGTATGCAGTTCTGATCATTGAGAGGGCTGGGATGTCATCCTGTAAGTCCACTTCCACTCCCGTTGATACTAAGCCCAAACTTGGGGCTGCGGCCAGAGCACCATACGAGGATCCGACCCGCTATCGCAGTCTTGCAGGGGCCCTTCAGTAACTTACATTCACAAGGCCCAATATTACGTATGTCGTACAGCAAGTGTGTTTGTTTATGCATGATCCCAAAATTGAGCACATGAATGCGCTCAAACGCATCCTTCGGTATATTCAGGGTCCACTTGACTATGGTTTGCATCTATATCCTTCATCAACGACAACACTTGTATTGTATACATGTGTTGATTGGGGTGGCTGTCCGGACACCAGACGGTCTACGTCTGGCTATTGTATGTTTCTTGGTAATAACTTGGTCTCATGGTCTGCGAAGTGTCAGTCGACTTTATCCCATTCCAGTGCAGAGGCCGAATATCGAGGGGTAGCTAATGTGGTCTCTGAATCATGTTGGTTACATAATTTACCGTTAGAGCTGCATTGTTCTATTCAGAAAGCGACCTTGGTTTATTGTGATAATGTTAGTGTTATCTACCTTTTTGGTAATCTGGTTCAGCACCAACGCACTAAACATATCGAGATGGACATTCACTTTGTTCGTGAAAAGGTTGCTCGTGGCACGTTCCCGTCTGCCATGTCCCGTTCAGGTATCAAATTGTCGACATCTTTACGAAGGGTCTTCCCTCGGTCCTTTTTGAAGATTTTAAGGACAATCTCAGCGTTCAAAGACCTCCCGCTCAGACTGTGGGGGTGTGTTAGATATACATAATATACACAATATACTCTATGTATATTGTGAATATTATGTATCCCGAAATTGCCAAGGAACACTGCCCACCCGTGGGCAGTCTCCCCTTCTCCTCTACTTTGTACAATTATGTAATGTAATTACTATTGTACACTTACCATAATTGTATAGTTAGTCTCCAAATAGAATACGGTTTAGGAATAAGATTTTTTTATTATGGAAATATGTAACTTGTATATATACTCTTTCAATTAATGAAAATAATCAAAAAATTATTTCTTTCAATCTTATCTTTCTATTTCTAATTTAGAAAAAAGAATAGTGATGGAAGCTTCAGGGTCCAAAGTAAAGCTAGTTTTAGTGCCATCTCATAAAAAAGGATCTAGAAGAGCTCTATGAAAACAAATGATGATGATGAGTCGAATAATAGTCCTACTGTTTATCTTCCTAATTAAATTATTAATAGAATTTTCACTTTTTACCTATCAAGAATGCTATTTCTTCTTCTATTATTGCTAAACCACTTCAAATATCATGGTTATATGCTCGTAATCTTTGTTTTGATAGAGCTCTTAGGAGAAATTGTTTCATGAGTGGTAGAGAAGATATCCCGGTTATTATTAACATCTTAAGTAATCATTTAGGCAAAAAAAATCATAGTTTACAACTTTATATTCACGAGCCAATGAAGTATGCTGCTTTTTTCATAAAGCAGATTCAACATGTTGCTTCAAAGGACCTAGAAGAGCTCGAGCTATATCAGGTTGAACCTCATAATGGGATAGTTTACTTTCTGCCTTTTAATTTTATTGACGTTCAAAATCTACGCGTTATAAAATTAATCTGTTATAGCTTGTATCTATTACCAAGCCTACAATGTTTAAGATTCTTGAAATCTCTTAGTCTAACTAGGGTTTGCATTGTAGCTAATTTTATTCACATATTATTTTCAAGATGTGTGGTTCTTGAATCATTGACTTTGAAGATTTGTTCTTTTAATAGCGAACTTACCATTAAAGGTTCGAATAAGTTTAGAAATCTTTTGATTAAGGGTTGTGGTGACATAATTTAGGTCACAATTGATAATCCAAATATTCGTACATTTCATATGGTGGTAAGATTAAAAAAATTAAATTTGTGGATATTAAAAGATGTGATATTAAATTTTCGTGCCACAAAGTGAAGTATATTTATGTCCTAGAGACAATCAGTATTAGAACAAATGTACTTTATACACATTCGTATTATTATTAATGGAGATTAATTTTTTGGCATTTGCAAATTATTGAATTATTAATTCATTGTTTGTAATATTCTATAATATGCATCCCTGGAGGTTACGATGTTATTAATAGTGTGAGATATTAATATTATAACGTAACTCTTAAATAGCCTCGACTAATGATCATCGAGAATGAGATATCGATGATATGTGATAAGTCGACATGTGGTCTGCATCACATCCTTAGAGGATGTAGTATGTCTCACCTGCTACGAGTAATGGCTACTCGTGATGGACACATGAATACTTTGGAACTATTGGTATACCCTGCTGATATATTATTTGTTATACTTGTCTAAAGTATGATCAGCGTGTGGGAGATAGAGAAGTCCTTAGACTTGAGGTCAATACGCGCCTTGTCTACAAAGTAATGTACTTTGATCGCGTCCTAAGCTCAAATGCCTTATAGGTTGAGATACGGCTTGTATTGGGTACATTACGATGTGTATTCTCAGTGATATTAGGTTGACTAAGTCGTTGGCCAACGCCATAGACGTATTTAGAATATGGTCTAATTGTCAACTAATATAAATGAGATACAATGATTAAGCCATTTGGATAGACACTTGACAAATCCTAAGCTTGATCGGGTGTGTCGTGAATGAAATTTTTTTATCTTACCACATAAAGATTAAGTTTACTGGATTCGCGTAAATGTACTTCACATATTGAGTTCGTATTGCGGCGCCGTCTAGGAGTTCCGCTTAGACCTTCATTTGATTAATATCGATATGAGAAGGCATGTAGGGTCACACTATATCGATTGTCCTTTATATCTAAGGATGTATTGAGAGAGTAATTAAATGTCCGATTTAGAATCGAGATATTTAAATGAATAATGATTATTTTAATTAAGTCAAAATTAGATTTTGGATTTAATTAAGATTGCGCAGAAAATAAATCGAAACAGTGCAGGAGCACGTCGAGCGCCGCGGCGCCCATACCCTAGGGCCGCGACGCCTCTGCCTCGAATTTTGGGCCAGGCCCAAGGTCAAACCCTAATCCGGTTTGACCTAATTTTCACTTATAAATAGTGGCATTCTCTTCATTATTCACACACCAATTTCATATTATCATTCTAAGCCTTAAAGACTTAGAATTAAAATACTATCTCGAACCTCTGCCGGATTTCCTAGCTTGCAGTCGAAAGGGAAACCGAGTGTCAACCCCATAGTACATAAAGATTCCAGTTACTATAACATGTAAGTATTATGCTTTATGTTACAGGTTTGATTGTTGTATAACCATACCAGAAACGTTGTTGGGGTAAGTAAGAAACAAAATTTTAAACTTCCGCTATGCCTTACTTATGTGTTTTGAACCCAACAAAATCCTATAGTGGTATCAGAGCCCAGGCTGGTTCAATGGTTATATAACAATTGAATAAAGTAATAATATGGGTTAAACATAAAATTGGATTAAAATGAGGTTTCTTGAAATCTTACATGTCTTGAACGAATGTTGACCTTTTGATATCACCCTAAATTATCTCCTACACTAACTCGAGGAAGTCATTCCGCTCTAACTCGAACTAAGACAAAAGTGCGTTGTCCGGCTCATTGCATGGTGCACGGCTAAGAATGGGTAAGAACGGATGATGGTCGATATGGGCGTTATTGATAATGGTGGGTGATGATAAAGGACGTGTGAATTGATCCCTAAATTGGATTTAGGGGTTGAACGATTTTGAAAAATTAACACATAAACGTTTGTCACGACATCGGGGCCGTGGCGCTTGCTAGGGTTTCAAGGCGGTGCCGCGACTCCATGGTGGAGCGTCGCAGCGCCTCTGCCTCGATTTTTGGGACAGGCCCAAAGTCAAACCCTATTCCGGTTTGACCTAATTTTCACCTATAAATAGTGGCATTCTCTTCATTATTCACATACCAATTTTAGATTATCATTCTAAGCCTTAGAGACTTAGAATTAAAATATTATCTCGAACCTCTGCCAGATTTCCTAGCTTTCCGAAAGAGAAGTACATTGAAGCTTGAAGCTTGCACTCGAAAGGGCAACCACATGTCAACCCCATAGTAGATAAAGATTCTAGATACTATAACCTGTAAGTATTATATTTTATATTACAGGTTTGATTGTTGTATAACCATACCAGAAAGGTTATTGGGGTAAGTAAGAAATAAAATTTTAAACTTTTGTTTTGCCTTACTTATGTGTTTTGAACCCAACAAAACCCTACAGTGGTATCAGAGCCCAGGCTGGTTCAATGGTTATATAATAATTGAATAAAGTAATAATATGGGTTAAACATAAAATTAGATTAAAATGAGGTTTCTTGAAATCTTACATGTCTTGAACGAATGTTGACCTTTTGATATCACCCTAAATTATCTCCTACACTAACTCGAGGAAGTCATTCCGCTCTAACTAGAATTAAGCCAAAAGTGCATTATCCGGCTCATTGCACGGTGCACGGCTAAGAACGGGTAAGAACGGATGAGGGTCGATATGGGCGTTATTGATAATGGTGGGTGATGATAAAGTACCCGTGAATTGATAAATTGGATTTAGGGGTTGAACGATTTTGAAAAATCAACACAGAAACGTTTGTCAGGACATCGGCGTCGCGACCCTATGGTAGGGCTATGCGGCGCTTGCTATTTTTTTAAGGTGGCGCCGCGGCGCTAATGCTTCGTTTCAAAACTTGGACTCACTGGACAATAGGCGTCGCGGCTCCATGGTGGAGCACCGCGGTGCTAATGCATTTACAGAAGCAGAAATATTTCTGCCTCTGCAGCGCCGCGACGCTAATGCAATTGTAGAAGCAGAAATGTTTCTGCTCTTACAGCGTCGCGGCGCTAATGTATTTCGCAGAAGCCGAAAGGCTTCTGCAAAAGTGGCATCACGGCCCTAATGATTAGCGCCGCGGCCCCACCTGTCCAGAAATAAAAAAAAATCAGAGTTCAGAATGTTTAACCCAAGATTATTATTATATGGTATATTATTTGATAAGTATACTTTTATGTGCTAAATGTCAAAATGTTTGTCATTTACATTTCTAGAATAGTGTCCGCTATAACTGTCTGGGCAGGCGGCGCCCAGTATTTGATTAAACCATCTTATATCATGCATATTGGGTTGACGGTTCCCAACTATATGTGTCATTAGTTTTGCATGATATTAAGATGTCATATTGGATATGGCGTAAAAGAGTTGATCTTGGTAAAACCCTGAGTTAAAATGTTCCCCAAAATTTTAAATACAAGTCTATTATAAAATGCGTCGTCCATTATAATTGTTAGAGTGCAAATTCCTTTTCGGCGATACGAGTATTTATGCCAAAGCATTTGCTCTAAGTCTACGAGGACCTAGACTCTTTCATAGATGAGTTTTAATGTAAAGGTAAATGATAAACTTTTGTGGGTATTTACACCAAAGTGTTTGCTCACAAAGGCCAAATTTGCTTAGATACATAAACGCAGTCGTGTAATGGGGTTGACATGCTTAGAAAAATCTTGGCGCCAAAGTGTCGGACTAATCTAAGGACGCAAGATTAAATGTAATATTTGATCAACCAAGAGTTGCAACTAAGTTTTGCAATTGGTTTAGAACCTACCAAGATGTGTTATTGAAGTTATCAGCCAAAGCAAATGCGGAGATAGCATAAGCTTGGATCTTGGCCCATTATGACCTCAATTAAAATAGGTCCGTATTCTACCATGGGGTCGTAGAAGTATGTTAAAATAGTGGGAGCTAATTAAACAAAAGGCCATGTTGATTAGCCTAAATGAATGTGTATAATAGGAAATATATTTTGAGTTTGATTTCCAGTCTATCTAATTCTTCAGATTATAAAAGATGTCGAGCTTATCATTAAAAATGTTGATTGAGATAAACAAACTTAATGGACCGAGCTACCTTGACTGGCTAAGGAATTTGCGAATAGTGCTGAGACAAGAGAAAATAGAATACGTGTTGGACACGGTGTTCCCAACAGTCCCAGCTGAATATGTCTCTTTTGATAAGGATGCTTACCAGAAACACCTAGATGATTCCACTTCAGCGCAGTGTGTGATGTTGTCTTCCATGTCTATGGAACTTCAGAGACAACATGAGAACATTGGCCCCAATGAGATGCTCGAACACCTGAAGAGTCTCTATGACTCACAATTCCAGACTAAGGAATATGAGTTACTGATAGAACTCTTTAAGTGTAAGCTCAATGAAGCGGGCCAGGTCTCGCAGCATGTGTTGAAGATGATAAGGGCTGATAGAGAGACTTGCTTCAATTGCAACAAAGCTTGAAAATAATGTCGCTACCACCCTCATCCTGAACTCTCTCCCTCGTTCTTTTGAGAACTTCATAGTGAATTTCAATATGAATGGAACAAAAGCGACTCTGTCGGAGCTGCACAACATGCTCAAGACCTTTGAGTCTTCCACTTTCCAAGGCAAAGGTGTGCTCATGGTGAGCTCTTCTAGCCGACCCAAGCCCAAAGGAAAGGAATGGCAGAAGAAGAAGGGCAAAGAAGTCGTTGCGCCCTCAGCTATGAAGCCTAAGGGAGGTGTGAAGAAGAAGGTAAATCCGGCTAAGGATGAATGCCTCAACTGTCACAAGAAGGGGCATTGGAAGAAGGACTGCACGACACCAGGAGCAGGAAAAGCACCAGGTGCTCCTGCCTTTATTGGATAAGGTATGTACGTCATTGTGATAAATATGTCTATAAATAACTCTCATTCTTGGGTATTGGATACCGCTTTTGGCTCACACGTTTGTACAAATGTGCAGGGGCTAACTGATAGCAAGAACGTTAGACCAAGGGAGGTAGACCTACGTGTTGGAAACGGAGCACGAGTAGATGTTGAGCGCGTAGGGACTTATAGATTAAATTTACCTTCTGGCTATTGTTTAGTGTTGAATGATTGCTTCTATGTACCCTCGTTAATGAGGAATATCATTTTTATCCCAGTTTTGGACATATAGGGTTTTTCCTCGTATATTTATAATGGCAGTCAAGTACTGTATTTTGATAATATTATATATGGAACGGATCCTCTTGTGGATGGATTATATACACTAAACTGTAGTCAAGAGATATTCAATGTACAAAATAAACGAGCAAAGATAAGTAATAGAAACTCTACCTACCTATGGCACTGCAGACTTGGTCATATCAACGAATCAAGAATAGCAAGGTTGAGGAAGTTAAACTACCTCAAACCATTTGACTTGGAGTCTTATGGTAACTGTTAATCTTGCTTGAGAGGAAAGATGACCAATAAACCACTTTCTGGGAAAGGTGTGAGAGCCAATGAGGTGCTTGAGTTGGTCCATACTGATGTATGTGGGCCATTCTCGACTCAAGCTAAAGGAGGTTTCCCATACTTCATCACTTTTACTAACGACTTCACAAGGTATGGATATATGTATCTTATGAGACACAAATCCGAGGCTTTTGAGAAGTTCAAAGAGTACAAGTCGGAAGTAGAGAAGCAACTTGCAACAAGTATCAAGACCCTTTGATCGGATCGAGGAGGTGAATACTTGAGCAAGGATTTTCTATATTACTTAAAGCTACATGGAGTCCAGTCAGAATGGACACCTCCTGGAACACCACAGATGAATGGTGTTGCCGAAAGGAGAAATCGAACTTTATTGGATATGGTTCGATCC
Organism: Anisodus acutangulus; assembly: GCA_029783415.1. NCBI lineage: Eukaryota > Viridiplantae > Streptophyta > Magnoliopsida > Solanales > Solanaceae > Anisodus > Anisodus acutangulus. The sequence continues at coordinate 26,103,048 of CM056489.1, forward strand.
ATGATGAGCTTCTTAGATCTACCTACATACCTTTGGAGACATGCTATACAAACCTCTATATATGTTCTGAACAGGGTTCCTTCCAAGTTAGTAGAAAAGACACCCTATGAGATATGGTGTGGCAAAAATCAGCTCTTAAACATATGAGACCCTGGGGTCCCCTGCATATGTTAAGAAGATGCTTACTGACAAGTTGGAATCTAAAAGTGAGAAATATTACATCGTGGGGTATCCAAAAGAAACTAAGGTATACTACTTCTATCTTCCTGGAGAACATAAAGTCATTGTTTCCAGGAACGCAACTTTCCTTGAAGAAGAATATGTCTACAAGGAACATAGCCGCAGAGAGATAGAACTTGAAGAAATTCAAGAACCACAAGATAACACAAAAGTTGAACCCTTGTCGAATGACCTAAACAAGGATTCAGTGAGAGTATCTGGTGTATATTGGGTACTTAGAGAACGCCCTTAAACTAGTAGGAGTGCTGTGAGAGATAGTACAGAAATGCAAGACTCATACACAACCAATGGAAGATGATACAATAGTTGTACATCATTTCATTCAGGAAATACATGAAATGAAATTCCTGAAAGCTCCCAAGGTGATGGATTGTCCAACACACAAAGACCTTATCACAATCAGAATGCAACAAGCACTGAAACGCAGAATAATCAACTCCGTAGGACCACTAGGACTTATCATCCACCTGAAAGACTTAATCTCTTTATTGAAACACACAATGAGATAGATATTCCTGATGACGATGAACCTACAACCTACATCGAAACTATGTTAGACATTGATTCGCAGAGAATGGCAAGAAGCCATGAAATTTGAGATGGACTCGATGTACATAAATCAAGTTTGAAACTTGGTTGATTTGCCAATAGGGGTTAGACCCATATGATGCAAATGGGTCTTCAAGAAGAAGATTGATGCATATGGCAATGTACAAACTTATAAAGCAAGACTGGTGGCTAAAGGTTATAATCAACGGCATGGGGTCGATTATGATGAAACCTTTACACATGTTGCTTAGATTAAGTCCATTCGGATTTTGCTTGCAATAGCTGTATATTATGACTATGACATTTGGTAGATGGATGTCAAAACTATTTTCCTCAATGGTAATCTAGTTTAGGGGGTGTATATGAAACAACGTGAGGGTTTTTTCACTTGAGTCCAAACCAAATGTTGTATGCAAGCTACAAAAGTCCATTTATGGGCTTAAGCAAGCCTTGAGGAGTTGGAACATTTGCTTTCACAAGGCTATCAAGTTATTTAATTTCGTCAGAAGCAAAGAGGATCCATGTGCTTATAATAAACGCAAGGATGGGAGTATTGCCTTCATTATCATATGTAGATGACATATTAATAATGGGAGACAATAAGACTCTCCTACAGTCAGTCAAGGAGTGGTTGTCTAGTACCTTCATGATGACGGATTTAGGTGAAGCCTGCTACATTGTGGGAATTAGGATCTATAGAGATAGACCTAAAAGATTTTTGGGGCTTTCATAGTCAGTCTACATAGACAAAGTGCTTAGACATTTTTCTATGGAAAATTCCATGAAAGGCGGTCTACCTATGGGACAAGGCATCAAGTTATCTAAGAAGGATAGTCCTTCTAATACTATTGAACTTGAATGCATGAAAAGGATCCCATATGCTTCAGCTATAGGATCGATCATGTATGCCATGACATGTACTAGGCCAGATGTGGCCTTTGCACTTAGTATGACTTGCAAATTCCAGCAGAATCCTGGGGAAGAATACTGGAAGGCAGTCAAGAGTATTCTTAAGTATCTTAGACGAACAAAAGATTACTTCTTAGTCTATGGTAGGGAAGAAAAGCTAGCTGCTACTGGGTACATTGATGCTAGATTCCAGACGGATGTAGATGACTACAAATCTCAATCAAGGTACACATTCATTTTCAATGGTGGAGTAGTAAGCTGAAAAAGTTCCAAACAAGCTACAACTGCCGATTTGACAACAGAAGCTGAGTACATTGCTGGATCGGAAGCTTGTAAAGAAATTGTCGCGATATTTGAGTTCCTGAAGGTACTAAGGGTTGTTCCGAGTGCTACTTGTCCAATAACGGTTTATTGTGACAACACTGGTGTGATTGCGCAAGCTAAGGAACCAAGATCAACCAATAGAAACAAGCATGTACCAAGGAAGTACCACATACTCAGGGAGATGGTGGAGACTGAAGAGATTAGATTAGACTATCTTCCCACAGACGATAATCTAGCTGACCCATTCACTAAACCATTAAGCTTAGTCAAACATAATGGTCATTTTGAGAATATGGGCATTACATATGTTGGAGATTGGCTCTAGGCCAAGTGGGAGATTGAAAGTATATTTATGTCCTAGAGACAATTTATATTAGGACAAATGTACTTTATACACATTCGTATTATTATTAATGGAGATTAATTTTTTGGCATTTGCAAATTATTGAATTATTAATTCATTGTTTGTAATATTATATAATATGCATCCCTGGAGGTTATGATGTTATTAATAGTATGAGATATTAATATTATAACGTAACTCTTAAAATAGCCTCGACTAATGACCATCGAGAATGGGATATCGATGATATGTGATAAATCGACATGTGGTCTGCATCACATCCTTAGAGGATATAGTATGTCTCACCTGCTACGAGTAATGGCTACTCGTGATGGACACATGGATACTTTGGAAGTATTGGTATACCCTACTGATATACTGTTTGTTATACTTGTCTAAAGTATAATCAGCGTGTGGGAGATAGAAGTTCTTATACTTGAGGTCAATACACGCCTTGTCTACAAAGTAATGTACATTGATCCCATCCTAAGCTCAAATGCCTTATAGGTTGAGATACGTCTTGTATTGGGTACATTACGATGTGGATTAAAGGTGGTAGTTGAGCCAAGATTAGGATTCATTCCTCGAATGTATATTCGAGAGAGCACTCGGATTCTCAGTGATATTAGGTGACTAAGTCGTTGGCCAACCCAATAGACGTATTTAGAATATGGTCTAGTTGTCAACTAATATAAATGAGATAAATATTATTAAGCCATTTGGATAGACACTTGAAAATCCTAATCTTGATCGGGTGTGTCGTGAATGAAAGGATTTTATCTTACCACATAAATGTTAAGTTTATTGGATTCGCGTAAACATACTTCACATATTGAGTTCGTCTTGCGGCGCCGTCTAGGAGTTCCGCTTAGATCTTAATTTGATTAATGTCGATATGAGGAGGCATGTAGGCTCACACTATGTCAATTGTCCTTTCGATCTAAGGATGTATTGAGAGAGTAATGAAATGTTCAATTTAGAATCGATATATTTAAATGAATAATGATTATTTTAATTCAGTCAAAATTATATTTTAGATTTAATTAAGAATGCGTAGAAAATAAATCGAGACAGTACAAGAGCAAGTCGAGCACCGCGGCGCCCATACCCTAGGGTCGCGGTGCCTCTGCCTCAATTTTTGGGCCAGGCCCAAGGTCAAACCCTAATCCGGTTTGACCTAATTTTCACCTATAAATAGTGGCATTCTCTTCATTATTCACACACCAATTTCAGATTATCATTCTAAGCCGAAGAGACTTAGAATTAAAATACTCTCTCGAACCTCTGTCAGATTTCCTAGCTTTCCGATAGAGAAGTACATTGAAGCTTGGAGCTTGCAGTCGAAAGGGAAACCACGTGTCAACCCCATAGTAGATAAAGATTCCAGATACTATAACCTGTAAGTATTATGTTTTATGTTACAGGTTTGATTGTTGTATAACCATACCAGAAAAGTTGTTGGGGTAAGTAAAAAACAAAATTTTAAACTTCCGATGTGCCTTACTTATGTATTTTGAACCCAACAAAATCCTACACAAAGGGGTTTCAACGTATAAGTGAAAGGGATGATTTCCTGGAAGTCTTAAGAAATGTGCAGACTATCTCAATTAGCAATATTCTTCTTGAGGTAATCTAATGGTTCGTCTTTTATTTTATTTAAAAAAATATTTAACTTATATATACTAATGGTGTAAATAATTTTTAATATTTGATTTAGAGGCTTTCTTCTAGACATGTGGATTTTAAGTACAGAGATATGTAGTACTCTTTTCTGAATTTGAAGGAACTTCAATTGGTGAGACGAGAATTGAGTTTCGTCAATCCTTGGGATATTTTTTTTTGTCAAGAATTGTCGCCAAATTGAAACTCTTTCTTGATGTACGTATATTAGTTTTGACCTTTTAAACTTTTTCAAGCTATTTATTGATTACTTGATTTTCTTGTTTCTGTGATTTTTTTATTTATCTTTGATAAATACCTGTGATATACACGGTATGTATGCCATGTATATCACGGGTTGAATAAGCAAATATGTGTTGTTAATCCCGTGATATACATGGTGTATACATACCGTGTATATCATAGTTTGGTGATCTATTTTAGGTAATGTTTTGTTGTAGTTAAATTAGAATTGTACACTTACCATAATTGTATAAGTATTGTACAAGTACAATAAGGTTTTGGGAGTAGAATAGGAATAGGATTTTCCTATTATGGAAATTATAAATTGTATATATACTCTTTCATTAATGAAAATAATCAAGGGATTATTTCTTTCATGGTATCAGAAGTCTAGGTACACAAAATCCTATAGACTTTTTTCCGGTGCCTCATTTTCCGTGCTTCTCTCTCAGAATCCGTGTCCTAATTACCTCCTCTCCTCCCAATGTTTTCTTCCTATCACCTATTGTTCTTTCGTTATGTCTACGTCAAAGAACATGTTTCATCCTCCTCTTGCAGTTTCCAACATCAAGAACCACATCCCTATTGTTCTTGAGATGGAAAATGTTCAATATGCAACGTGGGCGGAGCTTTTCAAGATTCATGCATGTTCGCATAAAGTTCTTCATCATATCATTCCCTCAGCCACAGGCAATAAACCTGCCCCAGAAGTTGACCCGATATTATGGACTACTCTTGATGCTACCATTCTGCAGTGGATTTATTCCACTATCAATACAGACCTCTTGCAAACAATTCTTGAACCCGATGCTACGGCGATGGAAACTTGGAATAGGTTGTGTGACATATTTCAAGATAACAAAAACTCTCGTGCTGTTACTCTTGAGCAGGAATTTTCTCATGTTAACATGGAAGATTTTCCGAACATCTCAGCCTATTGCAAATGGCTGAAAGAGTGGGCGGACCAACTCCGAAACATTGGTGCGCCCGTTAGCAATAATCGTCTTGTTCTCCAGATGGTCGTTGGCCTATCTGAGGCTTATAGTGGCGTTGGCACTCTCCTTCGTCAAAGTAATCCTCTCCCGCAGTTCTATCAAGCTTGGTCCATGCTTACGTTGGAAGAAGCCAGCTTGGATAAAGAGGCGGCTACTAGTGCAAATCCAATCGTCATGATAACAACATCTGACGCTACTCCGTCCTTCTCCGAAAATTCATGCCAAAATCGCAACAACGATGAAGGCAATAATGGTAAAACTCGGAAAAATAATGACAGAAACCAAGGTGGGAATAACGGGGGTGGACCTCGGGGTAATGGGCCGCAAGATAAATGGTCGCAGCCCTGCGGTCCATGGCCCTAGAACTGGGTCGGTAGCCCTTGGCCCATTGGCTCCTATTATCCGAAATCAGCCTACACGAGAAACTGGGCCTAATTTCCCAACATGCCCAATTTTTCCAACCAGCAGTTCAGTTCGAGACTAGGATTTGGGTCGGGGCAATATACAGGGGTGCTTGGGCCTTGGCCTGCCCAGGCCCATCATGCAGCGGGCCCCACTCCGACGGATATTGAAGCCGTTATGCACACACTTGGATTAAATCCCCCGGATATAAATTGGTATATGGACACCGAAGCCACTTCCCATATAACATCCGGCTCAGGTACCCTCTCGTCTTATTCCAATTTGAGCAAAACACATGGTATTATTGTTGGTAATGGTCATTCAATTCCAATTTGTGGTCACGGTAGTGCAACTCATCCACCTCTTGTCTTGAGAAATACCATTCATGCCCCTAACTTAATTAAAAATTTGGTATCTGTTTGCAAATTCACCACTTATAATTGGGTTTCTGTTAATTTTGATCATTTTGGGTTTTCTTTGAAGGATTTCAAAATGGGGATACCTCTTATGAGATGCAACAGTAGGGGCGATCTTTATCCAATCACAACTGCCAATTATGTGAGTCAAGTCATGCCATCCACATTTGCTGCTCTTGCTCCTTCCTTGTGGCATGCACATTATGGTCATCCAGGGTCGTCGATTTTGTCTTCTTTAACTAATAATAATTTTATTGATTGTAAGGGTACGAGTATTACTCCAATTTGTCCGTCTTGTCCGTTAGGAAAACATGTTAGATTACCTTTTGTAGCCTCTCAATCTCGCACTTTGATTCCTTTCGATATTATTCATAGCGATTTATGGACATCTTCAGTTTTAAGTTTTGTGGGTCATCGTTATTACGTTCTTTTTTGGATGATTATTCTAATTTTTTATGGACTTTTCCGTTAGCGAAAAAATCTCAAGTATTTTCCACGTTCGTAAATGTTAGAGCATTCATCTGTACCCACTTCGAACGTGAAATAAAAAATATTTAATGTGATAATGAAAAAGAATATGATAATGGGGTGTTTCGTGATTTTGTAAGGCTAACGACATAGTTTTTCATTTCTCTTGTCCTCATACGTCCTCACAAAATAGGAAAGCCGAACGAAAAATTCATATGACTAATAATATTTTTCGTACTTTAATAGCCCATGCTTCCGTACCTCCTTCTTTTTGGCATCATGCTCTACAAATGGCTACCTACCTACTTAACATACTTCCTAACAAAGGATTGACTTTTAAATCTCCCCTCCAAATTCTCTATAATAAAGTTCCTTCATATTCTCATCTTAGAGTCTTTGGGTGTTTATTCTATCCACTCTTTCCGTCATCTACCTTAAACAAGCTTCAATCCTCTTCTACCGCTTGTGTGTTTATGGGTTATCCGTCAAATCATCATGGTTACAAGTGTTTTGATTTATCCTCTAATAAATCACAATCAGTCGTCATGTACTATTTGATAAAACCCTATTTTGGTTTACCAATGTGTGTCATCCCGTGCCTGACTTGTATAATTTTTTAAATGACGGGGTCCTATCATATATTATACATCGTTTGTTGGACCAAACCGTACCCTATTTCCCGCTTTTAGTTCCTTCTGGATCAGATCGGTCCAGTGGGTCTCTCGTCCAGCCCACTACCGATCTGGCCTCTGTCACAGTGTATGCATCCAGTTCCTATTCCAGTGTTGGGCCAGCGGGCCCACTGCCTGTTGGCCAGTCCGTCACTCGTCCCGAATTTTCCCAAAATCCACCTAATTCTCCTCCGAGTCATAGATTGGTCACTCGTAGTCAATGGAGTATTTTTAAACCAAAAAGACATTTTAATCTAAATTCTAATGTTCTTAAATCCCCTTACCTCGTAACCCCGTGTCTACATTAAATGACCCGATTTGGAAATTGGCTATGAACGATGAATATGATGCTCTTATTGAGAATAAGACGTGGGAGTTGGTACCCCGTCTTTCTGGTTCATTTGCAAGGCATAAGACTCGTCTTGTAGGTGATGGTAAGACTCAGCAGGTTGGCGTGGATTATGGTGAGACGTTTAGTCCGGTGGTCAAACCGGATACCATTCGCACTATTCTCAGTCTGGCTCTTTCAAAATCTTGGCCCATTCATCAGTTGGATGTGAAGAATTCTTTCTTACATGGTAATCTTAAAGAGACCGTTTACATGTATCAGCCCTTGGGTTTTTGTGACTCCAAATATCCTCATCATGTCTGTTTATAAAAGAAGTTCTTGTATGGGCTTAAGTAGTCCTCACGGGCTTGGTATAAGAGGTTTGCAGACTATGTTTCATCTATTGGGATTTCACACAGCAGGTTTGATAATTCATTGTTCATATATCATCGTGGTACTTCCTTGGCATATATTCTCTTGTATGTGGATGATATTATTTTGACAGCTTCTTCTGATGATTTACGCAAGTCTATCATGACACTACTCAGTTCTGAGTTTTCTATGAAGGACTTGGGGCCCTTGAGTTATTTCTTGGGGATAGCTGTCACTCGTCATACAGGTGGGTTGTTCTTATCGCAAAGGAAGTATCCTGTTGAGATCATTGAGCGATATGGTATGCCCTCGTGCAAGTCTACTTCCACTCCAGTTGATACTAAACCCAAGCTGGGTGCTGCGGCTGGTTCACCTTACAAGGATCCCACCCACTATCACAGTCTTGCAGGGCACTTCAGTATCTCACCTTCATGAGATCGGATATCACGTATGTTGTGCATCAGGTGTGTTTTTTTATGCATGATCCTCGGATTGAGCACAAGAATGCGCTCAAACGCATTATCGGGTACTTACAGGGCACACTTGATTATCGATTGCATCTATATCCGTCGTCGGTCTCGACACTTGTCTCGTATACAGATGCTGATTGGGGTGGATGTCCGGACACCAGACTATCTACTTCTGGTTATTGTATGTTTCTCGGAGATAACTTGGTCTCATGGTCTGCAAAACGTCAGGCTACCTTATCCCGCTCCAATGCCGAGGCCGAGTATCGAGGGGTGGCCAATGTGGTTTGTGAATCATGTTGGTTACGTAATCTTCTCTTAAAACTTCACTATTCATAAATCTACCTTGGTTTATTGTGATAATGTTAGTGCAGTATATCTTTTTGGGAATCCGGTCCAACATCAACGCACTAAACATATTTAGATGGATATCCTTTTTGTTCGTGAAAAGGTAGCTCGTGGACAAGTACGCGTCTTACATGTCCCTTTCACGTATCAAATTGCAGACATATTTACGAAGGGTCTTCTCTCCGTTTTGTTTGAAGATTTTAGGGACAGTCTCAGCGTACGAACACCGCCCGCTATGACTACGGGGGTGTGATAAACACCTGTGATATACACGGTAAATATGCGATGTATATCACGGGCTGAATACGTAAATATGGGTTGTTAAACCCGTTATATACACAGTGTATACATACCGTGTATATCACGGTTTGGTGATCTATTTTAGATAATGTTTTGTTGTAGTTAAATTAGAATTGTACACTTACCATAATTGTATAATTATTGTACAAGTAAAATAAGGTTTTGAGAGTAGAATAGGAATATGATTTTCATATTATGAAAATTGTAAATTATATATATACTCTTTCATTGATGAAAATAATCAAAGGATTATTTCTTTCAATCTTCAATCTGGCAATCACGAACAAATTTTCACCTTACATAATCAAATCTTGCTCATTTTTCAACGCGGATAATAAATTCTTTATGATATCTTTAATCACAAGATCCATAAATTAGAAGTTATGAAAATTGAAACCATTAACATATGAATCTTTACTAATTGCTTTTGTCTTTAGATCTAATTTTCAAAAACACATAAGTAAGTTATATTCATTCTGATTAGAATTTATTTATCGTATTTTGTCTTAATATTATCACATGATTTATGAAGAAAAAATACCCTTAATTTAATAGCTCTATTTTGTGAAAATCAATAAAATCATGCAGTTTGGTGATTATGCAATGGAGACTGGATGCTATTGGAATTTAGTGGCGAAGGAAAAATTTGACAAGTCCCAAACAGAATTCCCACAACTCAAGTTATTGAAGGTGAAAGGGTTTAAAAAATTTGAGCTTGAGGACAAATTAATGAACTTTCTTGTTGCATGCCAGCTTCCTGAAGTCTTTGATTACAGTTGAATCAAAGAAAAATCATCGTGAAATTAAATTAAGTGATTTTATTCCATTTCTCCAATGGAATGAAGAGGTTGATGACGATGTCACACATCGTATTGGGTCAGGGTGTATGAAATGGAAGCTCGCATCTGCAGTATTGTACGATAAAAATGTGCCACCAAAACTTAAAGGTAAGTTCTATAGGGTGGTGGTTAGACCGACCGTGTTGTATGGGGCCCAGTGTTGGCCGGTCAAGACTTCACACACCCAAAAGATGAAAGTTGCGGAGATGTGTGGTCATACAAGGAGGGATAGAATTAGAAATGATGATATCAGGGACAGAGTGGGAGTGGTCTCGATGGAGGATAAGATGCGAGAATCTAGGTTGAGATGGTTCGGACACGTGCAGAGGAGAGACATAAATGCCCCAGTGCGGAGGTGAGAAAGGTTGGTTATGGACGGTTACATGAGGGGTAGAGGTAGGCCGAGGAAGTATTGGGGAGAGGTGATTAGACGGGATATGGCGCAGGTGCAACTCACTGAGGACATGACCTTAGATAGGGGGTAATGGAGGACACGTAGTAGGGTAGAAGGATAGTAGGTAGTCCAGTGTAGTCCTACCTACGCTTACAAACAGGTAGTTGTAGTATTATTATTGTAGGCTCACTTAGCCTATCATATTGCCTGATAGTCCCTTGTCGTTTGATTTATGCTGCTATGTGTATTTTATTTGTCTTATTTACTTGCATTAGCTATTGCTTCTTTTTTCTTCTTTCTTTTTCAGAATGTGATGTCGTGAATTACGCACTGTGTGTCTTACTTTGCTTGGGCTTGTGCTTTGTCTTGAGCAGAGGGTCTCTTGTAAACAGTCGCTCTACCTACCAAGGTAGAGGTAAGGTCTGTGTACACTCTACCCTTTCAGACCCCACATTGTAGAATTTCACTGGGTGTGTTGTTGTCATTATAATGATGAAAGTTGTATGTTTTCTAAACATAGAATCTTGTCAGTGTAGAATTAAATTAAATAGTCCTTTCCAAAATATTTTTTTATTCGTACAATAGACGCTTGTGGTCCGGCCTTTCTCCGGATCCCGCACATAGTGGGAACTTAGTGCACCGGGTTGCTTTTTTATTTTAATGCATTCACCACAGAAAGTGTTTGATTTTTCCACTTTTTTTTGTTATAAAAATTGAGGGTTCAGTATTGTTGTTGTGTTGAGAATATGTAGGAGGGGCATAGTGGTGATTGTTATCATTTCCATCTTCATTGTTGTTTACGTGATCTCTCTCTATATATATATATTCAATTATTTAATAATAATAATAATAATAATAATAATAATATATTTTAAGAGTTTAAATTTGAAATCTCACCTACAATTGTGTAATGAATACATAAATATCACAATCAATTAAGTTGATAGCCAGGTGGGGGGTAAACATTAGCCTCAAAATCTATGTCTGAAGTTCTAATCATCTTCGCGAAATAATTTTTTAGTATTTATTCTTTTTAATTACTTTACACATAACAAATGTCATAAAAATGCAAATATAAAGAAGGATTCGGGGTCTTAAGAAATTAGGCAATAACAAAAATAGGGATAGATCGTATTTAACAGACAATACTAATAGCATAAATATACCTACCGAAAGAAACAATCCCTTGATTATTTTTATTAATTGAAAAGCTATATATACAAGTTACATATTTCCATAATAGGAGAATCATATTCTTATTCTACTCCTAAAACCTTATTCTACTTGGATACTAAATATACAATTATGGTAATACAAATATTATGATAAGTGTACAATACTAATTACACTACAACATTACCTAAACTAGGAGACTAAATTATATCATATGTACCGTTTATTTAACACACCCCCGCAGTCATAGTGGGTGGTCTTCGAACGCTGAGACTGTCCCTAAAATCTTCAAAAAGGACCGAGGGAAGACCCTCTGTAAAGATGTCGGCAATTTGATATCTTGACGGGACATGACAGACGTGTACCTGACCGCGAGCAACCTTTTCGCGGACAAAGTGAATGTCTATATCGATATACTAAGTGTGCTGGTGCTGAACCGGATTACCAGAAAGGCAGATGGCACTAATATTATCGCAATAAACCAAGGTTGCCTTCTGAATGGGACAATGAAGCTCCAAAAGCAAATTACGTAACCAACATGATTCTGAGACCACATTAGCCACCCCTCGATATTCAGCCTCGGCACTTGAGCGGGATAGAGTCGACTGACGCTTCGCAGACCAGGAGACCAAGTTGTTGCCAAGAAACATACAATAGCCAGACATAGACCGTCTGGTGTCTGGACAACCACCCCAATCAGCATCCGTATACGAGACAAGTGTGGACGTCGAGGAAGGATATAAGTGCAAACCATAGTCAAGTGTACCCTGAATATACCGAATGATGCGTTTGAGTGCATTCATGTGCTCAATTCTGGGATCATGCATGAACAAACACACCTGCTGGACAGCATATGTAATATCCGGTCTCGTAAAGGTAAGATACTGAAGGGCCCATACAAGACTGCGATAGCGGGTCGGATCCTCGTAGGGCATGCCGGTCGCGGCTCTAAGCTTGGGCTTAGTATCAACTGGAGTGGAAGTGGACTTGCAAGATGACATCATATCCCTCTCGATGATCTCAGCTGCATACGTTCGTTGAGATAAGAACAACCCATCTGAATGACGAGTGACAACAATCCCCAAAAAGTAACTCAATGGCCCCAAGTCTTTCATAGCAAACTCAGAGCTGAGCATGGTCATGATAGACTGGCGTAAGTTATCGAAAGAGGCAATCAAGATAATATCATCAACATACAACAGAATGTAGGCCAACGACAAACTACAACGGTAGATGAATAAGGAATTATCCGACCTGCTGTGAGTGAACCCAATAGTCGAAACATATTCTGCAAACCTCGTATACCAGGCCCGGGGAGACTGCTTAAGACATATAAGGACTTCTTCAACAAACAGACATGATGAGGATGTTTGGGATCCCTGAATCCCAAAGGCCGATGCATATAGACTGTTTTCTTGAGATCCTCATATAGGAAAGCATTATTTACATCAAACTGATGAATAGGCCATACTTTTGAAAGAGCTAAGCTGCGCACAATGCAAATGGTAGCTGGCTTGACCACCGGGCTAAACATCTCACCACAATTCACACCAACCTGCTGAGTCTTACCATCGCCCACAAGCCGCGCCTTATGTCGGGCAAATGACTCATCTGAATTTTCCTTATGAGCAAAAATCCGCATAGACCTAATAATATTAATACCCGATGGATGGGGTACCAACTCCCACGTCTTATTATCAATAAGAGCATTATATTCATCGGTCATAGCAATTTTCCAATTCGAGTCATTTAATGCAGACACAGAATTTCGGGGTAAGGGTGATTTAAGAACATTAGAATGTAAATTAAAATGTCTTTTTGGTGTAAAAATCCCCCGTTGACTACGGGTGACTGGTCTATGACTAGGGGCAGAGGCAGGTGGATTTTGGGACTTTTCAGGACTCGAAACGGACTGGCCAGCGGTGGGCCCTCATCGCCCAAATCGAAGCTGGGCCAATACTCGACCCGAAGCTTGAATCGGGCTGGGCCAGAACTGGGTAGAACGGATGGCCTAGTTGCTGGACCCAGATTTGAAGACGTCACAGTGTGGGGAGTGCCAGCGAGTAGTGGGCCCGCTGGAGAATTTTGGGTGCGGGATACGTCCGAAAGATGGTGAATAATATACGGGGATATACTATCATCCAAAAAATTATACGAACTAGGCACGGGAGTATTAACTTTAGCAAATGGAAATTGGGTTTCATCAAAAACTACATAGCGATTAATGATGATTTTATTAGAGGATAAATTAAAGCATTTGTAACCACGATGATTAGACGGAAAACCCAAAAATACACACGGAGTAGACCGGGCCTGAAGTTTGTTAGTTGTGGTGGATGGGAATAACGGATAACACAAGCACCCAAAGACCCGAAGATGAGAATAAGAAGGAGTTTTATTATATAAAATTTGAAGAGGAGAATAATATGTCAGACCTTTGGAAGGAATTATGTTAAGGAGATATGTAGCCATTTGAAGAGCATGATGCCAAAAATATGGGGGTACGGAAGCGTGAATTAATAGAGTGCGGACAATGTTATTTATGGAACAAATTTTGCGTTCGGCTTTCCCATTTTGTGAAGACGTATGAGGACAAGAAAAATGAAAATTGATCCCATTATTAGCACAGAATTTCTGAAACACTCCATTGGCATATTCTTTGCCATTATCACACTCAATATTTTTTATTTCTCGTTCGAATTGGGTTCTAATGAATGCTCTAAATTTTAAGAAGACGGAAAAAACTTGAGATTTTTTCGCTATCGGGAAAGTCCATAAAATTTATAATAATCATCCAAAAAGAGAAAATAATACCGATGACCCAAAGAACTAAGAACATGAGACGTCCATAGATCACTATGAATAATATCAAATGGCATTAAAGTATGAGAATTTGAGTCTACAAATGGCAACTTAACTATTTTCCCTAAAGAACAAGATTGATAATTTGGAGTGCGACACTCACCCTTACAAGAAATAAAATTATTTTTCTCTAAGGAAGACAAAATAGACGATCCCGGATGACCTAGACGAGCATGCCACAAGAAGGAACAAGAGCTGCAAATGTGGACGGCAAGGCTGGACTCGATGGACTGGAACATGGCGTGATAGGATAAAGATCTCCGCTACAATCACACCTCATGAGAGGACTCCCCATTTTGAAATCCTTCACAGAGAACCCAAATGGATCAAATTCTATTGATACAGAATTATCAGTGGTGAATTTTCGGACAGACACCAAATTTTAATCATTTTTGGAGCGTGAAAGGTATTTTTAAAAATAAGGGGTGGATGAGGGGAGACAATGTTTTATGACCATAACCATGAATTGGAATTGAATTGGATTTTTGGATAATGCGTGAATTGGCGGCTCAATTGGGGTTAGAATTCTATGAAACATAGAATTATGACTATCTAGACTATGGGTAACATGTTTCTAACATAAAATTTCAATTTTTTTCTTGTGGGCTTGGTTTGAGATGCGTTCTAGGGTTTCGTTTAGAAACATAACATTATGGGTGTGTAGATTCATATTTTAACGTAGAACATACATTATCTAGACCTTGATCATTTGGAAGTTCTACGGAAGGGTAAAGCATTGGTGTGAGGATTTGTGGCACCAACACAACCTTTAGGTAAGTTATGGTTTACTTTCTAGACTCCGATATAGAAACATGTATAACTAATATTTATTGAGGGGTATTGGGTGTGACGGGGGTCCCACCTTAGTGACTGAGATAAGAACTTGGGTGGGTACCAATTTATATGTTAAGTTGTTAGAATGTTGGGGAAACTTGTGAGCCTTCGGGTGTGGTTGTGATAATGACTTCTACTTAGGTTGGTATGATTGTTGTTTATGTGACCTATGATTGCCGTGATTGAACTTATACTTAATGTGTGAATTGTCTTACAGGAGAACTTAGGAGAAGAGGCTGACCTTGCGGAAGACGGTGTGAGCTTAGTTCTTCAACACGTGCTAAGTTTGCAACTAGAAGAACTTGAAGAATCACAAAGAGAAAAAATATTCTACACCCGATGCAAGGTGAACGAGAGGATGTGTAATATGATGATCGATGGAGGAAGTTGAGCCAACATGGCTTCCATTGAAATTGAACCTTCACCCTCTTCGTCGGTTGGTGTTCATGAAGAGCAAGTTGAGGAGCTTCTAGCCAAGGGCATCCCCACCAGCAAGGATGAACTTCATGCATTGAGGACATTTTTGTTTCGGTTGATGAAGGAGGCGAGGGAATTTCCAGCTCTGGAAGCCGCCTATAATGACATAGCCTTGGCTTTGAATAATCTATTCTCTTTACATAAGGAGGCAAAAGATAGTCGTGCTCTTCGTCAACAAAAGAATCATGTTCAGGCTACTTTTACTCAGGTAAATGAGGAGAGGCAGCGAAGTGTCAATCGAAGGCGCGATTTGCAGGGGCGGCGGTCCCAATTGCAGGCAGAATTAGAGAAGATCCATGCAGAGATAAGGACTATAACCCTGAAATAACTGCCCTGGACTCAACTATTAAAACCCACGATTCCTCCCGCTCCTCTTTGTTTCGGCAAGGCCACCATCTAGATAACGAGATACAGGAGCTTGGTAATCAATAAGTTGTTTGGGAATCGGATCTGAAGATGGGTAATGAACGGCTCACCAAACTGGAAAATGAGTGTGCTGAATAGAGAGGCAAACTTGCTTGTGTAAAGCCATCATTACCTGCTAATCCTTTCAAAGTGGTGTCCGAAGCACATCATTCTTCAGCTATGACTATTTCTTTGCCAATTGATCTTGCCGTCCAAGTGCCATGTGACATTTCTACAACCTTACAAGATGCATCGGCCCAATCTAAAAAACAACCAGAAGATACTTTAGCAACCGATACGCAGGTTCTTACCGAGACCCAATCATTTAGTATGGCTGAGATCGCATAGGGGGTATGAGTGGGAATCCCTGAAGAGTTAGGGGTAGTTGAGGTAGTGGCCGTTGGTGCGGCTGGTGATGTGGAACAGACTACAGCAATTCGGGAAGACCAAGCAACCATTGATTCGGCTGATCCTGAGACTTCAATAACTGATGATGTAGTGCAGCCTTCGATTGGTTCAAGGCCAACCAATTCGGCTTTTTAGTTGTATCGACCCCAAATCAAAGGGTTTGTTATTGTGTCCATGCAGCTAGTCTGTGGTTGTCGTTTGCCCGTACATTCCCCAAATCAAAGGAAAATTATCCTCTTTTGCGACCAAGCAGCCGGTCTGTGGCTATTGATTACTTATGCATGCCCCAAAATCGATGGATAATATTTCTTAAAAATATCTACCATTTACATTAATTCACGGGCATTATACTTAGAGAACCCTCGGTCTTGACTTTGTGGAATTGGTCACCTTATCCTTGGTGTCGACTCAGGCAGTAAAACCCCTGTGTCTCTATACTTAGGATCATCGACTACATTTCACTACAACCACAATAACCAAACAGTTAACCCAAAACGTGCCAACCAACGCTTGGTGTGTGCCCGGATTACATCTCGCACTCCGTGTTCATTCCTCATCTAAACAACTTCAATCCTTTCACCACCAGGTCCCAAACACCACTCGAACATCCACTACAAAGGTCGCCAACTGAAACCCCATAAATACTATTGTCCAAACCCAAAAAAACTAAACTGTCCGCATAACACACCTTACCGACGACCTCACTGTTTTAGTTCTGTTTCGTCACCTTGACACCACCAAACCACCAAGTCCCGAACATTACCCTGATCCTCTACCTACCCAAAACAACTTCACATATGGCCTCAGTCATTTTCCAAGTACAATTACTCAAAAAAGCCACCAAACACCACCCTATCCAGCCAAACCAAGAACCAAGAACCCCATATTTAGCATCCAATTTTGGGTCAACCCAAATATAACCAGCACCCGACCCACTTACACATCATCACCCCTCCTTACTTGCATCACTTAGTTTCTTAATCATGAAGTTCTAACTCTTGCTTTATGCATTGAAGGGAACAATATCACTGATGGAACATAAACTTAACGAATGACATAATACGTACGTAATCAAGGAGTGGAATAACCTCAACTGCCTTCTAAATAAACTAATAATATAATCTTTACTAGGATATGTTCATATCAATCGTTATAGAAAGGATCACGCCATACTAGAGGCTTTGCCTCCACATCCTGAACTCACATGAGATGATAGATATACCCTTTCGAGATCATTTTCTAAGCTTCAGGTAGGAAATAAATCTCCCCTTAGACGCTGCAACATTGGCCCCTATCCTACTCTCGATCAACCCTCTGCTGCCTCTTACGATCTTCCAAGTTTTGTGCATAAGCCTTGTTTCAGGAAATATCCATATTTGTATTTAAGAATGTTATCATGCACTCATTTACCAAATGTGGCCCCAAACCATTAACAAACTGATGGACCCGATGACTCATTTCAGCAAAACTCGCAGGGCATACCTAGCCAAGGAACTGAACTATAAACTATACTCTCGTACGCTTATTTTACACTTCTCCAAGTGTAAGAACATGTCTTGCCTAGCTCGTCAAAGCTCGATTGGCAGATACTTCTGCAGGAATACCTCAGAGAACTCCCTCCACCCAACTGCTGGGGCATGGGGTCCCCGAGTCTACTTTCAAGTCTCAAACCAAGTCACGAAAACATCATACAACCTATAAGAAGCCAACTCTACTGATTCAGCATAAGGTACGCTGCTTTTGATCTAAAAGGTTATGCTGGTCCGCATTCGGATCTGATCCTATAAATACTGGAAGGTCTAGGTTGACGAAATCCCAAACTCTCATGCTGACGGCTATATAAGAAGTACTGGGGGTATGTCACTGGTCCTGAGAGGCCACTAGCCTGGTCAACAGTTGTACCACACTACGTATGTCTAAGTCCTAATTAGGAGAAATTGGGGGAAGAACAGGAGATACATCAGCTTATCTATGCCCCTCAAAAGAAGGTGGTGGGGTGGATTCCTGGAGGCCTGAGATATAACCTCATCTTGGTGCTCACGTCTCCCCGGGTCAGCGGGTGGTACCTGACTGAAACCCTCTCCTGCATCGTCATCTAACCTTCGTAGAGCCTCCTATCGTCTAGCAGTAGCAGGCATAGTTGAGAATATAAACAAGATGAAGGTTAGGAGTGAATACTTATGACTTAGCTCTATTGTATGATCTAGATCAATAAGAAAAGTAACTGTCCTAAATATCATGTAGCCTCCTGCTTATAAGTGTGGTGCAAAACACACCCATAAGTATGACCCTACTAGATATGGCTTACAGACTCCCTATGATAGACCTGCTCTGATACCAACTTTGTTACACCCCAACCTTGGGGGTGAGAGGGGAGAGGCACCCAGCACCAGAAGGCCTAAGAGAACCAACTATATTATCTGAAACCTCTAATATGAAACCTAGGCCGACAAGGCCTCTATATAACCATATAAGACAAGAATGTATGACAACCTGCACGCAGAAGAGTCCCAATATGATATATACAGATAACCAAGGCTGACAAGGCCACAAAAAGAGTACACCACTATCAAAGGGGCCAACAAATCCACGACATACATACATACATTGTACACGTCTGAAAATATTACACCCAGTAATGTCGTGTTTTACCATGTCGTCAAGGGATATCGAAGTCCCAGGAAGAGGTATGACCTTACAGAAGATAATTGAACGTATCAGAGAGTTTTGTTGTGTCACATTTTGCTTGTTTATAAAGGTACCAGAGAGTTTTTCTATGTCGTGTTTCACTTGTTTATAAAGGTACCATAGAGTTTAGGAGTTGAACGGATAGAAGGAAGTACGTTTCGACAAAAATGGAAAATTGGGCAACTTGACGGGACAGATGATGGACCATCAAACTATTTGACGGACCATTAAATTACCAGCCTGAGCTGTCAATATCCCAGGAAGTTTGACGTGGAAGATTGACAGACTATCGAAAGTTTGACGGTCCATCTAATGTACCGTCAAATAACGGCGGTGCATAATTTTTGATGAGTTTATATTGGGATTTTCTGATTTGGGATTCATTTTTCCTCCATACCAAACCCTAGCACTCTCCCTAAATTCTCTCTATCATACTCTAACATCTCCAAGTTGAAATCGAAGATGATTAGGCAAAGGTAACGTGATAAACCTATGATTAACATAGTGATCTTCTTGTTCATATAAAGTTGGATTTGGGGGAAAAACCTTGTACATCAGATTGCTCACTGTTTTAAGGAAATTATGGAGTGTTAAGTTAAATCGTATCCTCTTCTATATATGTTTATGGTTAATTGGTGATTTGGAAGAAGTTATGAAAAATGTTTCATGATGAAAACTTCGCAAATTTATGAAATCTCCGTAATATGAATTGATGGGCTATTTTACAGATAATATGAGTTGAATTGGATGAAAAAGTTGATAGTATATGTTATGGATTAATGAACGTAAGGTTTGAAGGATTGTGAGACTACTTCATAAAATGTTTTCCGTATAAGAAAAAGTTTAAGGAATTATTTATGCATAAGAGTTGTCGAAGAACACTTAGAGAAGGTTTTATGGAAATTTTGTTTGGATTAGACCATGGAATTAAATTATATAAGCATCCCTTGTAAACAAGTCTAAGAACCCAAAGTGTTTACGGAAGTCGATAAGATACCTACGCGAAGTTTTATGGAAATTCCATATTGATATTACTTCCTTATATGATATAGAGAATCACACATAAGAGGAACGGGGACTTGTAAAACGATTGTAGCAATAAGAACCATGTATGTAAGGCTATCCCTTTCTTTCAAGGAATGATATCCAGTGAGTTATCATTTTTAAAAAGAAACGCTAAACTCTTTGTCCTATTGTATCTTGAAATCTCTTGTCGAGAAGTATTCTTATTCTTGAAATTCTCATTGTTGGTTACTGATCGTATCATAATTCTTTGAAAGAAAGCCTTCTAAAATTTAGTCGTAGATTCGACCAAAGAGACATTCTAAGAGTAAAGTCAATGAGTTTATGAGTTTTAAAAAGGGCCAAAGAGTTGTTGTTTTTGTATCCTATTGTTCACACCTAAATTTACATTGGTATTGATATGTTTTAATTGGCATTAAGATCATGTATAAAATCATGATTTTATATAAGATCGGGTTGCACATTCCGCAATATATACATAAGATGGATCGGGTTGCGCATTCCGTGACATACACATGAACTAGGGTGCATATTGTGTTGCATATTCATACATACACCTATGATTAATGACATGTTATACCTCTCACTATAAGACGAAGACAATTATATAGTAAAAGCCTAGTCATATAGGTTGTATTAAGTTTCAGAGTTTCATTATTCGCCCCGTGTGCCCCTTAGGTTGCTTATGCTTTTCCTTATAACTATTCGCTTCACATTGCCTATATGCTTTTCTTTATAGTTTTCAGATTCATATTTTATTCATGCTTTGCATACTCAGTACATTATATCGTATTGATGTCCTTTTTCCGGGGACACTGTGTTTCCTGATGTAGGTGCCGATAGAGATGTTGATGCTTTCCTCACAGTAGGATTCGACCCAACTAAAGGTTGTCATCCTCATTTCCTCTGTAGTTGTGTAGTGAATTGATAGGTATTATAGAGGTACATATGTATATAGTTGGGTATGGCAGGGCCTTGTCCCAATCAGATATGGTCATAGTACTCTTTAGAGGCTTGTAGATAATTGTGTTGTATGTGACAGTCGTGTGTGGCCTCATCAGCCACCCCAGTAGAGTCAATGTGCTTATATTTGCCTTGTTATATATATATATATATATATATATATATATATGTGTGTGTGTGTGTGTGTGTGTGTGTGTGTGTGGTTTGGGCCTTTTCTAAGTGCAGATGGTTCTGTCCTTATTTAGTGAAATATATGTCAGTGGCCTAGTCAGCCCATGAATTATTATCTTTATCACATGTATCAAGATCGGTATGCTCGGGCCTTAGGGCACCAGGTGTTGGCCACACCCATCAAGGTTAGGGTGTGAGAAAGTGGTATCAGAGCAGGTCAATCCTAGGGATGTTTATAAGCCGTGTCTAGTAAAGTCTTGCTTATGGGTGTGTTGCGCGCCACACTTATAAACAAGAGGCCACATGGCATTTAAGATGTTACCTTTCTTGAAAATCTAGATCGTGCGATAGAAGAGAAGTCATAAGTCACTAAATCCCTATCTTTTCATCTTGACCTTTCTTTTTAGTAACGAGATCCAGGGAATGTTCTGATAGCATAAAATGGATTAGGAATGTGAGAGAAGGTATTAGCCGACAACTACCATCTAGTATGCATCGGAGGAATATTAGGTTACCATAAGGAAATATGAGTTATTCAATGGAAGAAGATCTATTTGGGATCCATCTATGGAGGAAGATCCGCCTGAAGATCCATATATAGAGGATGATCCATCTGAAGAATCTTTTATGGAGAAGGATCAATCTGAGGCCCTAGAGGAATCACCCTTCTGAGTGCTATTGATTCCAATAGCACTGCCAGATTACAGTAAGGCCCGCACAATACAAAGACCATCGGTGCAATGGTCGTTTTAGTTTGGGTTAGGTGTGACTGGAATGTGTATGCAACAACGCCCCCAGTTATCATCCCAGAATAAGGTCATGTTCAGATACCTCCACAGGATAAACCTTTCGATAGACTAAGAAGCCCAATATCATAGAAATTAGTTAACTAATATTTGCCTCTGACGAGTAGAAGGGAGGATGAAGTAAGCAAAAGACAGACTAGAAGGTTTGGGATGGACGTAGATGTTGAAGAACTGATATTAAGAGAGGCGTCAAACCGAAGCTCCTGAGTAGTAATCAGGCAAACAACAGAAGATATTAGAAGTAGTAGACCACGATGTTATCAATGTGGAAGGAGACACGACAGAGCATATTTTTCAATATTGAGTTATGTTCTGGATGTGCAGCTTTAGGCTATAGGGCCAGGGAGTGTCCCGAGAGATTTTAGTCATTATGTCATCAGTGTAGGCAAGTATATTATGGACAGTGCTCAGGTGAACTAGAAGAATGTTACTGGTGTGGAAGCAAAAGCCATAGAGTGTATGAATGCCCAAGGTTGAGTCAGGGAGGATAGATAATTCTGATAGTGCTTATACTTATGCAAGCAATCAGGTATGTTGATTATTTGATTAAGAATAGTCATGTTTTTGTATGTGAACGGTCAATTATTAGTGATATAAGGATTGCATCATACAAGACGTATATGAACCGTAAATCGATACAAAAAGTTGAAGGAGGTAAGTGAAATTTCTATTCTGATCAATGATATAAGTACGCCTATTTAGGATCAGTTATTTATCGATTACGGAGGCATCTGACACTCTTAGACTCTGAAGCATGAGTAATACAAGAACACCAAGGATATATAACCATGACTCGAATAAGGGAAATTCATAAGCCCGAAGAACTAAGAGGGACTCCACCAGAGTAATAAGGAAAATAAATTTCCAAGCATGAGTTACCTAATGTTTTGTTCAGAAGATAGTGAAAAGATGAAAAAGGATTCAGAAAGTTACATGTTAACTAGCAACCTCAATCTCTTTAAAAGGATTATACCATTTAGAAATAACTGCTGAACGGAATGAGATTTGTCAATCAAAGGCAAGCGAGATCCCTTCTTCACCGAAGAAAAGTGACAAGGTTCTCCACGTTAAGTGGGAATGATTAGCGATGAGGATATGATTAATAGAAAAGCAGTGACAAATGATAAATAGGTGTCTGGTAAGGACAGATAAAAAGCATTATGATAACTTAATAAAGTTAAGAAAATACATTTCACAAAAAGATTGATGGGAAGTAGGTAATGGTAAGAAAAATCGATAAAGGATTGGAATGAGACCTCCAAGTAGCAAGAGTACCAGTAAAAGCTAGGCATATAAGTAAAGAAGTGGTATCTAAGTTTCCAGAGCCAAAAATATAAATTATGATGTCCATAAATGACGATGCCGGAAGTATGCTAAGACAAGAGATCTTCAAAGAAATTCCAATTGGTAATATCCAAAATGAATGATGCATAGGGAGAAATTATGTTACTAATTCATGGGAGAGAACCCGAATCAGCAATAAGGATTAAGTCCAGTCACGATCTGAATTTGAAAATGTCAAAACTTAGTCCCGCCACGAATATTCATAAGACATCTAAGGATATATGGGTGACTGTAAGGACTAGCGAAGTCCGATGAGGGTAGATGATGAGATAAAAAAGAATGGTCCAAGACAAGCAATAAGGAAAAGAGCAAAAGGATAAGAATGAGGAAGCAAGAGGTGAATGAATGGGTGATGGAGAAAATGTTGACTGCTGAATGAACTAATGACTTCACAAGGAGAATAATACCGTGATCATAAAGTTAAAGACATCAGTACGACAAAATTCAATAAAGGAACAAAGACGACAACATTGATTGTAGTATAGTAATTACGAAGGAAAACCAATGGATCAATGCCTTGTAAAAATAAAGCCTTTAGTGAAAAGGAGAGGAGATGACTCCCAGCCTGAATAATACTGGAAGGTGATCGGAGTACGTCAAGATTTGCTTTGAGGAAACAAGTGCACAACAAATAACTAATCAACAAAGGATTGTGCATAACACATAAGAACTTTGGAGTTATGAAAAGTAAGTATACGCTCTTAGCATGAAGGGAATGCTAATTATGAAAGATTACAAGTTCAGAGCTAGAAAAGATAGCAGACCCTCGAGGAATAAGGTCGACAAAAGAAGAAACAATAATGGACATGAAATAATGTCCTGTTTTCAATATTTAAGGGAAAATGAAAAGAATGAAATTAATTAGGTAATGATGTAGATTGAGAAAGGATACTCAAGCGAATATTGAGTACAACCAAGGAATGATGAACTTATCTTGGGACTATATCGCATCACTATCCTGGTGTAATAAATTGAAAGACAATGGACCATAAAGTCACATACCATTAAAACGAGAGTCGTTAAGTTAGTTACCCAAAGGAACCGCCCCACAAAAGTAGCAAGTGGCCATCCATAATAGAAGTCCACTAATACCTCTCGTAAGGTTATAAGTAAATGAGTTTTTCCTTATATTAGAAGATTGAGAAGTGACAAGGCAAAGCATTCCGCCTCAAGCCCATTAAGAAATATTGGGACACAAAGTAAAGGTAATAAGGAAAGCCTCACTAGGACCCAAAGATTAAGAATACCGATTAACAACACTCAAGAAGGCTTACCCTTGATGGTCAAACTATCACATAAGGATGATTAAGTAATCTGAAGGTCATTATGAACTATCACATTATCGTCGAAAACTATTTTGTTTTGGAATATTTGCACCTAAGTGACTCGCCAGACTATACTATTATACCACTGAAGTGATCAAAAGATAATCCTACCAACTATTACCAGCCGTTATACAGTAGCTATCATGGTAATCAAGTTAATGAAAGAATAAATTGAGAGAAGCTTAGAGTAGTCAGGATTTCCTTTGCGTTGTACTAAGATGACCAATAAGGAACTCAGTTCAAGCCACCAGACATAGGCAGATGAGGAAGATATGGAATTTAAAAAGAATCTGGAACAAGGATCGATGGTTACTAAAATGATATGTTATCAGGGTGATAAACAAGCTATTCATGACAAGAAAATAAAACTCTTCTCAAGTTACGAAAAAGGAATAGAACCCTAGAAAATGGTATCAGATCTGAGAAAATAAATTATGTGAAAATACTTAGATTAATAAGGAAATGAAATAATCAAATGGATGTTAAAAGTAGCTTTCATCTTGACAAGTAAGAAAGGTTCCATCGGAGCACAACCAAGATTGTAATAGCGAACTCAATTGTGAAAAGCAGCAAAAGAAATGCTTATTTAGAAATTTGCTTCAACTGAGGATTGAAAAAAAAAAGATTTATCAACGAAAGAGATTTTAAGGCCAGTCGGCTGCTCTAAATTCATAAACTATGTAAAGATATTATCGAGAAAGAAAGAAGAAGAATGGAGGAAGAACGAAATTCAGATATCCTCGACTCTAGAAAGCACGGTGCCACAATCCTTCATCGTCATCTTACACATTGTGCCTACAGACTCGGTTACCTAAATTCTATCAGAAAGCAAATCATAACATAGAAAGGAAAAATCACATTACAAACACCAGATAATTGTGTAGAGGAACTATACGACTATATGAAAGTCGATGATGTAACAGTAGAAAATTTTTAATATATCTCGGACAATTGACAGATTGGGACAATTTTTAGTTCGAAAAGATCTGCATCAAAATGGTCACGAAACCTAAGAATCACTTTATTTGAATAATCCAGATTCTAGCTTCATGTTAGTATTCGTGCAATATAACTCCTTTATTCTATTCAATTTATCAAGTTGGACCATGTACCTTATGTAATAAATATTTCTAAAGAAAACGTATCGAGTGCAGCTTGGATATCAACAAGAAGATGTTAAGGTAAGTCATGGATAAACCCTCTCTAGTTTCTTCGAGTATAAGCGGTCGTGTGAGGCCGATTAATATTATCTTAATATTGTGTTGCCATGTGTGGAATTGGGTATATTTTTTGGGCTACTTAACAGGTCTGGATAGTCATGTTTTCAAAGGAAACTCTGCCGAAATTTCTGGAGAACTTGAGAGTTACGTGAACGAATGTTCCTAAGGGGGGAGGATGTTACACCCCGTAATGTTGCATTTCACCGTGTCGTCAAGGGATATCAAATTCCTGGGAAGAGGTACGACCTTACGGAAGTATAATGAAGGTCTACAACTTTTTTATAAAGGTACAAGAGAGTTTGGGAGTTAAACGGATCGAAGAAAGTACGTTTCAACAAAAACGGGAAACTAGGCAACTTAACGGGACAAATGATGGCTTATCAAATTACCAGCCTGAGCTGTCAATCTCCCAGGATGTTTGACGGGAAAGATTCATGGACCATCGGAAGTTTGACAGTCCGTCGAGTGTACCGCCAAATTCCGGTGGTGCAAAATTTTTGACGAGTTTATACTGGGATTTTCTGATATGGGATTCATTTTTCCTCCATACCAAACCCTAGAACTCTCCCCAAATTCTCTCTAGCATACTCCAACATCCCCAAGTTGAAATCGAAGTCAATTGCGCAAAGGTAACATGATAAACTCGTGATTAACATGGTGATCTTATTCTTCATATAAAGTTGGATTTGGGGAAAAAACCTCGTAGATAAGATTGCTAACTATTTTAAGGAAATTATGGAGTATTAAGGCAAATTCTATCATCTTCTATATATGTTTATGGTTAATTAGTGATTTGGAAGAAGTTACCAAAAAGTTTTCAAGATCAAAATTTTGCAAATTTGTGAAATCTTCGTAATATGAATCGATGGGCTATTTTACACTAAATATGAGTCGAATTGGATAACGAAGTGTATAGTATATGTTGTGGATTAAGGAACGTAAGGTTTTAAAGTTTGTGAGACTAATTTACAAGAAGTTTTCCGTTTAAGAAAAAGTTTAAGGAATTATTTATGCGTAAGAGTTGTCGAAGAATACCTAGCGAAGGTTTTATGGAAATTGTGTTTTGATTAGACCATGGGATTAAATTACATAAGAATCCCTTGTAAAGAAGTCTAAGAACCCGAAGTGTTTACGGAAGTTGATAAGATACCTAAGCAAAGTTTTATGGAAATTAGATTCGATATTGATAGTACTTCCTTATATGATATAGATGATCACTCGTAAGAGGAGTGAGGACTTGTAGAACGATTGTAGAAACAAGAACCAGATATGTAAGGCTATCCCTTTCTTTCAAACCATGAGATCCAAGGATTTATCATTTTCAAAAAGAAACATTAAAAGCTCTGTCCTATTGTATCTTGAAATCTCTTGTCGAGAAGTATTCCTTGAGTATTCTTATTCTTGAAATTCTCGTTGTTGGTTACTGATCGTAGCATAATTATTTGAAAGGAAGCCTTCTAAAATATAGTCATCGAGTCGACCAAAGAGTCGTTCTAAGAGTAAAGTCAAAGAGTTTAAAAAAGGGCCAAAAAGCCATTGTTGTTGTAGCCTATTGTTCACACCCCGAATTTCATTGGTATTGATATGATTTCATTGGCATTGAGATCATGCATAAAATCATGATTTTATAGAGGACCGGGTTGCATATTCTGCAACATATACATATAGAGGATCGGGTTTTACATTCCGCAATATATACATATATTGGATCGGGTAGCATATTCCACAACATATACATATGGTTGATCGGGTTATGCATTATGCAACACACACATGAACTATGGTGCATATTGCATTGCATATTCATATATACACCTAAGATTAATGACATGTTATACCTCACACTATAAAACGAGGATAGTTATACAGTAAAAGCCTAGCCAGATAGGTTGTATTAAGTTTCAGAGTTTCATTATTCGCCTCGTGTGGCCCCTATGTTGCTTATACTTTCCCTTACAGCTATTCACTTCACATTGCTTATATGATTTTCTTTACAATTTGCAGATTCATATTGTTATTCATGCTTTACATACTCAGTAAAATATTTCATACTGATGTCCCTTTTCTAGGGACACTGTATTTCATTGTGCAGGTGCAGATAGAGATGCAGATGCTTTCCTCATAGTAGGACTCGACCCAGCTAAAGGTTGTCACACTCATTTCCTCCGGAGTTGTGTAGTGAGATCATATGTATGACAGAGGTACATATGTATATAGTTGAGTCATAGTACTCTTTAGAGGCTTGTAGACAGTTGTGTTGTATGTGACAGTCGTGTGTGGCCTCGTCAGCCTCCCAAATAGAGTTAGTGTGCTTATATTGTCCTTGTCGGCCTTGTTATATATATATATATATATATATATGTGTGTGTGTGTGTGTGTGTGTGTGTATGTATGGTTTGAGCCTTTTCTGAGTGCAGGTAAATACATAATACATACATATAAGGGTCATACCAAGACTATGAAAGACTCATCAACTACTCGGGGTGACGTAAGGTCATTACACTCCCGACTACCATTATGTGGACTCATATACTCTTTTACTTTTTTATGATCAATAAAAAAGGAAATATTCATCCCCTTAGTTTCTTAATCATGAAGTGATAACTCTTGCTTTATCCATGGAAGGGAGAAATATCACTAATGGAACATAAACTTAACGAACAACGGATATGTAAGTAATCAAGGAGTGGAATAACCTCAAGTGACTTATTAATCAACTAATAATATAATCTTTACTAGGATATGTTCATATCAATCGTTATAGAAAGGATCACATCATAACGGAGAAAAAGGTAAACCCTACATACCTTATCGATGAAGCTGATTATGTTCTGAGGAGCCTTACACATGGTATGAACGATTATCTACATTAAATGAAGGATTTTTATTAATATCAAACTCATATCGAATAAGATATTTCATTTAGGCGATTCATCGAACAATTTGCGTACGTGAAGTTCTAGAGTTATACCATCATGGATTCTTACTCAACTTAACACCACAATCTTCCATAACTCATTTCCTTAACTTCACAACCTCCCCAACATGATTCAACACTTCTATTTTCCCTCAATCTCAATCAACAATCCCAAACAACATGTTACCATAACTTCATACAACAAGAGTTAATTTTTTAAAGCCATGTTTACAACAATTCTATAACTCATAAGTTCTCTTCATTAATGAACCAATCAAAACTAAGAGGAGCTAAAGGACATATAGATGGGATGAAACCTTACCTTAACTAACCAAAGAGTTCCTCACAACAAGCTTTACTTCAATCTCCAAGAAGCTCACAATTTTGCCAAGCCAACTCACGAGGATCTTGGGGTGTTCTTGATTATTAGAAGGTAAACCATCTTAGATACTTGTAGGAATGTTCTTTAATGATGGAGGGGTTTTTGGATATTATTTATGAGTGCCTTGGAGCTCAAGAGGTAAAAAATGAGATAGAAAATGAATTTTACCGACTTTGGGACTTAAATAGGCCAACTCATTGCCTCCCATATGCGGCCGCATTTTCCACCACATATGGTGGCAGTGAGGTGGGAAAATGGTGCCTTAGGTGTGCAGCTAAATCCGTGAGGCGGAATGGCTTCCGCGACGTGAAATGCTTAGCATATCATCGAAATTTCATCAATCTTCGTCGAGTTGTACTTCCTTTGGTACTATCGACTTTCAATCTTCTAAAATCACTCCTTAACATCCTTATACATCATACAAACCCTCATAAATGATTTCAAGTTCTCGCGACTCAAGTCGGCTGACTATACTCTCATTCAAGTGTAAAACTACTGGGCATAACACTAATTTTCTTTTATAAATCGGCTGAGCCTAGTCCAAAAATGGACCAAACCCGACCCAATGAAAAATTTAAGCAGCCAAAGACCCTTTTATCCTCTTTCATTTTTTTGCGAAGGGTTCCAAGATAAAACCCTAGTCTCCATGCCCTCTCCCTATATATCTATTCGTCATCGTTTCCAGAAACGGCAAAAACACAGTGTACCCGACCTTGTTTGAAGTGGTGCATGGACAAATATGATAGTGCATTGAATGCTCTGCACCTAAAGTGAACATAAACCCTTACCCCTCTCAGTTGATTTTCTGCGCAACCTAGGACGAAACTCTTAATGAGTTTGCGGTTGCTCTTTTGCATACACGATTATCATTAGTTATGTCAATTTATAAAAGAATTTAAAAGGAAAATCCTTCAAAACTCCGAAGTCTCACATCAATTTCAAGAGAAATTTGATGGCTCTAGGAGTTCTATATAAACAACCCTTCATTTCATTTCAAAAGAAGTCTCATTCGAGCAAGAACTACCAAATTTTGAGTTTTTTGAGCGGTATCCGACTTGAATTGGAACCCAGCCAGATTTTCTCAAACATTTTGGGTTTCTAGTCTAAATGTTATTTCTTTTGTTAATTTGTGGCTGAGTCGGGTGTTTAAGGAGCTCAAGGTGATCTCCCATTACATCCTCGACGAAGGATGCCATCACAAAAGGTAAATTCATTCCTTTCTTTACTATTTTTCCTATTAATGTCTATATGCTTTGTATGTTTTATCCAAATCAACCAGTTTAGTTGCATAACAGTGTGATTCACTAGTTGACTAGTTAAAGGTTAGATTAGGGATAATTTGTTATTAATCTGTATTCCAAAAAATCAGTAAACAATAAATACTGAAAATAAACAGAATCAGTGTTGAAAAAATAAGAATAATTTTTCAGAATATAATCGAGCCCACTTAGTTCAAAGTGTTTCCTTAAGGAAATTATTCCCCTCACAGTACTCGAGGTTGATGGAATATCCCCTCCCAGGATAGAACGATTATCTTACCAGAATAGTAGTACTCCAAACTCTGGTAGCGGCGAACCACTCAACAGTAGTATATCACACAGAATTTATTCGTGCAGAAGAAGAATAAGATTTTGTAGTTCAGAAAATTAGTAAGTAAAATTCTGAAGAATCAAATGAATTTATAGCCATGGAAGTATCAAGCTTCAAGGTTTGCAACCCTTCTGAACAGTCACTAAAACTGGTGGGAAATTTAAATGTGGGAAAGAAACCGGGTCGCGGGTCAGAAGCGGATCCGGCCGGGTCGCGGGTCAGGGTCACTAACGGGTAGGATTGGATAAGTTAATTAATTTAATTAAATAATTAAAAAATTAAAGAAAATTTGGTCCAAAAAGATTATCAATCAATCAGATCCAGATCCAGATCTAGATCCGAAGCCGAGCCGAAGCCGAGCCGAGCGACGACGACGGCGCGAGGGGTCCTTGCCCCCTCAACCCTTTTACTGACAAGAAGGAGTAATTCTACTTATAAGTAGAAGAACTTTTCTTTCCACTACCGATGTGGGACAACTCCCACTTTTCTTTCCACTACCGATGTGAGACAACTCCCACTTTTCTTTCCACTACCGATGTGGGACAACTCCCACTTTTCTTTCCACTACCGATGTGGGACAAATGATTATTTTATAGAGCAAGAGGGAACTCCCTCCATTTCCCATTCAATCTATCATTTAATCCCAACATAATTAGTGTGGTGATCCCGTAGGTTGTAGGGATATTCCCATGTTGTATTTTAACACTTCTTCTTAGCTTAGCAACATGTTAGCCATATATTAATGCATAACTAGTAATAGCTTCATTCTGTGGTTGATTAATTCATTATCCATGCTTAGCCTAGTTCATGATTATGTATTATAATAGCTAGTAGTTACACTTGTAATCAATTTCTTTTGAATAGGAATAGTTTAAAGATATTTAATAGAAACTAGTGTTTGCATAAGTCTATAGACAGTTTGAATCTGGCAATTGTATAAAGATGGATGATTGGGTAAATACCACATGATCTTTATCCTAAAGCAGGAGGCTAATAGATCTGATTTTGCTTGATTATGCTCTATCAGACTACATCTTTGCAATTAGTCCTTATGTGATAAATCATTGATGTCTCATGTGCTGGTGAGATACTTAAAGAGTTTAGGAAGAGACTACGTGTTTGATATGATCCTAAAATCAGTAGAATGATTAGATTGATCAAGTTTTCCTAAAACTAGAGGTTGTCACTTGCAGCTTGAACTTTTTTAAGTGATTTCCTAGTGCTAGGGGCTTGAGAAAGGCTTAGTTGAATGCCCTAGGCTACTAGGGTTCCTCAGTATCAAATACAGGAGGCATGGGACCCTCTATACTGTTATGGTGTAGTAAATGGAGATTAATCGGCAACAGTTATAAAAATAGGACTTGAGTGTTCAACCATGAGCCCTTAAGATGTATTTTACGTCTAGCATGGTCTGATAGTTTGGGGATAACTTGAAATCAGAACTTTGAACTAGTTGGAGGTAAACTTGATCATTTAGGCTAACCACGAGCCCCATTTGTTTAATCTTCTTTCCCGACAAGAAAAATCTTTTGTTTAACATTTGTGTAGTGACTGTCAGGGTAGTTTTGAATTCTCTATGTATTTGGATCTTCTAGAATCATCTGCTTTAAGAATACCTTAAAACTTGAATCTTCTGATAAGTGAAAATGGTTGTGTACACTGTCTAGGACTAGGAGTTGTCTTAATCTAGCTTGTCTTGGTATATTATGTGAAGTTTGTGCATGTTGCAGACACTAGTTTGCTTGAATTAATGAGACCCATAGTTTTACCCTAAATCAAGTGTTTTCTCTTTTAATAGAATTCCCTTGTGTCATAGAAATAATGAATTCCCATTATCGTCAAATGAACCATAGGACTGAAATGTCTTAAAATAATTTATGTTATCTGTTAAGGCCTTAAAGTTGTTCAAATGCCTTTCCTGAGCATTAGTTATGCATGAAGTGTTGGATTAGCCAACCTAGAAATTCTCTAGTGATGTATAGGGACTGTCTGAGTTCCTAAACTTGTATTAAGCATGATCCTTCCCCTTCTTCCTTTCCCTTTGGCACTGTTTGTTCTAAACCATGGTTGTCTTGTTTTATGATGTACCATAGGTCATTTTTTTGGTCTGTGTGTGAGCCAGGTAGGGATTATATGTAAATCTGTGTGCTCTAAGTAAGAGTGTGGGTGTGATTCTTTGCAAACTTAATTATGCACCTCTGAAAGTTGTATAGAACTGACCTCATATTCTTGAGCTGCTTTTAGGCTAATGAAATAAATGAGCTCCTGAACCCTAAAAATGGAAATGAATGATGGGAAGACATTTGTTAAACGTGCATGATTCCCTTTACTCCATTTCCCCTTTTTAGAACTGATTATATCATTACCCTGATGTTGTAAAAGGAATCTGAGTTTGTTATGCAAAATATTGTGTTCTTTGTCCAATTAAGCCTAAGTTTAAACTAGAAATTCAAGTGATAAGATATATGCATGTTGTCCCTAGCTTTGTTCTAATAAGGAATCTCATTTGGATATCACAAATTATGTTAAGTAGGTTTTTCATGTGTAGTTGAATGTGAGCCATTTCTCTGTTTTTGTTGCTTTGAAATAGGGTTGTCCAGCCCCATCCCTCCCCGCCCGTTCAGCTACCCGCCCCTCCCCGCCCCGATCCCCCATTGGGACGGGGCCTGGGATTGTCCCGCCCGTCCCGATCCCAACCCGACCCGCCCCATCCCGACCCCGTCCCGCCCCGCCAGCCCCCTTTCCCCTTTGCAAAATTAACAATTGCAACAACGACCAAATTTTGATTTTGGTCGTTGTACAATGGCTATAACGGTCATTATTGGCCCCCCTACCCCATAAACCCCCCTACCCCCTTAATATTTATTTTTAACCCCTAAGTTAATATATTTATACTTTAACTCTATTTCTCAACTATAAATAGCTCATTTTCCTCTTCATTTTTCTCACAAATCTTCCTACAATCTCTCTAATCTCTCAATTTATCTCTCTACAATTCTACATTTCCTACTAAATATTATATTTTTTTGCTCATTTATATCAAAGTTAAAAAATTGGGAGTAAAGTTGGCAACTAGCTTGAGGATCATCCGTCGAGCAAAGTTTCAATTTTCAACCTCGATTACACGTCGACGTTACATCGACGTTTGGTACCTTCGTTCCTTCTTTAAATTATTTTTGTTACTTAATTTTAATTATCACACTTAATTTCATTTACTTTAATTATTTATTTGCATAATTATAATGGAATGCTTTGGACGTATGATTAAGGGTAAAGGTAATGGTGCTTCTTCTAGTAGGGGTAACAAGGGTAATGGTACTTCTTCTAGTAATCATATTCCTAGTCTCGATGATTTCATTGATTTCACTCATATAGATGAAACTATTTTTTTTAATGAAATACCATTAGATGATGACGTAGATGAACCATACTTTAATTTAGACGATAATCTAGATGACACACTCACTAGTGCACCTCAACCTCAGGCTTAGACTGAGTCTCAGCCGCAAACTGAAACTGGAATGCCTCATATTCCCCCTAATATGAGTCGAGACCCCACACAACGAAAATTAAAATCAGCTGCATGAGATTTTTTTTATAGGGACCAAGAGAATCAACTAGCTAGATGTAATATATGTATTACCAATAACAAAGTGCAAATAATCAACCAACTTTTGTTCCATCTTCTACTACTTCGCTTCAACCTTATAAAAACACATGCGGTTTCTGTTGTTAGTAATCAAGGCCTTAGAAATAAAATGTTTAGTGGTTCAACTTTTTCACAAGTTAGCGAATTTAATGTTTATGTTTTGCAGGGTGTTGTACCGTACGAATTAATTGTCAATGATGAAGGACATGAAGACTTGCTGAAATATTGGAGGAAGAATGAGAATACATTTTTGACAATAGCAAAGATGGCCCGATATGTGTTGAACATTCAAGTGTCATCAACAGCGTCTGAAAGCACTTTTTCTAGTGAAAGATTTCAAATAGGAGAGCACATATATTCATTGGCGGGAGACACATTGGAGATTGCAGTTCTATTCAGAGATTGGATAAGAGCGGAGCGTAGAAGGTGCGGTCAACCGGAGATCAATGAAGAAGAAGACTACAACTACAACAAAATTTTGTCCGAGAGAACAGGACGCGACGTCGAACAATTTGATCAAAAAATTTCAATTCCAACCGAAGATCCTCACGACATTGTGAGGAAATTATAAAAAGTATGGTTAACTATGTAATTTTTTAAATTGCAATTTAACTATGTGATTTGCAACTTTTGAACAACACCACAAAGTTGCAATTTTGAAATTGTATTACAAAAAAATTATATTTCTATTAACTAATATAAGAGGTACAAAAACAACATTGAAATGTTTTTATTACACTATTTTGTTCAATTATTAAAGTGTTTATATATATTATTTTTTAAAATTAAGTGGAAAAAAAATCCAAATCCCGATCCCGACCCGTCCTCCCAAATCCCGGCCCCTATACTGGTGGGATGTGGGACGGGATGGGACCTCTTCCCGTCGCGCCTATTTTGGCCCGCCTAGCCCACGGGAGCCTTCATCCCGACCCTCCTCCCATACCGTCGGGACCCGCTTCGGCCTGCCCCGCCAGGACCAGCCCCGACCTGCCCCATTGGCCATGGACTGCTTATCCTAAATTCTCTAGACCGGATATTTAAAATAAGGCCATGAAGGAACTTTAGCATAGTAGACTGTCTGGACTATCTTTTACTTGTCTGTTAACTTAAGGTGAAATTTTGTATACATTAAATACATACGAAGTGTGCATGGAAATATATATATATATATATATATATATATATTGTTTATTTCAAATGTATCGAGATGTATATCTTCTGCATATCTGATATATATCTGGTGTATACTAGATTTCTTACAAATGCATTAGTTGTATGTTTCCAGCTCATTTGTTCGGCTGTTCCGTCTTTTCGTAAAGTGAAATAATGCGAGATATACCATGGGGATACAGAATATACACCCTATATATATACTTTGGTATATAAAGGGGTGTATATCGCGTATATAAATAATATATTATGACAACCAAATCGTTGTTTTGACTTGTTTTCAACTGAAGTTATTATGTTTCTTCTCCTTTTTGACATTCAGTCTTTTGTGTAAATATGTTGGGCCTGAAGCCCATAACCTTTCCCCTTTAGGTGAGTTTTGGTATTTGGGCTGGCTGTAACTGTTCGCTTACATGTAATTTTCTTGAATAGTTTATACATTAATTTTATGTTATCATGCTTTACTTCTTTATTTGCTAAGTGTAGATAACCTCTAACCATATTTCCCCTTTTCCCCTCACCTTTTGCGTGAACGTCATGGGCCCAAGTGGGCCTGTCTCGCACTCCAACCGCTTTTGTTGGGACTGAGGCCAAACAATTCATAAAATTTGAGTCTACCGCAACATATGACCATGAGCATTAGTTGGTGGGCTTAGTACACCGACCAAGTCATTTCCTTTTTTCTATTTATATATATGCGCATATATGTATAAAAGCATACATGAATTATTGTAACCCTATAACGACTCATCCGAATGTTTTTAGCTAAAGACTTTTATATTACTAAATTACCCTTCACGTAGACTCTGGGTGGGGTTTGTGAATTGCGGGGATGGGTAGCACGATTATCGAGGTGTGTTAGAAAGGGGTTTGGAAGAAAAACCTAAGTTTAATATTTTTGTAATGAAATCGTTGACCCAAAGTTGACTTTTGAGTTTATGGGTTCATTTTCGAGTTTCATTGCTTCTGGTAGGTTCAGAACGTCATTTGTGACTTAGTCGAGTCTTTGATTTACTTTTCGAGGTGTTCGGATGTGTTTTGGGTCCTTATTTCCTAAATTGTGGTAGTTGTGAAATTTTGGTGGATTTGTAGAAAAGTAGACCCTAGCTTGGTTGTATGAGATTTTTGAGTGCATGAGAAAGTTTGTAGTGTCGTTTACACTTGGGTAGCATAATTGGGTTGTGTCTAGGAGGTCTCCTGTTAGTTTTGGGTGTTTGATAGAAGTTTGGAGTTTTTTGCTATCATTGCTAGTTTATGATGTGCCGCACCAGCGAGCCATTAGTTGTTTCTGTGGATGTTCGTCCGCAGATGTGAGCCATGGGAAGGTTGGGTAAGTCCACTTCTGCGGCATATTGTGCGTAGGGGCAATCTGCCTCTGCCGAGTTTTCTCCGCTTTTGCAATCACGCGGTACTTTAAGTTGGGCCACTTCTGCCGCCATTTTTTTGCAGTAGCGAAATCGATGTATCGGACCTAAAATAAAAGATACATTTGAAATCACTTTTTCATATTCAATTTTACTTGAGACCTAAGCTCCATTGGGATATGATTTTGGAGGTGTTCATCATTCTTCATCTTTGGGGTAAGATTCTAACCAATTCTCCTTATTTATGCAAGATTTTATACTAAAATCTAGGTTTAATAACATGTCTGTGGTAGTTTTTAACCTAGGGTAATGACTAACAATAAGAGGCCTAAAATCATGCAATTGGGGGTCAAGATTGAATCTTTATGTTATGATATTGTAGATATAAGTTGAGTAATGATAGAATGACATATTGCAATGTTCAATTTATAGATTGATTTCATGAATTGTTGAGAGAATTTCTAGGTTAGCCTAATTTGGGGGTTTCGAGATTAAAAGGAAACTGAAGGCCTAAATATAATTAGTTTCTTACTAAACTTAAGATTATGGCTAATTAAATTGTTAGTATAATTCTAGAACATTAAAGTTTCGATTTTACCGTTGTGGGCCCGGGGTCGGGTATTCGGTTTATTTGAAAGCTTGTACCTTTTTGTTTGTATTAGAATACTTTGCTGACATAGATTCTATAATATTAGACTACGAACGATCAGAGACACATCGCAAGGGCAAGACCTTGGCTGAGGGTTAGTTCATGGCACCTGATCTGCTTTGAGATATGCTAAGGTTTACTCTTTTAGACTTCGATTGAAGCATGTAGTTTATATAAATATTTAGGGGTATTGGGCGTGTTTGGGGTCCCACCATAGTGGCTGTAATGAGCGCTTGGTGGGTACCATTTTTGAACTGATTTGGACAATCATCCTTAGGGTGATTCCAACTGCTATTATGTGGGTTTGTCGCCATAGATTGATATTATTGATGTTGTTACTGAAATTACTCATCACATATTCCTTTTGATATGAATGTGTTATTCATCTCTTGAACATGTTTACATCTCAAACTACATGACTATTTGACTTATTACTGTTGCATCATACACTCATGTTATTCTGATAGTGAAATGAAGTGGAATGGAATGTTGTTGGTCTGTTTAGAGACTTGGAATGGAAGGTAATGATATTGTTATGAGATGGTTTTGAAATTTTGAGATGATGATGATGATTAATATGGCTCAACAAATGAGTCTGAGGCTCTATCCATACTGAGGTATTTTTCGGATAGTTATGAGTAGTATATGGCTTCGTGGGTCCCCATGGGTCATTACTATATGGCAAAGTCCGATAGTATGTGTATATCAATTGATGGAAAGGTACCTTGCATTCATCAAATTACATACATTGTATCATGATATCTATGCTTGATTTGGAATTGTTATTATGACAATGTGAATTATATTGGTTGTACTTCCTTGATTCTGGGTTGACTATGTGTTGAACCATACATGTGATTGAAGGTGACCGTTTTGATAGAACAGACTGTGTGGACTAGGATTATCTATGTGTCGACTTGATATATATGTCTGTTACATGTATTCTGTCATTGTCTGCCTATGATGCTTATGGGAGTACGTTGTGTACTCATACTGCACTTGTATTCTTTTTTGATACAGATACAATGCCTTCAACCAGCACTAGACCTCGTGGTTGAGTCTAAGTTGGTCGATTCGAGCATTCGGGGTGAGACTGCACCTCCTCAACATGCCCTAGATACTTCCTCTTATTTCTTGTCTTGTTTTATGTTCCTTTACACAATAACAAACATTTATTCCTATTATGTGTTAGAGGCTCTTGTACTGACAGATCATTGGGAAATGTAATAAGTAGGTATTATTTGTTTACTTTTTATTAAATATTATCGAGATAATTTAATTTATTACTTCTTCTATTTCCGCTTTATATATTTATTATGTTATTAGGGTTTGGGAAGTGGTTTACTTACCGGTGGAAAAAGAGTAGCGGCCACCACGATGCCCGAAATGGGTCATTACAAGTTGTTATCAGAGCCCTAATTTTAATGGTCTCACAAGTACAAGAGCATTGTCTAGTCGAGTCGAAAGGATTGGTGTGTAGACGTTCATACTTATCTTCAAGAGGCTATGGGACATTTAGGAAACTTAACTTCTTTCATTCCTTTCGTGCTATGTTTGACCAAATTGGTATCTGAACTTCTTTTCTATTCACTCATAGATGGTGAGGACTCATGCGCACGCGGTGAGAGATGAGGCACCGACATCATTCTATGTTGTGCGCGGTCATGGTAGAGGTTGAGGATGGGGTAGAGGTAGACCCCGAGCAGCTGCACCAGCGAGGGGTAGAGCATAAGGAGGCAACTAGGCTTGTGCTAGGTCTTTATCCCCTGAGCCAGAGATGGAGCATCAAGATGATCAGTATGAGGAGGAGTTGGGGCCAACCTATGCTCAGCCAGAGGTTATAGCCACATCGGTCCTAAAGGATACGATGGCTCATATTTTGAGTTTTCTTGATGGATTTTCTCAGGCTAGTGTTTTCCCACTAAATTCGGATGGCTCACAGGGCTAAGAGGGAGATTAGACCCTAGATCAGTTCTGTACCCCGGGGGCGCAACCAACTACTGTTGTGGTACCTCATATTGATGAGATCCCAACACCGGAGCTTGGCCCCCGGCCAGTAACTAGAGTTTTTATGACCCGCAATGAGCCAAAGATCTGGGAGCATTTCTCCAACATGAAGCCTCCTACTTTATATGTTCAGTTTGAGGAGGATGCTTATGAGTTCAAGGTGAGTATCCACGAGAGGCTCCACACCTTGGGTATTTTTGAGTCACATGGAGTCAATTTTGTTGCTCTTCAGCTAGTAGGTGATGTGAAAATAGTGGGGAGGTCGTATATTGATTGTTGGCAAGCATGGTCACGTCTTTTATCTTGGACTAGGTTTTATCAGGTATTCCTTAAGAAGTATATTACCATCAGGTTGTGAATGAGCAAGAAGGATGATTTCACCAGATTGGAGCAAAATGGGATGTCAGTTGTTGATTATGAGGCTCGTTTCAATGCTTTTTCACGCTATGCAGTGCCGCTACTTCCTACCGAGACCGAAAGGCTTAGGTGTTTCTTGAGGGGATTGTCTGTTCCAGTTCAGTTGGTGACGT
The DNA here is from genome assembly GCA_029783415.1 of Anisodus acutangulus. Classification (NCBI taxonomy): domain Eukaryota; kingdom Viridiplantae; phylum Streptophyta; class Magnoliopsida; order Solanales; family Solanaceae; genus Anisodus; species Anisodus acutangulus. Next base: position 26,143,272 of record CM056489.1, read on the forward strand.
TACAATTGGTAGCTTCTGGGGCTTCAGTTCAGTCTATGGCGGACCACGCCTTGATGGTATAGTCGGTGAGGGTTCGACTCCATAAGAATGAGTCAGAGAAAAGAGCTCGCAGGTATGGCTACTATAGTGGGTCTTCTTCCAGAGGCTATGGACAACATGGTAGACCCCAATAGTCTCAGTCTAGTCACCCGGTTCAGTCAATACTTCATGTTTCAAATGGTAGTTAAGTGGGACAGAATGGTTATAGTGCAGGGCAAACTTCTAGCGGTTCTTACTCCTGATTCTCATACCACAGAGGTCACTCGGGTACTTCTATGTCTGTTCAACAAAACATGTCATGCAAGTCTTACATATGTAGTGATCATGGGCACTTCTGGAGAGATTATCCCCGACATATATCGGGTGGAGCTCATACACCTAGGACTCTTGTGCATTCTTCTAGATGTGATGGACAGTTTGGTAAAGGGGGTTCTTAGTCGGGTCGTGGTGGTCATTAGGCTAGTAGATGTGGATTTTAGACCGGTAGAGACGGGGCGCGTACAGGTCGTAGTGGTTTTCAGAGTGCTCAGTCCTAGGGTGGATGTGCTCACTTCTATTCCTTTCCTTGGTAAACCATAGGCTATGACATATGATGCAGTTATTACATGTATCATCTCAATCTATCATCGATCTGCCTCAGTATTATTTGATACTGGGTTCTACATTCTTCTACATGTCTATATATATCTCTGCGGGTCTAGATATGTTGTGTGATATACTTTATGTCCCCATTCATTTGTCTACCCCCGCTGGTGATTCTGTGATAGTAAATCAAGTCTATCGGTCCTGTGTGGTTACTTTCATGGATTATGATACGTGGGTAGACTTGGTTATATTGGATATGGTAGATTTTAATATCATTTTGGGTATGTACTAGTTATCACCATATTATGTGATCTTTGACTTTCATGCTAAGACAGTCACACTAGTCATGCCGGGTATCCCGAGGTTAGAATGGAAGGGTACTCCAAGCCCTGCACCAAAGAAGATTATATCTTTCCTTCAGGCTAGGATGTTAGTTGATAAGGGTTGTTTAACATACTTTGCGCATATTCAGGATATGAGTGTGGATACTCTTCCATTTGAGTATGTTCCTGTAGTGTGTGAGTTTTCTGAGGTCTTTCTGACGGATTTGCCAGGTATCCGATCGGATAGAGATATTGATTTAGAGTTAGGTACTCGTCCCACTTATATTCCCTTGTACCATTCTTGAGCAGATTTGAGAGAGTTTAAGGAGCAGTTATAATATTTATTGAGCAACCCAGTGTGTCTCCTTAGGGTGCTCCTATTCTATTGGAAAAGAAGAAGGATTGTACTATGTGAATGTGTATCGACTATCAACAGTTGAATAATGTCACCATCAGAAACAAGTATTCGATACCTCGTATTGATGATTTGTTCGATCAGTTTCAGGGTGCTTTAGTATTTTCGAAGATTGATTTGAGGTCTAGGTATCATCAGTTGAAGATTAGGGTGGAGGATATTCCCAAGATAACCTTCAAGACTTTATATGGCCACTATGAGTTCTTAGTGATGTCTTTTGGGCTTACTAGTGCCCCCATAGCCTTCATGGATTTGATGTATGGGATATTCAAGCCTTATTTAGATTCGTTTGTGATTGTCTTATTGATGACATTCTGGTTTATTCAAATAGTAAGGAGGACCACGAGAAGCATTTGAGAGTGGTTCTCGATTTGTTAAAGGAAAAAAGGAGTTATATGCCAAGTTTTCAAAATGTGAGTTTTGGCTGAGTTCTGTGGCATTTTTGGAGCATGTAGTGTCGAATGTGGATATCATGGTGTATCCGAAGAAGATAGAGGCAGTTAGAGATTGGGTTAGGCCTACTTCAGTGACAAATATTCAGAAATTCGTGGGTCTCGTGAGTTATTATCATTGGTTTGCCAAGGGTTTCTCATTTATTGCTTCTCATTTGACTCAGTTTGCTAAAAAAGATGTGCCTTTTTGGTGGTCTGAGGAGTGTGAGAAGAGCTTCCAAAAGTTCATGTCACTTTTGACCTCATCTCTGATTTTATCCCTACCTTTGGAGAGGAAGGACTTCACTATTTATTTTGATGCTTTGAGGATTAACTTGGGTTGTGTGGTGATGTAGGAGGGCTGGGTGATAACATATGCATCGAGGCAGTTGAAGGTGCATGAGAAGAACTACCCAATTTATGACTTGGAGTTGGAAGTGGTAGTCTTTGCCTTGAAAATTTGAAAGCATTATCTGTAAGAGGAGCTTGACGTGTTTGATTGTTGATGAGAATCCTTTGGCTTTAGAGGTTCAGTCCTTATCCAGTAGTTTTGTCAGACTTGATATTTCAAATCCCGATAGGATTTTGGTTATGTAGAGGGGAGGTCATCTCTTTTGGAGAAAATCAAGGCCCATCAGTTTGATGATAAGAAATTGTGTAAGATAAGGGACAATGTGATGCAAGGGGAAACTAAGAAGGTTATTCTTGATAGTGAGGGAGTCTTAAGGATCAAAAGAAAAGTGTGTGTACCTTGTGTGGGAGGTTTGACGAGATTGATCATGGAGGAGGCTCACAGTTCCAGGTATTCTATTCATCCGGGTGCAACAAAAATGTATCGTGATTTGAAGTAGCACTATTGGTGGGGTTGGATGAAGAGGGACATTGTTGAGTTTGTGCCTTGGTGTCTTAATTTCCAATAGGTTAAGTATGAGCACCAGAGACCGGGTGGATAGGTTGACCAAGTCTACACACTTTATTTCGGTCTAGATGATCTACAATTTTAAGAAGTTAGCCAAGATTCATATTAGAGAGATTGTTCGGCTGCATGGGTGTCCATTTCTATTAATGCAGACCAGGGTACTCAGTTTACTTTTCATTCCTGGAGGACGTTGCAAAAGGAATTGGGTACTCATTTGGATCATAGTATTGCGTGACGGACAACCATTCTAGGCAGACCATTCAGGTTTTGGAGGATATGTTATGGGCCTGTATGATTGATTTTGGTGGTCATTGGGACCAGTTCTTATCCTTAGAAGAGTTCTCTTACAACAACCGCTATCACTCAAGCATTAATATGGTGTCATGCGAGGCTTTATATGGTAGCAGTTTTCATTCTCCGATTAGGTGGTTTGATGCATTTGAGGTGAGGCCTTATGGTACCGATTTTTTGAGAGACTCTTTATAGAAAGAGAAGATGATCCAGGATAAGCTCCTAGCGACTCAGAGTAGACAAAAGGAGTATACATACTGGAAGGTTCGAGATATGGAGTTCATGATTGGTGATAGGGTTCTATTGAAGGTATCGCCTATGAAGGGCGTGATGAAAATTGGCTAAAAGAGAGAATTGAGTCTCATGTATATCGGGCATATTGAGATTCTTAATAGAGTTGGAGAGGTGGCGTATGAGTTGCATTTTCCACCAGGCCATTCAGGTGTTCATCCGGTATTTCATGTTTCCATGTTGAAGAAGTACCATCCCGATGGGCCCTACATCATCCAATAGGACTCTGTGTAATTTGATCAGAATTTAGAGTTCGAGGAAGAGCATGTGTCTATTTTGGATAGATAGGTTAGAAAATTGAGATCAAAAGAGATTTCTTCTGTGAAGATTCAATGGAAGCACAACCTTGTTGAGGAGGCTACTTGGGAGATAGATGAGGCTATGCGGAGTAGATACCTTCATCTTTTTACCATTTTTGGTACATTTTCCCTTTCATTTCTCTCCGTTCAAGGATGAACGTTTAGTTAATTGATATCTGTTGTAATGACCCGTCCAGTCGTTTTTGGCTAAAGACCTTTACTTAACCAAATTACCCTTTATATAGACTTTGTGTGGGTTTTCTGACTTACGGGGATGGGTAGCACGGTTCTGAGGTGTGTTAGAAAGGGTATTGGAAGAAAAATCCTAAGTTTAATATTTTTGAAATAAAATAGTTGACCTCGAGTTTAATTTTGTGTTTATGGGTTCGTTTCTGAGTTTCACCACTCCCGGTAAGTCCGGAATGTCATTTGTGATTTAGTCGAGTCTTTGGTTTGCTTCCTGAGGTGTTCAAATGTGTTTTTGGTACTTATTTGCTAAATTGTAGTAATTGTGAAATCTGGATGTGCTTATAGAAAAGTGGACCCTAGCTTGGTCGTATGAGATTTTTGAGTGTGCGATCGAGTTTGTAGCATTATTTAAACTTACGTAGCATATTTGGTTTGTGTTCGGGAGGTCTCGGATGAGTTTTGGGTGTTTGATGGATGTTATGAGTTTTTGGGTATAGTTGTTTATTTCTAGTGCGCCGCACCAGCGAGCCATTGGTTGATTCTGTGGATGTTGGTCCGCAGATTTAAACCATGGGATGTTTGGGGATGTCCAGTTCTGCGGCATATTGTACGTAGGGGAGATTCGCCTGGGCGGAATTTTCTCTGCTTTTGCGATCACGTCGTACATTAAGTTGGGTCACTTTTGCGACCATTTTTACGTAGAAGCAAGCCGCTTCTGCGAAGACGATTCTGCAGAAGCAGAATCGCTATATTGGACCTAAAATAAAAGACCTATTTCAAATCACTTTTTCATATTCCATTTTCTTGAGACCTAAGCTCGTTTGGGAGAGGATTTTAGAGGTCTTCATCCTTCTTTATCTTTAGGGTAAGATTCTAACCAATACTTCTTACTTATGCAAGATTCTATATCAAAATCTATGTTTAATAACATGTTTAGGGTAGTTTCAAACCTAGGGTTATGACTAATAATAAGAGGTCTAAAATCATGCAATTGGGGGTCAAGATTTAATCTTTATGTTATGATATTGTAGATATAAGTTGAGTAATGATAGAATGACCTATTGCAATGTTCAATTTGTAGATTGACTTCATGTATTGTTGGGAGAATTTCTAGGGTTAGCCTAATTTGGTGGTTTTGAGATTAAAATGCAATTGAAGGCCTAAATGTGATTGATTTCTTACTAAACATAAGATTATGGCTTATTAGATCCCTATTATGATTCTATAACATTAAAGTTTCGATTTTACCCTTGTGAGCTCGGGGTCAATTTAGGGGTCGGGTACTCGATTTCTTTGAAGGTTGTACCTTTTTTTTTGTATTAGAATACTTTGTTGATGTAGATTCTATAATATTAGACTACGAATGATTGGAGACACTTGGCGAAGGCAAGGCCTTGGCTGAGGGTTAGTTCGTGGCACCTGCTCTGCTTTGAGGTAGGGTACAATTTACTCTTTTAGACTTCGATAAAAGCATGTAGTTTATATAAATATTGAGGGGTATTGGGTATGTTGGGGGTCCACCTTAGTGGTTGTGATGAGTGCTTGGGTGGGTACCGATGTTGAACTATTTTGGAGAGTCATCCTTAGGGTGTTGAACTATTTTGGAGAGTCATTCTACGTTGACTAAGTGTTGAACCATACATGTCATTAAAGGTGACTTATGTGATATAACAGACAGTGTGGACTAGGATTATCTGTGTGTCAACTTGATATTTATGTCTGTTACATGTATTCTTTCATTGTCTATCTGTGGTTCTTACAGAGGTACGTTGTGTACTCACACTACACTTGTTGCATTCCTTTTGGATGCATATACAAGACCTTGACAACAACCAGACCTCGTGGCTAAGTTCGAGTTGGTGTGTTTGAGTGTTCAGGGTGAGACTGCACCTCCTCAGCATGCCCTGGATGATTCCTCTTATTCCCTGTCTTGTTTGAGAGTGTTCAGGGTGAGACTGCACCTCCTCAGCATGCCCTGGATGATTCCTCTTATTCCCTGTCTTGTTTTATGTTCCTTTGAGACAGTATCGAACATTTATTCCTATTACGTATTAAAGGTGCTTGTACTGACATACTAGATGATTGAGAAATGTAATAAGTAGATATTCAGTACTTTACTCTTTTATTTATATTACTGAGATAGTATCATTAATTACTTCTCCGATTTTCTCTATATATATTGATTATGTTGTTAGGGTTATGGAAGTAGTTCGCCTACCAGTGGAAATTTGTTTTAGGTGCCACCACCACGCCTGAAAGGGGTCGTGACAAACCCATGATTGGAACTTAGAAGCAAAAGTCTAATGGCCCGTTTCGTCGTTTTGAGCATTTGGACTTTTTTTTACTAAGAATACCTTTCTTTTAGATTCATCTTGATATTTTTAACTTGCGGGGATGGGTGAAGCGATTCTCGAGGAAATCGGGCGAGTTTCGGATAAATTTTAGTAAAATTGGAAGCTCTTAAGTTAAAGAAAGGAAAAAAAATTGACCAAAGATATAATTTTTGGTAAATGCACCTTTTTTGAAGTTTTTTCGTTTCTGTTTTGTTCGGAATGTGATTTATGACTTAGTCGAGTCATTGGTTCGGGTCCCGAGGGGTTCAAGTGAGATTTGGGTACTCGGTATAGATTTATACCATTTTGAGAAAGTTACGATGTTTGTGTTGATCAGCGTGTCTTAACATCCTCATATGGGTGTTTCATCAATTAGAGCAGCTTCATAGCTTGTTTTATAGTCAAGTTGCACTCTTGGTTGGTGTTCATGGGTTTCTGAACGAGTTACAGGTCGTTGGTAGAGAAATTAGTTAACGTAAGAATTGAAGTTGGCCACGGGCAATATCAAGTCAAGGCGATCTTTTTTTTTTTGGTGTTTCAAGTGCGTGAGAAGGTCTGAAACATGATTTATGACTGAAATGCATATTTGGTTTGTGTCCGAGAGGTTCCAGATGAGTTTCGGGAGTTCAATCAATGTTCGGAAACATTTTTGGAACATACTGGTTTCTGGTGTATATATTGCCCTTCTCATTGGCGTAGTTAAGGCCTTAGGTTGGTGATGATCATATTCACGACGTAGTCCTCACTTTCATGATGGGTCTGTGTCAGGGCAGCCCTCACGTTCGCGATGAAGGTTTTGGGGCCAGGAGAGAATGAAACCCCATTCATATTTCATTGTTAAATTTTGGGAGCTCGGATTTGGGTGTTTTCAAGGGAGTTCTTCAAGATTCTTCACGGGGGTAAGATGTAACACTCTTCTACCATTCTAACTTCGATTATTATGGAATTTCATCATAGAAATCATGATTTGAGCTTAGGAATTTAGGGTTTTCCATGGAAATGGGTTTTCAAAAAATTTATCAAATTAAAGGTCGATTTATGGATGGATTTCATAGATTTTTGAGATTGTTACTATTTACACTATGGGTAATGTGGATTTATGTCGAAATTCTAGTTTTTTCCTTTATGGGTTCGGGGTTGGATTTTTGGGTCTATTTTAGGTTCTGAAATCAAGTATATCAATATGGGTATCGTTGGACTCATCTAACTCCATATATTACTATTTTGACTATATTAAACTCGTTACGTGAGTTTGGGAACGTTGGAGTTTTGGGGATGCTTAATCTTCACGCGAATCGAGTTTGGAATCATTCGTGAGCTACGGGACTTCAAATATAAGGCAAGTTTAGATTACTAGATGTTAATATAATGTTTATGTGTTGGTTAAGTAATTAAGGAGTGTAATAGGGATTGGGGGTTCCATACGTGTGAGGTGACGAGCACTTGTGCGGGCATCGGTGTACTTAAAGGGTTAATTAAGAGGTAAAGTAGTTATATATGTGACAAAGACTATGTGTTTAGCCTTCGGGCCATGAGCGTGGTGCATAAATCCATTTAAGTTGGTATAAATGTTGTGTACTTGGGAAATGATAGCCATGTTTGGTAGATTATGTGATTATGACTTGTCATGCTTTCAGCACTCCACATCTCGTCTGAATCATGAAAAGGAACTTGTATTGTTAAGTGATTTGATTTTATGCTTCTGCATGGTGTAGACATATCCATATTATACATTCATGATATTATTGGCACTTGATTGAAGAAATACTGAAAAGGAGCCTTGAAGGTCGATTATTTGGATATTATACATAGTAAGAGTGATGATGATGATGTTATTACAACCATAGAGCTGAGATCCGATGGAAAGTGATTTCATATGGGTATATGGATCTCACGAGGCCCCCATGAGTTATGTGAAACCTACTGCAAGAGTGTGTGTATACCGGATGCATATGGTCATTGCATAACATACACATCACTTACATTGCATATCATTTATACTTGTTGATGTGAACTCCATTCTATATGTGCTCGATTGATAAAATGGTACAATATTTATGGTTTAGTTCCTTAAAAGGAAAGAAAGATAGAGTATTTACGATTTCTCTAGTGCAATGAGTGCAAAGATAAAAATCTTTATGGTTTTACCCACTTGAAAAGGGAGAAAGATAGAATCTTTATGGTTGCTTAATCTAAAGGATGGAAATAATGAATCTTTATGTACATGTTCTAAAAGATAGAAGGACTAAATATTTATTAATATATTGCCTTAAATAGTGTAAAGGTCAAATTTTTATGAGCGTATGTGTCTTAATTGATGCAATGGTTGGATCTTTAATGTAAACATTCTTAATTTGATGAAAATGTGGAATCATTGTGGGTTTAGATGCCCGATTTGGGTATAGGTTGGAACATTATTCCTAAACTTATCCTAATTGAGGTAAAGTTAGAAACTTTAATATGATCCACGAAAAGTAATTTACTATAAGACTTGGTTTGGTTGTAGGATCTTTACTTAAATGGTTGTAGTACTTGTAAGTTGTATATTTTAACTTCCTAAGAAATAAGAGAAGTATCGGAAGTACCAATCCTCGCCTTCTCTATAGTTTAGGGTGGTTCAACGATGCTACTAGGTTCACAAGCTTTCCGTACTCACTCTACTCCTGCTGCACCTTTTGTGTCCAGGTACAGATCAACGTGCGAGTTGAGTATCGAGGTTCGATTGGCCGTTGGAGCGCGCTATCTGGAATTTAGAGTGGGCTTCTGATGTTTCCCCAGTACCGGATTCCATCCTATCTTTAAATTTCTGTCTTAATTTATTTCAGATAGTGTTGTAATATCGGTTAAGACTTGTAATCGTACCTTAGAAAGCTCTTGTACTTATGACTTTGAGGTCTTGGGAAGGTGTTTGACTTACACTTGTTAATATTTGATTTCTTAAGCCATATTTAGTATGTTGCGTTGTTTTCATTTAATTTCCGCACTTGAATTTATAGTTTGAGACTTGCTTTTCAATTGGTGTTCGCCTATGGGTTAGGATAGGTGCCGTGACAATCATTTGGAATTTTGGGTTGTGACAAATAGGCAAACAATATTGATATCGTTAGAAAGGATAGGAACCCGTCACAATTGGATTCGGACCCAATGAACAAATTAATAAAGGATGAATTTCTTTCTAAAAATGGACAAGATGAGTATATTTTCTTTCATCACAAAGGCGGAAAAACAGTGGCATATTTTGAGGAAAAACATTAACTTCTTTTATTGAACTTGGGAATTATTAGAAGGAATTATTTCAAAAAGTAGTATTTGAAGGAGAAAAACATGAAATAGTTTTAAAATGATATCTTTTTAAAACTATGTCTTTTGGGCTTGGCCCACTCTAAGTTAAACAAATAATAGAATTTTTACCTTAGTTTGTGTTAAGGAATTTGGATCAAAGAGTGTGGCGGATCTTCTAAACGTATGGGTTCATGACTTCTTACAAAAGTATATTTTGGGGTGAGTCTATGGCATATTAAATAGAAGAAGAACACTTACGGATTTTTTTAAAAAAAAAAATATTAACATAGATGGATTATAACACTTTGGACCAAACCAAGCAAAACTCTACTTAAGTAGAAATCTTAAGTGTGTTTTGGTCTGGAAAGGTGAAATAAACAATTCCAATCTTTATTCACACTTCCCAAAAGGTTTCAACTCTTTTGAAAGAATAAAAGGGATTTTACTTTCATAAATTATTCTTTTGATATGTCATGACTTTGGAAATACATATTTAAAACACACTCTTTTAAGCAAATATTTACTAAAGTCATTTTTTAAAACTCAAAGATCAACCACGTTCTGCGTATTCTTAATATCGGGGATGCCTAACACCTTCCCCAACGAAGCACCCAAATCTTTACCCAAACTCTGATACGAAAAAAGGTTTTTATTTCATAAATGATAACCTCAAAATTGTTTTTCCTAAGTTCCATGAACAAAATCGGTGGTGACTCTAAAAAATATTAAATTCAAAAAGAGCCCACAATTATGAAGTATCTTTTATGCCTAGCGTAAAAGTGAACCGTAACAAGTAAAAAATACAATCCACCTAAATTTTATATCAGAAGTACTAGAGCTTCTAAGGTAGTAGCCAATACATGTCTTAAACTCTAAATACAATGTTTGAATAGTACGAAATCACAATACTAAAATTCGATAGAAGGAGTAAGGGTTGTTGCGGAACAGCCAAGAAGCTTATCGCGACCTTAGAATGTATGCTTCGCATGACTCACTTGATCTGGCGAACATGACGGTTACTCAAAGTCAAATCTACACAAAAAGTGTTGATAGTGTACACTGAGTACGAGAAACACGTGTCCTCAGTATGCCTCATCAACCCACAACAAATAAAGTAGTGACGGCCTAAGTCGAAAATCTCCCTTATCTTACCAATGTAGAGTCATTACAACCGGAATTTTCACCAAATACAAGGTATAAAGTCCACTTAAATACTTATCCAAATAATCCATGTAATCAAATAATCAAGAAATCATAAAAGAAATCAATCACATAACTGAATAATGAAATGAGAAGTGCAATGGAGTATGCTCCGTATATGCACAAAGCTTCAACGATTATACGAAAGATATGACTTATTGGGGACTCGCGAGGTCCATATAGAACTTAATATAACTACAGACCTCTCAGGTCACATCAGGTGCATGCCTCAAGGACCTACGCATGCTCAGAATCATCCCATATTTGCAGCACACACAACCCCAATAGATACACCGATACTCATAACAATTCCCATCACATCATGGGTACAAGACCCCACATTACATCCATAACCCCTTATTAGTCCAAGTTTAAACCTTCAATTAGTGAAAATCTCTGTCAAATGAAGTCAAGTCTAGACATACCTCAAAGGCTGAGCAATGGTACGACCCCTGAAGCAACTGCCTTTCCTTTCCAAGAAGCCCCAATTCGATACAAATCTATCAATTACACGATCTACATGAGTATATGAATCTATAGACACCCGTATTGTTATATTTTTACCCAGAACCCAAAATAACCAAACTCGAGCTCCAAGGGACAAACATGAATTTTATTTAAGAATTATTTTACCTATAGCCTAAATAATATAAATCCAAAAGAACATATAAATCTAACCATGAATCAACCTCCAATTCAATGAAAATCCCATTTCTAAGATAAGGCTAAAAGCCCCCAAATTTCCAACCCAAAAATATGATTTAATTACTAATTAATTAAAGGAATCAATGGTAATTGAAATATTTCAGATTATAATTTTACCCCAAGCATAGATGACCAAAATCCCCTTGAAATCACTTTAAATTGAGTTGTAGAACTTGAAATATGGAAGAATGAAATGTTTCCATTTTTGGATTCTTAACACTGCCAGGGGCCTCGCAATTGTCACCATTGGCTCGCAAATGCTGACTTGCCTCACCCTTCCTCGACTTCTCAATTGCGGCTAAGGCTTTGCAATTTTACAATTGTGCAATTTTGGCCACACCAGCAGCTAAAAAAAAATCAGCCAAGTTCTAAACTTTGTTTTGACACTCGAAATACGTCTGGAACCTCTCGAACACAAATTAAATATGCATTTTAGTCATAAAACACACTACAGACTTTCTCGCACACTCGTAAATCCGAGAAAATATTGTCTTGACCCGATGTTGACCGTGGTCAACTCTTGACTTTAGATTTAACTAGTTTTCAACCAATGACCCGAAACACTCATGAACCCCTAGGTACCCAAACCAATGACTCAACTAAATCAAAAATCACGTTCTGGACCTAATTGAATCGATGAAAATTTGATACATATGTATCTATCCCCGAGTTTGACTATGGTCAAACTTTCTAATTCTCTTAACTTAAGAACTTTCATTTTCACTAAAATTGATCTGAAATCCACTCGATTTCCTCGGGAACCGTTCTACCATCCCGTAAATTAACAGCGGGACACGTGATTATAGACTGTAACATCCTTCTCCCCTTAGGAACATTCATCCGCGAATGTTAAAGATGTTCTTAACTTCTGAGGGTTCTAAAAATTTCAGCAGAGTTTCCTTTATAAACAGGACTACCCAAAACTTGGTAAACATCGCAAACACATATCCTACTCCATCCAGGGCAATATAATCACAAAATAAGAACAACATAGCCTCACACGACCATCTATATAGGAATGTATCAAGATGGTTAGCCATAACTCACCTTAGCTGTCTTCTATCGTTCTCTGAGATGCATTTGTCACATCTGCCTTAACATTACTCCATGATGACTTAAATAAGTAGGGATATTTAGACTTCATATTTTCTTTGGTTTCCCAAGTCATCTCTTTTGTGTTATTATTTTTCCATAACACTTTAACAGAGGCAACCTCTTTGGTTCTCAGCTTTCGAACTTGACAGTCCAAAATAGCTCCTGGAGTCTCTTCATAGGTTAGATTTTTGGTGATCTATACATCCTCTATGGGACTAATACGATAGGGATCTCCTACGCACTTGCGCAATATTAGCACACGGAATACCGGGTGAACTGCCTCCAATTCTGAGGGTAACTCAAGCGCATACGCCACTTAGTTTTCCTTTCTTGACGAACCTCATAATTCCTTCCATAGGAGAAAACTTTAAAAATATCAAATCGTCAACTGCAAATTCTAAGTCACAGCATTTAACATCCGAATACGATTTCTACCGACTCTAGGTAGTCAATAAGAGTTCTTGAATTAGCTTCACCTTTTCTCCTGCTTGTTGGATTAAATAAGGGCCTAGTAACCCGGCTTTACCCACTTCAAACCAGCCAATTGGGGATCTACACTTTCGCCCATACAATGCCTCATACGAGGCAATCTTGATGCTGGAATGATAGTTGTTATTGTAAGAAAACTCGATGTGGGGTAAATGGTCATCCCAAATACCTTTGAAATCCAATACACAAGCTCCTAGCATATCCTCGTGTGTCTGGATTGTGCGCTCAGCTTGACCAACAGTGTGTGGGTGGAAAGCTGTACTAAGGTTTACTTAAGTGCCTATACCTTTTTGTAATGACTTCCAAAAGTGAGTCATAAATTGAGCACCTCTGTCGAATATGATGGAGATCGGAACACCATGAAATAAAACAATTTCCTTAATATATATATATAACTTAGTGTAATCCTCCGCCGATAAAGTAGTACGAACAAGTAGGAAATAGGCTGATTTTGTAAGCCTGTCAACGATAACCCAAATGGAATCAAACTTCTGATAAGAATAGGGTAAATCGGTAATGAAATCCATATTAATCATTTTCAGCTTCCAAGTAGGGGTTTCAATTTGCTGCAGCAAACCTCCATGCTTCTGATGCTCCATCTTAACTTAATGACAATTTGGGCATTGAGCCACAAAAACTACGATGTCTTTCTTCATATCATTCCACCAATAGACCTGTTGAAGGTCATGATACATCTTCGTTGATCCAGGATGAATGGAATATCTGGACTAGTGGATTTCTGCCATAATCTGCTTTCGGAGCCCTCCAACATTTGGTACACATAGTCGACCCTGATATCTAAGGACTCTGTCTCCCGTAAGTTCCAATATAGGGGTTTTCTATAGAGGAATTCCTTCTATCATTCGAACCAACTTGGGGTCCTCAAACTATTTTTCTTTCACCTCCGCTATTAAAGATAACTATGCGGTATTCTGCACCACCACACCCCAGTTATCTGTGTCTAAAACTGACATATTTAAACTGGATAAGTGACATAGTTCTTTGGCCATTTCCATCTTGTTAGCATCAATACCATACAAACATGCCATAGACTTGCAACTCAAATCATCAGCTACAATATATGCCTTTCCGAGATGGTATAAAATATCTACGTCGTAGTCTTTTAATAACTCCAGCCACCTTCTTTGCCTTAAATTGAGCTCCTTCTAAAGAAATACACACTGTAGGATTTTATGGTCTGTGAATATATCAACATGGACTCCATATAAATAATGATGCCATATTTTTAGGGAAAAAATTACCACTACCAACTCGAGATCGTGAGTCAGATATTTTACCTCATGCTTCCTTAATTGTCTTGAAGTGTATGCTATAACCTTGACATTCTACATCAGAACACATCCTAGGCCGACTTGGGAGGCATCACAATAGACCACATATCCATCTATTGAAACATAGTTGTCTTGTGAGTGAACTTGGTCATAGGTGCAGATATAGAAAAAAAACCTTCCACGAATCTTCGGTAATACGCTGCTAGACTCAAAAAGCTACAAAATTTGGTAGGAGTCGTAGGCCTCAGCCAGTTCCTTACGGCCTCAATCTTTTGAGTGCCCACCTTAATACCTTCCGAAGAGACAATATATACCAAAAAGGCAACATTGTTTAACCAAAACTCGCATTTAGAAAATTTGGCATATAAATTATGATCTTGGAGCATCTGTAACACCGCTCGGAGATGATCTGCACGGTCTGCCTCAGTCCTGAGTACACCAAAATATTGTCAATTAACACGATCATGAAGATATGCACTAATGTCTTGAAGACTCGATTCATTAGGTCCATGAAGGCTGCTAGCGCATTTGTGAGTCCAAAATACATCACCCGAAACTCAAAATGGTCATACCTGGTTCGTAAGGCTGTCTTTGGAATATTCTTCTCCTTTACCCTTAACTAGTGGTATCCCAACCTTAAGTCAATCTTCCAGAAATACTTAGCGCCTTATAACTAATCGAATAAATCGTCGATCCTTGAAAGTGGATACCTATTCTCGATAGTGAACTCATTTAATTGTCTATAATAGATGCACATCCTTAAGGAACAATCCTTCTTACGAACAAGTAATACTGGAGCGCCCATAGCTATGTGCTAGGCCTGATGAAACCTTTTTCAAGTAAAACCTTCAACTGATGCTTCAATTTCCTAAGCTCTACTGGATCAATTCGGAAAGGAGGGATAGATATCGGCAACGTATTTGGAAGTACGTCAATAGTGAACTCAATTTCCCATTCAAGAGGGATACCCAGAAGCTCATCTAAAAATGTGCTTGGAAATTTATTGAGTACTGGAACAGACTGAAGGGTTGGAGGTTTTGTATCTGCATCCCTGACTCGAACCAAATGATATATATATCCTTTAGAAATCATCTTTCTTGCCTTCAGGTAGGAAATAAATATGCCTTTAGGTGTATCTGCGTTGCCTTTTCATTCAAGGGTCGGTTCGCTTGGAAAACTGAACTTGACAATCTTTGTCTGTCAATCGACATTCGCATAGCAAGAAGCTAACCAATACATGCCCATAATAACATCAAACTTTACCATAGGTAACTTGGCTAAATCAACCAAGGTAGGGCAATTGCAAACCATTACGGTACAATTCTTGTAAATTCGTCTTGCTACAATCGTCTTACCAACTAGTGTAGCCACTTCATATGGATTAGATAAGAGATCTATTTCAACTCAAAATTTTCTTGCAACAAAGGGCATAACGTAGGATAAATTGGAGCTTAGATCTAACAATGCATAATTATCATATGTTAAAATGGATAGTATACATGTGATGACATCTGTAGATGATTCTAAATCCTGAAGGCCAGATAATACATAGATGTAGTTATGAGCACCGCCCACACTAGAGGCTCTTTCTCAGCCTCTGCCTCTACCTGCTAAGGTCTAGGGCTCGCCACTCTGTGGACATAGGCTCGATGAAGATGCTGATGTCGATCCTGTCGGCTGAAGTACATTATCTCTTCCCCTATTCGGAAATTGGCGTATGTAATGGCCAGATTCACTGCAAATAAAACACACATCGATAACCTGATGACACTGTCCTGGATATCTCCTACCACACTAGCCACAAGAAAGAATAGTTATCTCATCTAGACCGAACTCCTCTACTCTTGAAAATATAAAGTCCTCAAACTTTTCCCCGACCTAAACTGAGTACGCCTATCATATCTACCCCTTGAAACTGAGATGGAGCACTACTAGCAAACCGAGGCAGACGTCTAGGTAATTGTTTCCTGATGCTACCCGATGCTTCTCCGAATGACCCAATTGACCTATCCCTCTTGGTCAACTCTCTTTCTACACTCCTATCCTCTTGAAGCTGCCATTTGCTAACTTCATCACCTTGAGCATATGCCTGGATTCTAGAAATATCCATATCTCATTTTGGCAAGGCTGTAGTACATTCTCCAATCAGGTGTGGATCCAAGCTGACTACAAAGTGGTGAATTCTAGCTCTCATGGTATCCACGATATGTGGGGCATATCTAAACAACGAGTCAAACTGTAAATTATATTCCCTTACACTCTTGCCACTCTGCTTGAGGTTTAAGAATTGCTCAACTTTGGCATATCATACATCTAACGGAAAGTAGTGGTCCAAAAAGGCTTCTGTAAACTCATCTCATACATATGGGGGTGCATCTAGGCCTCATGATAGCTCCAAGGCCTCATACCCTAGAACGACTATATCACGTAACCTGAAAGAGGCTAACTCTACTGCTTCTGTTTCCGAAGCATGCATCACTCTCAATACCCACAAAAACTAATAAATAATGTCTTGGGGGTCGGCATTTGGATTAGTTCTGGTGAATGTTGGCGGACTCAACCCAAGAAATTCTCAAGTCCTAGAACTTCCAACACCATCAAAAATCCATATCCTATAGAAGTCCTTATTTGACGTTGTTGATTAGCTACTATCTCAGTCAATAAGGGTACTACATTCACCACTCCTTGTTCAAAAGACTCGGGTGGAGGAACTGGAGGGACTGGATTCTATAGGACTAGAATAGTTGTGTCTTGATGAGCTGGAGGTACTGCATCTTCTCTAATCTCCTCCTGAGGGAGTGTAATTGGTGATATGTGGGAGTGTGACTCTTTCTGAGCCTCAACTCTATCAACTTGGCTGGGCGGGGCATTACTGGTACCATCACCCCGATTAGAACCAACTCGATTACTAGCAGTAGCTCTTGTAGTAACTGGCATGATTACTGAAAAAGGAATTAGAGCACAAATTAGACTAATAGCTATGTAACTCAGCTTTACAATATTATCTAGAAAGCGAAAGAATATCAACCATCCTTAAAATGCCCCGCAGCCTCATGTTTAAAAGTATGGTGCACAACACACCCATAAACAAGACTATACTAGACACAACTCACAGACTACCTAAGACTGACCTAATCTGATACAAAGTTTGTCACACCCCAAACTAGGGTGTATAGCTGGCACCAGGTACCCTACTGGCCCGAGCATAACACTCTAATTACCAATCTTCTGTACAAGTACAATTTTTGGATGATAAGGCCATACTAAAATATATCATGACAATAAATCTGGATAAGAGTAATTAACCCAACACATATATATAATGGAATCGACAAGGTCACCGCATAGTCCGACAAAAGATGAAATAGCCGACAAGGCTATACATAAACACTTTACATATCAAAACAAGTTTATGAGCTTCTACAAGTAACTGAACTGATATATCATCGGGACAAAATCCCGACCTACCCATAATGTACATAACTCCATAAACTACTTCATATATGACCAGGAATCTCCAAAAAGATGAAGCTTACTGATGGTTGAACTCAACAGCTCCTACTGCGGTTACCTAGTAAAGTCTCTATCAGAACCTGCGGCATGAACACACAGTGCCCCCGACAAAAAGGATGTCAGTACGAAATAAAGTAATGAGCATCTAAAGCATGAATATCAATATGAATCTGTAAGTTGTAAAGAAAAGCCTATAAGTAATGTGAAATGATTAGCTGTAAGGAAAAGCGTAAGTAACCTGGGCCACAAGGGGCGAATAAGAAAACTCTGAAACTTAATACAACCTGTCTTGATAGGCTTTTACAATATGAACTAACATCGTCTTATAGTGCGAGGTATAACATGTCCCTAATCTTAATTATATGTATAAACATGTAATGCAATATGATTGCTAGTTTATGCATGTATTGCGGAACGCGCAACCCAATCCAATATATGTATGTGTTGTGGAACGTGCAACACGATCCAATAAATGTATATCTTTTTGAATCTGCAACCCGATCCAATATATATATATGTTGCAGAATGTGTAACCCAGTCCTCTATATAATGCAGTTATTGGCAAACGTGCAACCCGATCCTCTATATAGTCATGATATCAATGCCAATGAAAACATGTCAATACCAACATAAACCGAGGTGTAAACAACATGCTATATTAGTAATGGCTCGTTGGCCCTTTCTAAAATTCATAAACTTCTTGACTTAACTCCTAAAACGACTTTTGGTCAACTCGACGATTATCTCTTAGAAGATTCCTTTCGAAGACATAGGATACGATCAGTAAGAAACAACGAGGATTTTAAGAGTAGGAATACTCAATGAATACTTCTCTACAAGAGATTTCAAGGTACAATAGGACCAAGCTTTTGGTGTTTCTTTTCGAAAACGTTAACTTCTAGGATTTCATGCTTTGAAAGAAAGGGATAGCCTTACAAACCTTATCCACGAAACGATATCTCACGCTATAAGCTCTCGTACTCTTCACGGTCGATTATATATAACAAATAAAGGATCTATATCAACATCTAATCCATATTCAATAAGAACCCTTACTTAGGTATCTTAGCAATCGTCTTAACATAGAAGGTTCCTAATCTTGCTTAATAAAAGGGGTATTCATGTAATTTGGCCCCAAGATTCTCCGAAACATACCCTCTTAGGTTTACAAAACCAAAAATCAATATGTTAATCAATATCAACTCACAATTCCAACAAAATCAGCCCACAACTCAACTTATCATAATTTCATAGGTTTATGGGTTTCGGTTACGAAAATCCTTTCACCACTTATCGCAAATCATCAATTAATCGCATATATAGATAAATGAGGATGAATCTTACCTCAATGCAATCAAACTTTTGCGAAACAACACTTTGACAAATTTCAAGGGTTTCCAAATGCATTTCAATACGGAGAAGATGATTTCTTCTATTATTATGGAAATTATTATGTTAACCTTATGTGATTTACCTTAGAATTGAGCTTACGTGTTATGGAATTCCTTAGAGAGGATTTTGGAGAAGTTGGGGTCTAATCTCGATGAAAAATCAGAAAACCCGACTTCATACCCAAAAAATTCTCCATCGTCGAAATTCGACGGTGGGATTGACGGGACCATCAAATACTTTTACGGTCTGTAAATCTTTCCGTCAAACTTTTGGGGAAAATTGATGTCCCAAATGGGAAAATTGACGGTCTGTCAATGCCGCCGTCAAATGCCCAAATATTCTGATTTCGTCGAAATGTAATTTCTTTGATCCGTTTGACTATCCAACATTTTGATACCTTCACAACCAAGCTGTAAACCTTGATTATGCTTACATAGGGTCGTATCTCTCCTCATTAATTAGATATCCATTAACGTCATCGCGGGACGCGAGACTACGGGATGTAACAACTATGATGACTTATGCATGCATCCAGACCTAGACTTTCCTAAAGGCTTCAAGGTGCTGAAATTCGAGCTCTTCAAATTTACAGGAAATCCCAAGGCTCATCTATAAGCATATTGTGACCAACTGGACATGATCAAGAGAAACCAGGCTCTGATCCTTAGGTTGTTTAGTCGAATCCATACGGGAGAAGGGTCAGAATGGTTCACAGTCTAAGACATACGCCATGGGACACTTAGGAAGGAATGGCAGGAGTCTTTATGGAATGGTTTCTCTTTAATGTAGAAATTATTCTTGACTGTTACTATTTGGAAAAGTTCAAGCAAAAATCTACTGAGAACTACCGAGAGTATGCGAGTAGATAGAGGGTCGAAGCAGCCCGAGTACAGTTGCCGACGAGCAAGGAAGAACTAGTCTCCGTCTTCATCCAATCACAAGAATCAGATTTATATAATAAAATATTATCTATGGTTGGGAGGCCATTATTTAAATTGGTAAAAATTGGAGAGATGATAGAAGATGGCCCCAAATAGAGAAAAATTGTCATTATAACCAACAAGGCTGGCCAACAGAGCGTCACTAGGGTTATAAGAAAGAAAACGAAGTACGGCTAATGTCTCCCACACCTCTAGACCATGAAGACAAAAGAATAAAGGATCACGGTTTTCCTTTGACATATACCAGTCTCTACTTCCAAGCAATTATATGTCATCTCAATGCAACCATGTGTCAGTATTTTATGCACAATCCAACTATCAAACCCCGGCTCCAGCCTATCAAGCTCCACAACCAAACTACCAAACACCAATACCCACATACCAAGCTCCACACCAACACCAACTAAGTTGTTCAAAAGACTAAATGTTGTCGAAATGATCCAAACTATTCTGCTAAAACCTGCTAACCCTGGGAGCTGCTTATTTCGTGTTAACCAGACTTGCGCATACCACTTCAGAGTTAGCAAGAATAGTTGTTACACCCCAATCGTGAGGGTATCGCCGACACCTAGTGCCCAAAGGCTTGAGTGGACCAACTATAGTATCTGGAACCTGTAGTACGAATCCTGGGCCGACAAGGACTCTATATAACCATAAAGAAATAAGAAAGTATGACACATGCATGCAGAAGAGCCCCAACGCAATATTATACATATAACCAAGGCCACGACATACATACACATATTATACACAAGTCTTCAAACCTCTATGAGTGGCATAATAACTCAACGGTCAGGATAGGGTCCCGCCATACCTAAAATACTAGTAATGTGTCTCACAGTACCTAATGACTCCTGAACAGCAATTCTGAGAGAGGGGAGTGCAACAATCATAGCTGAATAGACCAGCTACTGAAGATGAGCGCCACTCTGCCTATCTGTACTTATGGGCATGAACACAGTGTCCCAAGAGAGACATCAATATGAAATATGTACTGAATATATAGGGCATAATCAGCTGTAAATGAAGCAACAATAAATCAAAGAAATTAGAAATACCACCCGAAACCTCATAAGTGTCTCACTAGACTCCTTTATGGGTATGTATAAGTATTTAATCACGTTTATAATGTCATAGGATTTTGTGGGAAATATTTTGTATATAATAGATCGCGTATCGTAGGCCTCTGTGGGTAATATCATTAGTATCATATATGTATAGAAGCGCATATAATGCCATAGACCTCTACGGGCCGTCTAAATACACAATATACACATAAAATGACCATACTAAGTCGTTGGATGACTAATCAACTCGTCGGGGTGACGTAAAGTCATTACACCCATGACCATCTTTATGTGGACACATATACTCTTTTAATTTGTTATGGTTCATAATAATAAAGACCCTTGTTCCCTTTAGCTTTTTAATCATGAAATGAAATACCATTGTTTAACTAATGAAGAGAGAAGAACATCAAATCAAAATATAACCTTAACAAGGATGGATTTTCCTCCAGAGCATTCTTAATAAAACCTTTATTGCAATTGTTATCGAGAGGATCATGCCACAAAGGAGAATAAGAGAAGCCATACATACCTTATCGAGAAAGATAATTACGTTCCGCTGAGCCTCGTACGCGTTACGAATGATTATCTACATCAAATAAAGGATTTGTGTCAATATCAATCCTATATCTTATCAAGGTTTTTATTTAGACAATTCGTCAAACAACATGTGTGCCATACTTCATACGGTCATTTCTAGGTCAAATTCGATATATATCTAGACCCAACAACCTTCATCTTTGTTCCTACTCCTTTCTACCAAGATATTCATACTTGTACAACTCCATTCAATAGCTCAAATCCCTGGTATAAATCTTATTTTAACACAAAGTCATTCCCAAAGTCGGCACAACGCGAAGGAAATGAAATTAATGATATCCCGGGCATTCTTTACGTTGATCTTGGGTATTTTGCCTTTGGTTTAGGCTCCAAGTTGATGGAGAAACTTATATAGGGATTGAGAACTGATTTAGGGTTCATATCAATTGAAAATGAAGCCTCCAAGTCGACCAAATTAATTTATACCTGAAAAGAAAATTGCACAACCTATTTGTACGGTCCATTTTGTCGGTCCGTACAATTTTGTACAATCCCTTAATTTGGACAATCAAAACCAAAAATGAAGAATGGCATTCTGCAGGAAATTTGATGGTGGGTCAGCCCATTTTAACGGTCCGTACAATTTTGTACGGTCTATAATTTGGACTGTTAAATTGGGAATTCTGCTGATATCGTCGAAATGTATTTTCTTTGATCCGTTTAACTTTCATACACTCCAGTACTTCCATAAACAAGCTATAAATCTTCATTATCCTTTCGTAAGATTGCACATTTTCCTGGGACATCAGTATCAATTGATGACATGATGGACCGTGAAACTTACAAAGCGTAACAACAGTACAGAGGATTGTGTCAATCTGAAACATAAGATACAAGACTTGATCGATAAAAGGGAGATCATTTGGGAGATGGCAGTGCCAAATATGAACAAAAATTCCCTGCCCAATCACGGTACTAATCATTTTCAGATGATCGAGCTAGAAGAAGATTGGGCTATATGTAGGCCGTTAATCGAAGATTATGTCAAGAGCCTGGAATGAATAATAGCCTCTCTTACCTTCTAGGAATGACCCAATTTCAATGTGCTAATACCAGTAGCGATCGTGGCTTATGTATCGTAGGAGATAGTCCAAGCCACGAGAAAAGAGTTTCTCATCCAAGCTGCAGTGCCTCAAGGAATGACAAGGTTAGGGAGATGCTATACTCCCAAAGACCAGGCATAGAGAGCACCCCGTAGAGAAAGGAACCAAAGAAAGCCCATCACTGAAGGAGTGGCCGGAGATTTTTGGCATAGAATGCAGCCAAAAGAATATTCTATCATTAAATATTTAAAGAAGACGCCGTCAAAAATATCAGTAATGCAACTGCACTTGAGTTTGTCTAAACATCGTCAGGCCTTGATAAAAGTACTACATAAAGCAAACGTCCCAGCAGGAACAAGCAGCGAAAACTTAGCCGACATAGTAGGTCAAGTCATTGGGGACCACCAGATTTCATTCACTCCAGATGAGTTACCAAATGAAGGAACAATCCACAATAAGGCTCTCTATATCACTGTAAAATGTAGGGACAAGCCATAGCTCAAGTATTGGTCGACAACAGGACCGATTTCAACATATGCCCCGAATCTACACTCAAGCAGTTGGGTTATGATACTGGAAAAAGACGTTAGAGCCGTTCCAATGTGAGAGCTTTCATTGGAGCACTACATGATCCTATCAGCAAAATAGACCTCAATATCCAAATAGGGCCTGCCGAATTCTCTACTGAGTTTCAGGTTATGGCGATCACTACCAACTATAATTTGCTACTGTGAAGTCCATGGATACACATGGCCGTAGTACCATCATTCCTCTACCAATCATTGAAGTTTGTATGGGAGAATCATGAAGTTGTGATTCATGGAGCACGTAACATTCATAACTACCCCAATAACTCTATTCCAGTGATAAAGGAAATCCCCAAGGATATGTATTTCCATGTCATGGAACTCGTGGGAACTGCCCATAAAGGATACGAATAGCAGATTCCTATGCCACCAGTCTACAAGATGATCGCCACCACTATGCTTCAAAACTGGTTTGAACCCGACAAAGGTATATGCATAGAACTCTAGGGTATTAAGGAACCGATGTCAATCCCAGGAAATTATTTATGTTTTGGCCTGGGGTACATCCCAAACTCCTAGGAAGGCCCTGAAGCTCATCAAAAGAAAAGGGGTCCTCTCTAGTTATGTAATCCATTTCAAGATCTTTACTAGTCATTCCTAATCAGAATGCACATGCACAATAGTGGAGACACAGAAGATGGTTTGGGGATGCTATTCCAAGAAGAAGAGTGTGTTGTGATACTTCAAGAATACTCTGAAGCGCCCATCATCCACAATGTTGATCCAGGCGAAAAACTATCCAATGGACTTATACCCCTCTTTTGGCTCCTCGGTAGATATGATGAATTTAAATTTGTTTTAAAAAATTGGTGAAAATAGGCTGAGGCCCGAGTATTCACCATTTCAATCTTTATTTTTCTCGTAATGATGATAAAATGGAAATGAATTGATGATGATCCGAGTCAGGACCAAGTTTGTACTTTCTTTATTAAATTAATAAAAAGTCTCAGTTTATGTTAAAAATAGTCTTTTTATTCTTATTAAGGAATTTTTATACACTAAACATCATTCTCTTTATTTTTCTATAAAAATAATAAAACAACTCATAATGTCATGATATGTCGCGAGATGTGTGAGTCGAGTGATACCGAAGAAAGGGAATATAAGGAGTACGACTAGGAAGCCGAATTACGTAAGGATCTCATCGACGAAGAAGATCAATATAAGAATAGGGAGAAGCCTAATTTGGATGAAACTAAAGAAATTAACCTTAGAGACGAGGAAACGATTAAGGAAACCAGGATAAGTGCGCACTTGGAAGCGCCACAAAAAAAGTATTGATAAACCTACTAAGGGAATACATAAACATATTCACATGGTCATATGTGGATATGCACGAGTTAGGCATATACATAATGGCCTACAAGCTGTCCATCAATGAGGGATTCACCCCGGTCAAGAAATAAATATGACAATTCAAGCCAGATTTGAGCATAAGAATCAAAGATGAGGTCGAGAAACAGATAAAGTCAGGGTTAGTGGAAGTAACTCCATATCCCACCTGGTTGGCCAACATCCTGCCTGTACAGAAGAAAGACAAAAAGATTCATTTATGTATGGATAGTCGTGATCTTAACATAGCAAGTTCCAAGGACAACTTTCCACTTCCGAACATCCACATACTCATCAATAACTATGGGAAGCAAGATTTAGAGTCATTTGTGGATTGCTACACCATTTATCATCAGATTCTGATGAGCGAAGAAGACACATAGAAAATAGTTGTCATCACTCCATGAGGAGTATACCATTACCATGTAATGTCATTCGGCCTCAAGAATGCCAATGCAACTTACATGAGAGCAATTCCCATATCTTCCATGACATGATGCACAAAGAGATAGAAGTCTACATGGATGACATCATAATTAAATCACGTGAAAGCTTTGAACACATCATCCACTTGGAGAAGTTCTTTGACAGACTTTATAAGTTCAATTTGAAGCTGAATCCGGCCAAGTGCGCATTTGGAGGGCCTGCCAGGAAATTGTTAGGATTCATTGTCAACTGGAGGGGCATATAACTAGATACTTAAAATATCAAAGTCATCCAAGAACTTCCACCGCCAGAGACTAAAAAGGACGTCATGTGTTTCCTTAGAAGGTTGATGATGTAAGTATGGAGGGATTTGAGTTGGTAAGTAGGTCGGGTGTTGGGTATATTAGGGTCGACCCAAAAATAAGACTCAAAATGTGGTTCTCGGGTTCTCAGTTTGGCCGGATAGGGTGGTATTTGATAACTATTTCGGGTAGTTATGCTTGGAAACCGACTTAGGACTTTTGTGGGGTAATAGCGGGTGGGTTAAGGGTCAGGGTGATGTTCGAGACTTGGTGATTTGATGGTCGCAAGGCTGAAAAAATGAACCGAAATAGTGAGGCTTCGGTAAAGGTTGGTTTAGTGGACTATTTGATGTTGTCGAATTTGGACGGTGGTATACGGGTCATTTTGGTTAACAACCTTTGGTGGGATGCTTGTGAAGTAATGTGGGGGTTGAGGATGGTCAGTATATAGTAGGTTGGGTAAGGATTGAACATGAGTAGCAAGGTGCAAGCTCGAATGAATGGGGGTAGATTTGGTTAAGTGTTAGTTCGGTTGTTGTGGTTTAAGTTAGGTACGGTCGATATGTTAAGGATAATGACAAGGGGTTTTTAATGCCCAAGTCAACACTATGATGGGGTGACCAATTTAACAAGGACTAGACCGGGGTTGCTAAGTACAAGCCTGAATACTAATCAAGTAAGGTTGGTCGGAAACCTTAAGATAGACCCTAGGTTTGGGTTTGGTTGGGTCACACAGTCCCAACGTCCACTCGCACCAAAGGGGTTCCTTAAGCTTGGACTTAGTTAAGTCACACAGTCTTAACCAATCTTACACCGAAGGGAAACCTTATCTTGGGTTTAACTAGGTCACAAAGTCCTAGCTTCAACTTACACAAAGGGGTTTGGCTCACACAAGAACCAAAGGTCCTCCCGGAGAAACAACTAAGAACTTACAATCCCGGATTGAAAGACTTAGCTTTGTGAGTAAAACTCAACTTTATCATTCAACAAATCTAAATTTTACAATGGCCTAAGATCTCTATTTATAGTACAAAAAAGACTATTCTATAACGTAAATGAAAAGACACAAACTAACACCTAGTGTGGACGCATTTGGATTGACTTGGTGACCAAGGGTGTTCGGCCAACCCTTCCTCTTCCTCAAATTGTCGCTGTTTAAATGTGGTAAAAATATTTCAACCACAAGTGTTGATCTAATACGTCCATCATTCGGAAGTTTTATCTTATGGATGCCTTGCTCAAAATTTGCCAAATAAGGATCCGAATATAAGCCAAACGGCTTGGACTTCAAATGTTGCCCGTGTTGTGCTATGAATACCTTAGAGTATAAATCTTTTCCATGAAAATAGTACATCGTTCATTTTTGTGCTAGAGCAAAGGATGGTACCTACTCTAGTTTCATGTTTGATGTCCCATGGCCTTTCACGGCTTGGCACGGTTAGAACCGGGGCTTCACAATTCCTTTCCTACAAGATTTCAAAGATTCTTGTTGCTCCATGGAACAATTCATAATCATCGTTTATTAGTTCATTGTTATGGGAAGCAAGGGTATAATAATTCTGCATAAGAAGATGAAAATGAGAAGCCAAATCAAAGATACTTTTTACCGCAACGATCCTCGTAGGTTCGGACCAACTTAGAATAGATTCTTCCTTGGGTGGGTTGGCATCAATATCCTTGGAAGATGTCACATGTCCCAAGGATGGACATGATACCTTGTGTAAGGAAGAGTTTGAAAGGTCACACCATCCACAAAACATTACAAACCATTCATAAAAACACAACTTGATCACGAGGGTAACCTTCCGTGCATTTCCCTCTAGGGTTCCCCTTAGAGGGTGTCTTCTTCTCGATTCCATCTTAAAGGACCACTTGGTTTCAGTTGATTCATCAGAAGGAAACTTCAGCATCGGCAAAGAGAGCTTGCTTTTCATAATATTGCTGATTTCTTGGATAGTGCCACACATGTGCTAAGTCTTATGTTCTTTTGGCACCAACAAGGCGGGCGTCGTGTATAGACTATGGCTCTTTTGAGTATAGCCTTCTCCTACTAATTCTTTTTCTCAGCCTTGCAAGTTTTCATCCTCATCCGGGTGGCATCCATAGCTTGGTTGATTAGGTAATGATCTTCTTGAAAATAAATCAAGAATATGTTCAACACCTTTCATTAGTAGTGTATCAGATACAATGTCATTCGGAAGTTCCTTCACATTCACAACTATAGCACTCCCCTTCTTACATTCTTTCTCTATCTTTTGTGCATCAAGTAAGGGGGTCTCAGAACTTTCCTTGGCTTTGGATTCCTCCAAATACTTCGCACCATCTTCATTTGTCACTAATCGGGGGTTAGGACATTCTTTTCCAAAGTCTCCTGATTCTCGACATTGGAATTTTCTCCTTTTGTCTATCCTCGTAGTGACCTCTACCTTCTCTGTGTCTCCTTCTACAACTCCTTGGTCATATAATGGATTAGTAAAAGAAGTAGTGCCCTCTTCTACCTTTTGATCTTCCTCTTCAATTTCGTGACCATACAAAGGGTTGATAAAAAGGGTGCTGCCCATTTTATTGACATTGGAGGGCTTTATGTAAGACTTTGGGGCACCTCTACTTTGTGGTTTCTCAACCATGGCCCTAA
Source organism: Anisodus acutangulus (assembly GCA_029783415.1). Lineage (NCBI taxonomy): Eukaryota > Viridiplantae > Streptophyta > Magnoliopsida > Solanales > Solanaceae > Anisodus > Anisodus acutangulus. Next base: position 26,171,288 of record CM056489.1, read on the forward strand.
AGGTGTAGCATGACGCAACTTTACATTTTCTTGACGATGTGTTGCGAGCTTGAAGCATAAACTTTGTTCGTACTCTCTCGGAAAAATATTCCTCATCATATGCTTATTTAATTTCTTCCAAGAGTCAATCTTGGTCTTGCCACTTCTTTTTCGATTGGTTCTTAGATTTTTGTACCAATTGAAAGTAAATGATTTGAGCTTAGATTTGGCAACTTTGAAGCACTCATGATAATCATTTTGCCGATACTTGAAAAATCACTCAATGGTGTTTAACTATTTAAGGAACTCTTTTGGGTTCATATCTCCATCAATGGTTGGGAGATCAAATTGTTTTCTCAAGATGGGCACATATTTCGCAAACATGTCACTAAAGAGTTTCCGAAGGTGTTCTTTGTTTGTAAGTGACATTTTTGTGATGTCTATCGCATCAAGGACTAGGACGGAAGCGCCTTTCTCTGATACCAATTTGATGTAAGTACAGAGTACTTTGAGTTGGTAAGCGGGTCGGGTGTTGGGTATATTTGGGTCGACCCAGAAATAGGACTCAAAAAGTGGCTCTCGAATTCTCAGTTTGGCCGGATAGGGTGGTGTTTGGTAGCTGTTTGGGGTAGTTGTGCTTGGAAACGGACTTAGGCCTTCTGTGGGGTTGTCACGGGTGAGTTGAGGGTCAGGGTGACGTTTTGGGCTTGGTGATTTTATAGTGGAAAGGCTGCGAAAATGAACCGAAACAGTGATGCTCCAGCGAAGGTTGGTTTAGTGGACTGTTTGATATTGTCGGATTTGGACGGTGGTATACAGGTGATTTTGGTTAACAACCTTTGGTGGGGATGCTTGTGAAGTACTGTGGGGGTTGAGTATGGTCAGTATATAGTGGGTTGGGTAAGGATTGAACACTAGTAGCAAGGTGCAAGCTAGAATGAAGGGTGGTTGATTTGGTCAAGTGTTCGTTCGGTTATTGTGGTGAGGTATGGTCGATATGTTAAGGATATTACAAAGGGTTTTTAATGTCCAAGTCTACACCTTGATGGGGTGACTAATTTAACAAGGACTAGACCGGGGTTGCTAAGTATTAACCCGAATACCTAAAGATAGACCCTAGGTTTGGGTTTGGTTAGGTAACACAGTCCCAACGTCCACTCACACTAAAGGGGGTTCCTTAATCTTGGACTTAGTTAAGTCACACAGTCTTAACCAATCTTACATCGAAGGGAAACCTTAGCTTGGGTTTAACTAGGTCACACAGTCCTAGCTTCAACTTGCACTAATGGGTTTGGCTCACACAAGAACCAAAGGTCCTCCTGGAGAACCAACTAAGAACTTACAATCCCGGATTGAAAGACTTAGCTTTGTGAGTAAAACTCAAATTTATCATTCAACAAATTGTGAATTTTACAATGGCCTAAGGCCTCTATTTATAGTACAAAAGAGACTATTCAATAAAGCAAATGAGAAGACACAAACTAACACATAGTGTGGATGCATTTGCATTGACTTGATCACCAAGGGAGTTCGGTCAACCCTGCCTCTTTCCTAGTCCAAAATTGTTGTCTCCTATGTAACAATATTCATGAACTTGATTCTTCCAACAACCTCATCTTCTTTGAATATGTTGGAAAATTACTTTCCTTGCATTTGTGTGCCTTGGACGAATGGATAACGAAGTATTTTGACCAACACTTCATCTTCTTGGTGTCCTCAAGTTGGTTCATGAATTGTCCTTTTGGAAGCCTCATCTTCTAGACCATTCTTGTCCTTGCTAACTTGGCTTAATTCCTTTCACACGATCTAGACATCCTCTTGTCCTTGCCAACTTGACCTCTCGGCCTAGTCATCCATTTCCCTTACATCTTTTTCATTGATTACCTTGTCCTATTACGTGGTACATTAAATATGTCCTAAGAAGAAATAAAAAGCTAAGCTAAGAAATAAAGACAAGCTAAAAGAAAAACAAACATGGTCTTCGGCCAAGACCTACATACAAAGCTAAAAATAAATATGTTTCTTAAATCTTCACGTGATGCCATTCATTCTACTCCACATTTCATCCCATTTGAGTCATTTATCCGTAGGTAGATGGTGAATTGTTGGCATCCTAGGCAAGCTACTTAATGGCTCAATTTGGGAGCTTAAGTTCGCGAGCTGATTTACATCAGTTGAACTACATTGTACGTTTCATAGCACAGTCTATGATAGTTGTGGAGCCCATCCTCAAGCTATTGAAAAATGATGCACCTACCAAATGGACGGATGAGTGTCAGAAGGCCTTTGACACCAGCAAGAGATATCTCTCCAATCTTCCAAGCTTGGTTCCTTCTAGACCATAAAGTCTATTGTTGTTGTATCTATCGGCATGGGATAATACATTCGGATGCATGTTGGCACAACATGACAAAATAGGAAAGAAAGAGCAAGCCATATAATATCTTAGTAAAAGGGTCACTGACTGTGAGTCGAGGTACACCTTGGTGGAAAAGACATGCAGTGCTCTAACATGGGTAGCACAAACGTTGAGACACTACTTATCTGCTTACACTACTCACCTAATCTCCAAGATAGATCCTTTCAAGTACATCTTTCGCCAGCCCATGCCTATAGAGAAATTTGCCATGTGGCAAATGCTTCTATGCAAGTTTGACATCACGTATGTGGTCTAGAATACTGTCCAGGGACAGGTTCCCAGACGAGAAAGTGATGACAATCAAGGAAAATGCAGTCGAAACCTACTTGGGATGGAAGATGTTCTTCGACAGCGCGGTCAATTACAAGGGTTTAGGAACTGGAGCATCTTTAGTCTTATAAATGGGTCAGCATTTCTCGATGGCAGCAAAGCTCGACTTTTGATGTACTAACAATATGGCAGAGTACAAAGCCTGCATTATAGGCCAACGCATGGACCTCGATATGGATATTCAAGAATTGTTGGTAATAAGGGACTCAAACCTATTAATTCATCAAGAGCCTAGAATGAATTCGTCGATGCTCTTGCACCCATAGCATCCATGATAAAGCATCCGGAAAGTAGTCACAATGACCCGCTGGAGATCATCATCAGGGAACAACACGCTTATTATTCCCACGTGGAAATGGAACCAAATGCTAAACCATGGTACACCGACATAAGCACATACCTAAAAAGGGGAGAGTATCCCGAGAATATCATATCCAACCAAAAGAAGACCATCAGAAGAATGGCCAACAGTTTCTTTTTTTACAAAGGAGTGCTATAAAGGAGGACGCCAGATCTAGGGCTACTCAGATGTATTGATGACACAGAGGCCATGAAATTGCTAGAAGAGGTACATTCAGGTACTTGTGGTCCTCACATGAATGGGTTCATCCTAGCCAAGAAGATCGTAAGGGCAGGCTACTACTGGATGACTGTTACACCCTGCATTTTCGCACTCGTATACGTCATAAGTAAAGTAACGTAAGGCCCGGTAAGGCTAACATACAATTTTTTGAAGGAAACAAATTTAAAAAAGTGTTGTGTATGTTTCATAAGAGTTTGGGTTAAAATGGACCAAAGAAATTAAGTTCGTCGAAACTTGGGAAAAGACAGGCAGAATTTCAGACCTGATTTTTGGTCCAATATGTCGGGGGTATATCTCCTAGTATATAAGTAATTACGAAGTGCATAATATATCTAAATTGAAGTTTAGAGAGTCTACTTTCCAATGAAACTGACAATTCAATCTGAGAAATGTGATGAAAATTACGGACGGTACAAAATTGTACGAGCTGTAGAAAAAAATATATTGACCGTAAAATAAAATACAGCCCGTACTTTCGGCTGTAAAAAAGGACAGTGCAGGTTCTATTTCTTGTATATAAATGAGGCTCACCACTTTGGGTCTTAATTTTCCATCCAACTTGACCCTAAATCATTCCAAAAGAACTTCCATCTACTTACAATTAAATCCAAGGATGAACCACGCAAGTTCGACGTAAAGAATCTTGTGGCTAACGCTAGCTTCCTTTCTTTCTTGTTGTGACAACTTGGAAGGTGACTTGGTATTGAATTAAACTAAGGAATAGATAGGTTATACAAGTGTTGGATTTAATTTTATTGGAAGATTCGGAGAAAATAGTAAATGTGAAACTTAAGTTAAGCTTTATTGTGTAGACTGTTCGTACATGATTCAAGATACAACATTGTTGGGATAAGAAGGAGTATGGATGATGGTTGTTGTGCTAAGACATGTTGAATTTGAACTATAAATGACCCTATGAAGTTACGTACATAAGTTGTTCGATAAAAAGCCTAAATGAACATTGTTATAGAATATGAATTTGATATTGACACCAACTCTTTGTGTGACATAGATAACCCTCTGTAGAAGGTACGAGAACTCGTGGGATGCTGTAGCTTCGTGAATATCAACAGGGTGATTGTCGGCTTGTACTTTCTCTTGTATTTCTGACCTAATTTTTGCTATCAATACTTCCCTTGGATCTTGGCATTACTAAAAATGAAGATTAAGATGAAAAGAAAGAGTTCATTTACTTACGACTTTGCTTCTAACACACGATCTACATTTTCAAGAAAAGTAACATATTAAATGTCATGTAGCCTCCTGTTTATGAGTGTGGCTTGCAACACACCAATAAGTAAGACTCTACTAGACATATCTTGTAGACATCCCTAGGACTGACTTGCTATGATACTACTTTGTCACACCCCAACCTTTGGGGGTGTGGCCGGCAACCGGCGCCCTAAGGCTCGAGCATACCGATCCTGATACTTGAGAGATATACAATAACTCATGGGCCGAAAAGGACTCTGACACACAATCAACTGAATAAGGACATAGCCACCTGGACTCATAAAATTCCCAAAACATACATATCTATAACAAATCCGACAAGGCCAACATAAGTATAATAAATCTACTGTAGAAGCTGACAAGGCCACACACGACTACCACACATCACACACTGTCTACATGTCTCTAAATAGTATACTGACAACAACTGGTTAGGATAGGGCCCCGCCATACCCAACTATATACATATGCAAATCCATTATACATATCCACTTACTATACAACTCCAGAAAAATATAGCGTGATGACCTCCAGCTGAATCGAGTCCTACTATGAGGAAATAATCTACATCTCTATCTATACATGCGGACATGAAATGCAGTGTCCCCGGAAAGTGACATCAGTATGAAAGATGTACGGAATATGTAAGGCAAATAACAAATACAGATAAAAGACATATTATAAGATATAAGGGTACAGAAGTCAACCTAAAACACATAACAAGCCTATGAGGGCCAACTTGACACAATCATGAAAATATATGCATGTTTGTAAAAATCAAGCCACTCAGTGTGGCCATATAATGTAATATCCAGCCTCTCTGTGGGGAAAATCATGTGATAATACATATATATCATACCCGGCCTCATTGAGGACTCGGTCATACCCGACCTAAATGTGGGACTCGGTAATATCAAAACCACCTGCAGTTTGGTGCACATTTAATTTCTGTACCCAACCAACTATAGCGTGGCTCGATAAGAAAATATCTACATATATATAAGTGCAATGCAAGACAGACTCTAAAGGGCCTTATGAAACCAATCAGAATGACTTAAGGTCGTTATCCTCCGATTATCATTATGTAGTTGTGTTTGTATCAATTATCTGAGGGTCGACAAGAGTCATAAAAAAAATATACACTTCAAATGAAACAAGGAGAAAGGTGTCTTTGACAAGAAACAACAATAAAATCCAGGAATTATATGTCAAACATGAACCGATGAGGTTCGCAAGCTTTCAATCTCAAGAATAAAGTTCCTTTTTGGTGTAACGTCGTTATGATTATGTATTCATAGATCATGACAAAAGAATGAAAGAGTATGCCTTAACATGCCTGGTCCTTGTCACTACAATCGTTCTATAAGCCTTCGCTCCTCTTACGAGTGGTCATCTACATCACATAACAAGTTCACACAATATCGAATTCAAATTCCATAGAGAAACTTCACTTAGGCATCTTATCGCAAATCTTGACCATCTCGGGTTCTTAGATTTCTTTATGATGAATGCTTATGCAATTCAATCCCACACTTCAATCAAAACATAATTTCCATAGAAACTCATTTAGGTGTCCTTCAAAAAATTTAACATATATGATTCCTTAAGCTTTTCTTATACGAAACGTTTTATGTGATTCAACTTCATAATACTTCATATTTTACTTTCCTTAATCCATAACATACATAATAAATTCCATCATCCAATTAAATTCATTCTTAGAGTAAAACAGTCCAACAATTCGTATTAAGAAGATTTCACAAACTTGCGAAGTTTTGATCATGAAAACTTTTCCTAACTTTCTCCCAATCCTCAATTAAGTGTAAACATATGTAGGGGAGGATAAAATATACCTTAACACATTATCAATAGGGCACTTCATTCCAAAGGTTTCCGAAATCAGTTCCTCAAGAAGGTGACAATTCCTACGATGGTCACGGGGTTTCTCATGCAATTTTTGTGGATTTAGCTTTGATTTCGACTTGGGATGTTGGGAGTATGATCGAGAGAGCCTAGGAGAGGTATTGGGATTGATTTGGGAGAAAATGAGGGTTTTACATCAAAAACTCAGTTTACACCTGTAACAAAAACTGCACCAACGTAAAACGACGGTCAATTTGATGGACCGTCAAACTTTTGACGGTCCGTCAATCTTCCCATCAAATTGCCATTAAAATTGATTGTCCAGTATGGGAAGTTTGATGGTCCGTTGAACATTTGATGGTCCATAAATCTTCCAGTCAAATTCCCCAGTTTGTTGTTTTCGTCGAAACATACTTCCTTCGATCCGCTTAACTCCCAAAAAATTATCCTTAACATGATATAAGAAAGAGTTGCGGAAAGATAATAAAATATTTAAATAAACTGTCAATCATAATATAAAATGTGAAAACTTAAGTCTAAGAATCATAATACAACCCTCACAGATCTAGTCAATAATACAAGAGCACTAAACTGGATACAAGTCTGAATAAAAGGGCAACATAGGCCAAATACTACACACCATAGTCTAAGTGTCTGAATATATCTCTCGAATCAATAAAAGACAGAGAAAATAGAGGAGCATCCAAGGCTTGTCGGAAAGTAGCATCCTCACCCTGAATATTAATGATCAACTGAATCAGACTCAAACTCGAGGTCGCAAACTGGTAGAAGGATTTGTATCTGCAACCAAAAAGAATACAACAAGTGTAGTATGAGTACACAACTTACCCCCGTAGGTATCATAGGCCGACAACGATGGAAGATATGCAAAAGGAGATAAATATCAAGTTGGCAACAAATACTCCTATACTAAATAGTTTAATAACCCAATAAGTCACGTTGTCCACATAATAGTTCACAGAATCAACAAATTACTTTGTTCATATAAGATTTCATAATCACGTAAATTACCCAGTTCCAGAAGAGTTCAAGAACAGTATTCCAAGTATCAAATGAGTAATTAATAATCCTTCTTTATCCAGGAATTCATCAAAAGACAATCAATGAAGTGATGTATGTATGATATGAATGCAATGCATATTCCAAGTACATTTATCCTCCACTATACAAGCGTTCAAATTATATGAACTGCACACCTATGGGGGACCCGCGAAGTCCATATACTCCTCCGAAATTTCTCAGCAAATCCCAGCTCTTAGCCGTAGTAACTATTGCAGGCGTGCAACCCGTACCCCTACGTGTCATCATCATCTCAATGTTGCAAATAATTTCATAAGTGGTTTTACCTTCCCGATCTCTTGGACGCACATCATTTTCATATCATTCTCATATCAATATCATCAGAACATGAGCGTATGAATGCAAATGACAATACGATACAAGAATCATGATGTAATGAGATACAACCAAGTATAATAGATGAATATCACATTCTTTCAGAGTTCAACAACATGTTCTCCAAGTACAATCAAGATATCATATCAAATTATGTGTGATGAATAAATACAATAATATAAAATATGGCGATGAGCCCACATAATAGAGATAACCTCAATCAACTGTAGTCGAAATCAGCTTAAGGTTGATTCCCAAAATCACCCATCGTCATAGTTTAACATCGGTACCCACTCAAGCATTCATCACAACCACTTTAGTGGCACTCCCAAACACGCCCATACCCCATCAACATTCATAACTAATTACATACTTCTATTACAGTCTAATAAGAATAAACCGTAGCCTACCTCAAAGCCGAGAAGATGCCACGTACATTCAAGTCTCCGTGCTGGCCTTGCCCTTCAGGAGTGCTTCGTGTTAATCATAGTCTAACACGCATAGACTATACGTTAATATAAAAATAATACACAACACAAGGACTCAATCATAACAAGACACCCAAAACCAACCCCCATGCCCACGGTATCAAAATCCAAACATTATTACCCAAAGAGCATAAACACATACTAGACAATCATATCCTTAAGTTAATTAGAAACCTAAGCTCAATTGGACCTTCAATTGAATGATTTAAGAAAAAGTCCCAATTTTCAAACCCTAAGCTTTCCCCCAAATTAAAAAGGATTTCCATATTCAAATTAAATGCTACAATATGATCATCTAACATAAATCAATACTTATTCACAATGTTAGGTCAAACTAATTCATATCACACCCTTAAATTAAAGCTTTAAGCCTCTTATTATATTATGTAAACTTAAGAACCCATCTTACCCAAACAAAGTCTAGATTATAATTTAAAAGGTAACAATAAACAAGAGGAAATAAAATTATACCTTAGAAGGTGAATCAAATAGAATTCCTCAAGAATCTCCCCCAAAGTCAACTCTAAATTCGAGATAAGGTAGTTTGGAAAATGAATTAATTTTAGGGCATTTAAGAATCTGCCTAACACAGTGATTCGACACTAGCAAAATCGATCCCGCAGGGACATCCACACCACAACGGAAAAAAGTCGCTTTAGGCAGAATCGTAAAAAATTCTGCACAGCCATTGGTGTGAGAAAACCACCGTAGAGGTGCCATCGCCTCTACGAGGAAAATTTCATAGTGGCGGAACCGAAAAACAACACATGTACCACATCTATGAGCTAACCTCCGCATATACGGTCCCACAGAAGTGGACACCAGATACCAGCAGTGGAAAACTAAGGAAATCCACCCCTAACAACCCGAAACACTCCCGAGATCTCCCGGACACAAACCAGATATGCTACTCCAAGGTAAACGATGCTATGAACTTGCTCGCGCCCCCAGATTTCTTATTTAACTGAGCTAAGATATACTTTTCTAAAGAAATGCCCAAAATAACTAAATAACCAAATTTCACAAATAAGGCCATAAAGTAGATCTAATTACCTCGGAAAATGAACCAATGACTCAACTAAGTCATAAATGATCCTCTAAAACTACTGGAAGCGACAGAGCACAAAAGCAAACCTATATACTCAAAAGTCAACGTTGAGTCAACCTAATCAACTCAAAGATTCTTATTTTGGATTTTTCTTTCGAAACTCACATAATTTAACCTTGGACTTCGTGCCATCCATCACCGCACATCACAAATCCCATATAGAGTCTACGAGAAGGGTAAAATAGTCAAATAAGGGTTTTTATCTAAAAACGATTGGACATGTCGTTACATGAGATACGAATTAAACAAATGTTCATCCTCGAACTAAGAGAAAGAAAAAGGGGAAACGTACCAAAAGTGGTAAATAAGTCAGGCTATCTACTCTGTATGTCAGACTCTGTCTCCCAAGTCACCTCCTCAACAGGGTGATGATTCCATTGCACCTTCACATAAGCTATCGTCTTAGACCTCAACTTTCTCACCTGCCTATCTAAAATAACAACATGCTCCTCGTCGAACTCCAAATTCTGATCAAGCAATACGGAGTCCCACTGGATAATGTAAGAACCATAGACATGATCCTTCTTTAGCATAGACACATGGAAAATCGGATGGACACTTGAAAGACCTGGTGGCAGAGCCAACTCATATTTCACCTATCCAACCCTCTAAAGAATCTCGAAAGATCCGATATATCCCGAACTCAACTTTCCTTTCATGCCGAACCTCATCACACCCTTCATGGGTGAGATCTTCAATAGAACCCTATCACAAACCATAAACTGCATATCTCGGACCTTCTGGCCCGTATTTTCAGACCCCGTAAGTTTGACAAAATCTGATAGCGTTATTTATTATTTTGATATGATACATATTTTCTTTTAAGTAAAATCTTTTAGTAAATTAGATAAATATAATTTTATTTAGTTATTATTAATACCATTTTCGGATGTGCTTTGAACTGTAAATATGACCTAATAAAATTTATAAATGATATTTTATTTATTATGATGATAGAAATTATTTTCTCATAAGAAAATCATCTTTTCCCGTTTTAAGATTTAATATTAAAAAAATGTGTACTCTCGATATGCAGTTGGAAAAATTAGAATTTGATCAAATATACATCTTTTGTTACCATGTATCATTACCCATTTATAAATAAGTTGTGTATAAATTATATTGGCCACATATTTTTAGTAGATAAGATTTAAATTTTTGGTTGAATAAATTATATAGTTAAAGTGGATAAACTTTCTGTAATGGATAACTTTTGTTATTGCTTTACTTTGGCTGACAAGTGGTCATCTTAGATGAGATTAGTGGACAACATTACATGAACTTCCACGCTAATAAAGCTAGTGGAGAATATGATATTTATAACTTGTTTTTAGTATTTTGGGAAATTTTATGTATAATATTATTTACACACTCGTTCATGTGAAAAGCATAAAATGGAAGCTGATAAATTTTTCATTCTCCTTCTCCATTAAATGAACAATGAGTTACTACAACTGATTTTGAGGTTTCATGTTCACGGGTTCTGTCAAATAGTTTCAAAGAAAATCAAAGGTTTTTTTAAAGTGAAGTAAGGTGTCGGGAAGCTTTTATGAAGGTGATCCAAGTGCGATCCGTCATTTACGACCTTCAACTAGCTCGTATGAGAGATTAAGGTATGTATTTATTAAGACCTCACGGGAAATTGATCCGAAGTTGTTAGCTCAAGTTGTAGTAACTGTATCAATTGAGGGTTGTTTTTATATGGTAAATTGGTGGGGGTTTGGTAGCTCATTTAGATCTTATTTGTAGTTAAAGGAGGTCGGGTGTGGAGTACACCACTGTATATAGCTTTGGGAGGTTTGGTGTGGAGTACACCATTGTATATAGCTTCGGGAGCTCGTAGCTCTTTGATTGCTTCACAATTTTATTGGTATAGTTGTAGTACGTTGTTGGGTTGTTGGTTATGTTGATATTAACTGTCTTAAACAGGTTAAACGTTTATCAGAGGGATTGACTTATCGTAGTCATTTGAAGGTAAAATCAAGGTACATGAGGCTATTTCTTGACTCGCCGCTAGGGCATTACATGAACCATGAATCTCTATATCTTACGAATATACTAATCCCATGTTGCAAGTCTTGCAAGTCTCATAAGAGAGGTTATATGTTTGCATTTAGCTCTGCTCAAGCGTTTTACTCATCAAGTCGAGTTTAAGTCGTGGGTGGGTTTAGAGTTTCCCCTTAAGTATGACAAAGTTTATAGCATACAGGGTATAATAAATGAGGTTATAGAATATGTCAAAGATAGATAGACCATTCCAGAACGTTGCTCCACGTAGCAACCCAAAGAATATCATCAGAAAAACTATAAGAAGATCCAGAAATATAGAAGTACAGTAAGATCTAAGATATGTTTCAATAGAAGGTTACAGAGTCCTCAGTTATGGTTTGAGTTGATTGACTTTCAGTTGTTATTTCTCAGCTTCTATTTTATTATATATGTTTCATGTCTGCCTTACGTACTCGGTACAATATTTTTGTACTGACGTCCCTTGGTCGGGGGCGTTGCATTTTTTATATTTCACATTGCAGGTTCAGGTATACCGAGAGGTAGGCGTGCATCCTAGAGGGTACAAATGTTCAGCGAGATTGTGTAAGCTCCATTTCTTCCTGGAGTTGACTCACACTTTGTAATTATATTTATTGAGATTATGGGTAAATCGGGGTCCTGTCTCGACTAAGTTACATCAGTCAGATGTTCATAAAGGCTTCATAGGCGTCCATGGTCAGGTTCAGTCATGTACATGATTTACATTCAGTTATATAGATAATGTGTACAGATTTACAGAGATACTATTTCATGTAGACAATTGCAGGTTCATAACAATAGTATGTAGGGTGTAGTCCGTTCTAGTCGACACTGGGGCGTGACAGAGTGATATCAGGGCATTTCACTCCAGGGAGTCAACGAAGCCATATATTGTAGAGCCTTACTTATGGGAGTGTTGCGCACCACACTTATAATTGAGAGGCTACAAGACATTTAGGAAATGATACCCTTCTTTCATACTCTAGATCATGCAATAGAGCTATGTTTTGAGGAGTTGTTCTAATTCATGAGATTGTGACTAGAGTGATAAGTAAACGCGAAGTCCCTAGACGTGCGAGTAATGTTTCAGAGCCCCGTGTCGCGATCAACATTCGGGGATGAATTCTTCCAATGAGGGGATAATGTCAGATTGCCATAACTTTGACAAAACCTGATAGCATTATATATTGTTTTGATTATATATATATTTTCTTTTTAGTAAATTCTTTTAGTAATTTGAAGAAATATAATTTTATATAGTTATTATTAATACCATTTATTTGGATGTGCTTTGAACTGTATATATGACATGAGGAAATTTATAAATGAGATTTTATTTATTATGAGGATAGAAATTGTTTCTTATAAGAAAAGTTATTTTTTCGTGTTTTGAGATTTAATAGTATAAAACTTGTACTCTCGACTTTGGAAATATTTGAATTTGATAAAATATACATCTTTTGTTACCATGTATAAAGATTACCCATTTATAAATAAGTTGTGTATAAATTATGTTGGCCACATATTTTTAGTAGATAAGATTTAATTTTTTTGTTGAATAAATTATATAGTTAAATTGGATAAACTTTCTTTAATGGATAACTTTTGTTATTTCTTTACTTTGGCTGACAAGTGGTCATCTTAGATGAGATTAGTGGACAACATTTATACATGAACTTCCGCGCCAATAAAGCTAGTGGAGAACATGATATCTATCACTTATTTTTAGCATTTTTAAAACTTTATGTATAATAATATTTACACTCTCGTTCATGTGAAAAGAAAAAAACGGGATTTACTAAATTTTTCATTCTCCATCTCTATTAAATGAACAATGAGTTGCTCCAACTAATTTTGAGGTTTCATGTACACCATCAAATCGAGACTAAGTCATAGGATGGGTTTAGAGTTTCCCTTTAAGAATGAAAAAGTTGATAGCATACAAGGTATAATAAAGGAGGTTATAGAATGAGTCGATGATAGATAAATCATTTCAGAACGTTGCTCCACATAGCGACCCAAAGAATATCATCAGAAAAACTATAAGAAGTTAAAAAAATATAGAAGTACAGTAAGATCTAACATATGTTTCAATATAAGGTGACAAAGTCCTCAGTTATGGTTTGTGTTGATTTCCCTTCAGTTTCTATTTCTCATCTTCAATTTTATTATATATGTTTCATGTCATCCTTATGTACTCGATACAATCTTTTTGTACTGATGTTCCTTTGCCGGGGTTGTTGTATTTGTTATGTTTCACATTGCAGTTTCAGGTATACCGAGAGGTAGGCCTGCAGCCTAGAGGGTACAAATGTTCAATGAGATTGTGTAAGCTCCATTTCTTCTTGGAGTTGAGTCAGATTTTGTACTTATATTTATTGAGATTATGGGTAGGTCGGAGTCATGTCCTAACTATTTTACGTCAGTCAGATGTTCATAGAGGCTTCATAGACGTCTGTGATCAGGTTCAGACATGTACAGGATTTACATCCAGTTATATAGACAGAGCAACTTATAGATAATGTATATAGATTTACAGAGATGCTACGTCATGTAGACAATTGCAGGTTCATTGCAATAATATGTAGAGTGTAGTCCGTTCCAGTCGAGAATAGGGCGTGATAGAGTGGTATCAGAGAAGTTCAATTTTAGGGAGTGTACAAAATCGTGTCTTGTAGAGTCTAACTTATGGGTGTGTTATGCACCACACTTATAATTGAGAGGCTACAGAACATTTTGGAAATTCTACCCTTCTTTCATACTCTAGATCATGTAATAGAGCTATGTATGGAGGAGTTTTTCTAATTCGTGCGATTGCAAATAGAGCGATAAGTAAACACGAAGTCCCTAGACGTGCGATTAATGTGTTAGAGCCCCGTGTTGCGTTCAACATTTGAGGACGAATATTTCAAACGGGGGATAATGTCAAACCCCATAAGTTTGACAAAACGTGGTAGCGTTACATATTGTTTTGATATGATATATATTTTCTTAAGTAAATTATTTTAGTAAATTGAATAAATATGATTTTATATAGTTATTTATAATACAATTTATATGGATGTGCTTTGAACTGTATATATGGACATGAGGAAATTTGTAAAGAAGATTTCATTTATTATGAGGATAGAAATTATTTTCTCATACCAAAAGTCATCTTTTCCCATTTTGAGATTTAATAGTACAAAATTTATACTCTCGATATTCAGTTGGAAAATTAGAATTTGATAAAATATACATCTTTTGTTACCATGTATAAAGATTACCCATTTATAAATAAGTTGTGTATAAATTATAGTGGCCGCGTATTTTTAGTAGATAAGATTTAATTTTTTTGTTGAATAAATTATATAGTTAAATTGAATAAACTTTCTTTAATGGATAACTTTTGTTATTGCTTTACTTTCCCTGACACGTGTTCATCTTAGATGAGATTAGAGGACAACTTTCCTACGCCTATTTAGCTAGTGGGGCATTGATCATAGCCGAAATTCGTCTAAGGGATAAAACCAAAATAAAGAAGAGAAAGAAAGGCTTTATACATGAACTTCCACGCCAATAAAGCTAGTGGAGAAAATGATATTTATCACTTGTTTTTAGCATATTGGGAAACTTTAGGGATAATAATATTTACACTCTCGTTCATGTGAAAAGCAAAAAATGAAAGTTGCTAAATATTTCATTCTCGTTCTCCATTAAATGAACAATGAGTTACTCCAACTGATTTTGAGGTTTCTTGTTCAGGGGTTCTCTCAAATACTTCCAAAGCAAATCGTAGGTTTTTTCAAAGTGAAGTAAGGTGTCTGGAAGATTTTATGAAGTCGACCCAAGTGTGATCTGTCATTTATGACCTTCTACTAGCTTCTATGAGCGATTAAGGTACGTATTTGTTAAGAACTCACGGGACATTGATGGGAAGACATGAGTTCAAGTTGTAGTAACTGTATAAATTGAGTAAGGGTTTATTTTTATTTGGTGAATCAGTGGAGGTTTGGTAGCTTGTTGGTAGTTAAAAGGAGGTCGAGTGTGGAGTACACTATTGTATATAGCTTCGGGAGCTCGTTTCTCTTTGATTGCTTGACGATTTTATTAGTACAGTTGTAGTATGTTGTTGGGTTATTGGTTATGTTGATATTTGCTGCCTTAAATAGGTTAAACATTTATCGGAGGGATTTACTTGTCATAGTCATTCGAAGGTTAAATCAAGGTACGCGAGGCTATTTCTTGACTCGCCGCTAGAGCATTACATGAACCATGAATCCTAGAGCTTTCGAATGTACTAATCCCATGTTGTAAGTCTTGCAAGTCTCATAAGAAAGATTATATGTTTGCACTTAGCTATGCTCAAGCGTTTTACTCATCAAGTCGAGACTAAGTCATGGGTTGGGTTTAAAGTTTCCCTTTAAGTATGACAAAGTTGATAGCATACAGAGTATAATAAAGGAGGTTATAGAATGTGTCGAAGATAGATAAACCATTACATAATGTCGCTCCACATAGCGACCGAAAGAATATCATTAGAAAAACTCTAAAATGATTAAAAATATAGAAGTTCAATAAGATCTAAGATATGTTTCAATAGGAGGTTACAAAGTCCTCAGTTATGGTTTGAGTTGATTGCCTTTCAGCTGCTATTTCTTATCTTCTATTTTATTATATATGTTTCATGTCTGCCTTATGTGATCGATAAAATCTTTTTATACTGACGTCCCTTGGCCAGGGGCGCTGTATTTATTATGTTTCACATTGCAGTTTCAGGTATACCGAGGGGTAGGCATGCAGCCTATAGGGTACAAATGTTCTATGAGATTGTGTAAGATCCATTTCTTCTTAGAGTTGAGTCAGGTTTTGTACTTATATTTATTGAGATTATGGGTAGGTCGGAGTCATATCCCGACTATGTTACGTCAGTCAGATGTTCATAGAGGCTTCATAGCTGTCTGTGATCAGGTTTAGACATGTACATGATTTACATTTAGTTATATAGACATAGCAACTTATAGATAATGTGTATAGATTCACAGAGATGCTACGTCATGTAGACAATTGCAGGTTCATAGAAATAGTATGTAGAGGTAGTACGTTCCAGTCGAGACTAGGGCGTGATAGAATGGTATCAGAGAAGTTCAATCTTAGGGAGTACGAAACCATGTATTGTAGAGTGTAACTTATGGGTGTGTTGCGCACCACACTTATAATTGAAAGGCTACAGAACATTTAGGAAATGCTACCCTTTTTTCATACTCTAGATCGTGCAATAGAGCTATGTCTCGATGAGTTGTTCTAATTCGTGCAATTGCGAATAGAGCGATAAGTATACACGAAGTCCCTAGACGTGCGATTAATATGTTAGATCCCTGAGTCACGATCAACATTTGAGGACGAATGTTCCCAACGGGGGGATAATGTCAGACCCCATAAGTTTGACAAAACGTGGTAGCATTACATATTGTTTTGATATGATATATATTTTCTTTTAAGTAAATTCTTTTAGTAAATTAAATAATTATTATTTTATATAGTTATTTTTAATATCATTTATTTGGATGTGCTTTGAACTGTATATATGGACATGAGGATAGAAATTATTTCATCATAAGAAAAGTCATCTTTTCCCATTTTGAGATTTAATAGTACAAAATTTGTACTCTTGATATTCGATTGGAAAATTAGAATTTGATAAAATATACATTTTTTGTTACCATGTATAACGATTACCCGTTTATGAATAAGTTGTGTATAAATTATATTGGCCAGGTATTTTTAGTAGATAGATTTAAATTTTTGGTTGAATAAATTATATAGTTAAATTGGATAAACTTTCTTTAATGGATAACTTTTGTTATTGCTTTACTTTGGCTGACACGTGTTCATCTTAGATGAGATTAGTGAACAACATTTATACATGAACTTCCACGCCAATAAACTAGTGGAGAACATGATATTTATCACTTGTTTTTAGCATTTGGAAACTTTATGTATAATAATATTTACACTCATTCATGTGAAAAGCAAAATATGGAAGTAGCTAAATTTTATATTCTCCTTCTACATTAAATGATCAATGAGTTGCTCCAACTGATTTTGAGGTTTCATGTTCCAAATAGTTTCAAAGCAAATTATAGGTTTTTTCATAGTAAAGTAAGGTGTCGGGAAGCTTTTATGAAGGTGATTCAAGTGCGATCCGTCATTTACGACCTTCTATTAGCTCGTATGAGCGATTAAGGTATGTTTTTTGTTAAGAACTCATGGGACATTGATGGGAAGCCATGAGTTCAAGTTGTAGTAACTATATAAATTGAGTAAGGGTTGTTTTTATTTGGTAAATCGGTGGGGGTTTATTAGCTCGTTTAGGGATTGTTTGTAGTTAAAAAGAGGTCGGATGTGGAGTACACTATTGTACATAGCTTCGGGAGATCGTCGCTCTTTGATTGCTTGACGGTTTTATTAGTATAGTTATAGTATGTTGTTGGGTTGTTGGTTATGTTGATATTAGCTGTCTTAAACAGGTTAAACGTTTATCGAAGGGATTGACTTGTCGTAGTAATTTGAAGGTTAAATCAAGGTATGTGAGGCTATTTCTTGACTCGCCTCTAGGGCATGACGTGTGTTGTTTGTTTCTTACATGAACCATGAATGTCTAGAAATTACGAATGTACTAATCCCATGATATAAGTCCTGCAAGTCTCATAAAAAAGGTTATATGTTGGCACTTAGCTGTGCTCAACTGTTTTACTCATCAAGTCGAGTCTAAGTAGTGGGATGGGTTTAGAGTTTCCCCTTAAGTATGACAAAGTTGATAGCATACAAGGTATAATAACGGAAGTTATAGAATTTGTTGAAGATATATAACACATAGGATGGATGATAGCATGTGTTCGAGGCCTAAGAAGAGATCATAAGATAAGATACAGAGCCTAATGTAAGAAGAACAGGCTAATAGAATTCATTTTCTCCTATCGAGTTGTAGAATATCCTTTGAGTCAAGTCATGATATCGAAGAAAGGAACGAGCCTTCATAAGAGTACAGGGGTCTATAGACTTGGCATGTAAGCCAAGAGAAGTTAAGATGACTCAAGCTACGTATATTCCTCCCCGAGGGTGAGATGATTCAGAAAGCTAGCATATGAGTCTGTCAAGTATCAAACGAGAATCTTAGAAATGTAAGAGTATAAGTTTCTATGGTGTCTCTTAACAAGTAGTCGAGTCGCGTAACATCCTTTATCATAAGTCCAAAAGATGATCAGTAGTTATAAAAAATAAGTTACAAGTTTTCACAATCTAAAGAGTTAAGATTCCCAGGATACTTATTGTAAGTATGTTAGCATTGAATATGAGAAAACATTGGCATCACATTGCATCACGATAGTATATACATATACAGTGCCTTCGGGGCTATACATTTGCTTTCGGTGCTATGCATTTGCCTTCTGGGCTATACCGATGTGGGCTTGCCTTCAGGACTATACATATTCAGTTACCTTCAGGGCTATGCATTACAACTACAAGCATTTCAATTGTACAACATTACATTGATATTGTGTGTTACTCTCAGTAAGTTAGTATGACTTATAAATTATATAGTAAGTGAAGAAAGAATCCAATGAACAATGATGCCAAGTAATACAGTAAACCATTCCAGAATTTCGCTCTATATATATATCCAAAGAATATCATCAGAAAAACTCTAAGAAGATTCAGAAAAATAGAAGTACAATATGATCTAAGATATGTTTTCATAGAAGGTTACAGAGTCCTCAGTTATGGTTTGAGTTGATTGCTTTCAGTTGCTATTTATCAACTTCTATTTTATTGTATATGTTTCATGTTTGCCTTACGTACTCGATACAATCTTTTTGTACTAACGTCCCTTGGCCAGGGGCGCTGCATTTGTTATGTTTCACATTACAGGTTCAGGTACACCAAGGGGTAGGCCTGCAGTCTAGAGGGTACAAATGTTCAGCCATTTTGTGTAAGCTCCATCCTTCCTGGAGTTGAGTTAGGTTTTGTACTTATATTTATTGAGATTATGGGTAGGTCAGTGCAATGTCTCGACTATGTTACGACAATCATATGTTCATAGAGGCTTCATAGGCATCTGTGGTCAGGTTCAGTTATGTACAGGATTTACATTCAGTTATACAGACAAAGAAACTTATAAATCATGTGTAAAGATTTACAGAGATACTATGTCATGTAAACGATTGCAAGTTCATAGCAATAGTATGTAAAGTGTAGTTTGTTGCAGTCGAGACTGAGGCGTGACATGCATACTCTTTCTGCCTGCTCTGAGCTGCCAGGAGCTTGTCCTGAATCACATTCACCTTCTCTAAGGAGTCTCTCAACATATCGGCACCCCGAAGCCGAACCTCGAACGCATCAAACCACCCAATGGGAGAATGACATATCCTACCATATAAAGCCTCGAACAGTGTCATATCAATACTGGAGTGATACTTGTTATTGTACACAAACTCTGCCAAATATAAGAACTGGTCCTAATGACCACCAAAATCAATCACGTGGGCTCGTAACATGTCCTCCAATACCTGAATAGTTCGCTCGGACTAACCGTCGGTCTGAGGGTGAAAAGTTGTACTGAGATCCAAGCGAGTACCCAACTTATTTTGCAATGTCTGCCAGAAATGTGAGGTAAACTGAGTACCCCGATCTGAGATGATAGAAATAGGGACACCATGAAGATGAACAATCTCCCGAATGTAGATCATAGCCAACATCTCCAAATTATAAGTCATTTGGACCAGGATGAAATGCGCAGACTTGGTCAATCTATCAATAATGACCCAAATAGCATCAAACTTGTCTAAAGTCTTGTGCAACATAACAACAAAATCCATGGCAATACTCTCCCACTTTCACTCGGGAATTGGCATCCTCTGAGACACATCATTGGGTCGTGGTGCTCATACATGAATTGCTGACAATTCTGACACCGAGACTCAATCAAACGAGCTAAACTTCCCATGTTAACTATCTTTAGGCCCAAGGCACCCGCCTCCACATTGGCCTTGCCTGGATGGTACAAAATAGTCATGTCATAAATGTTTAGCAACTCCATCCACCGACGCTGCGTAGAATTCAAATCTCTCTGATTGAACACGTGCTGAAGGATGTTGTGATCGGTATACACCTTATTATGAATTTCATAATGATAATGCCTGCAAATCTTCAAAGAAAACACAACAGCATCCTACTCCAAGTCATGAACAAGGTAATTCTTCTCGTGCACCTTCAACTGTCTCGATGCATAAGCAATGACCTTACCCTCCTGCATAAAAAAAATAGCCCAGACCAATCCTCGAAGCATCATAATATATGATAAAGTCCTTTCCCTCCACCGGAAGGGATAAAATTAGGGTTGTGGTCAAAACATACTTGAGCTTTTAAAATCTCTCCTCACACTCTTCAGACCACTGGAAAGGTACCTCCTTCTGAGTCAAACGCGTGAGATGAGAAGCAATAGAAGAGAATCCCTTGACGAACTGGCGATAGTAGCTAGCAAGACCCACAAAGCTCTGAATCTTTGTCACTGAAGTCAGTCTAGGCCAGTTCTTGACTATCTCTATCTTCTTAGGATCAACCATAATCCTATATTTGGACACCACGTGTCCTAAAAATGACACTGAATTCAACCAAAACTCACACTTCGAGAACTTAAAATACAACTTCTTCTATTTCAATAACCCAAGAACCACTCTCTAATTCTTCTCATGGTCCTCCCAACTCTTTGAATAGATCAAGATGTCATCAATAAATACTATAACAAAAGAATTCAAATACGGCTTGAATATCCCGTTCATCAAGTCCATGAATGTCGCGGGGGCATTAGTAAGCCCAAAGGACATCACTAGGAACTCGTAATGACCATAACGAATCCAGAAAGCTATTTTGGGAACATCTTAGGCCCGAATCTTCAGCTGGTGATACCTGGACATCAAGTCCATCTTCGAAAACAGCGAAGTACCTTGAAGCTTGTCGAACAGATCATCAATACGACAAATCAGATAATTGTTTCCAATGGTGGCCTTATTCAACTTCCTATAATCAATGCACATATGCATGGTACCATCATTCTTCTGCATGTACAAGACAAGATCACCTCATAGAGATACACTCAATTGAATGAAGCCCTTACTTAACGAATCTTGAAGCTACTCCTTCAACTCTCTCAGCTCTACTGGAGTCATACGGTATGGAAGAATAAAAATAGGTCGAGGACCCTGCTCTAGATCGATGCAAAAGTCAATATCTTTATCAGGTGGCATACTCGGAAAATCTTAAGGAAAGAACTTGACAAACTCACTAACTACTGGAATCGACCCAATGGAAGGAGTATCCACACTCATATCTAAAATATGGGCAAGATACACTAGAAAACCCTTGTCTACCAACTTCCTAGCATGGATGAACAAAATGATCCTCTTATGAGAAGGGATGAGAGCGCCCCTCCACTCTAACATCGGAAGACCAGGCATATCTAGAGCGATTGTCTTGGCATGACAATCTAGAATTGCATGGTACAGTGATAGACAATCCATCCCCAAAATAATATATATATCAACCATATCTAAAATGATGAAGTGTACCCAGGTGTCGTACCCCATAAAAGTAACCACACAAAGTTGATACACTCTATCTACAATGATAGAATCACTAACTTGTGGAGACACACGAATAGGGACCTCTAGCATATCACACCATATATCCAAATCAGCATAAATATATGCAGATACAAATGAGAATGTAGACCTCATATTAAATAGCACTGGCGAAGGTCGATGACAGACTAAGATGATATTTGTGTCACACCCCAAACTGGGGGGGTGTGGCCAGCACCTGGCGCATGAATGGCCCGAGCGTACCATCTGTATATCATAATATAAGCATACAATGATCTGGGCCGCCAAAGCCTCAGAATGATCTATACAAGGGAAACTGAATATGACAATTTGATATAACGGTAATAAGACCAATATATATACAGTAAGGTTGACAAGGCCGCAATGAGACAACTA
Organism: Anisodus acutangulus; assembly: GCA_029783415.1. Classification (NCBI taxonomy): domain Eukaryota; kingdom Viridiplantae; phylum Streptophyta; class Magnoliopsida; order Solanales; family Solanaceae; genus Anisodus; species Anisodus acutangulus. Next base: position 26,193,771 of record CM056489.1, read on the forward strand.
TACATAAACCATATCTACAAGCCTCTATGGAAAACATAAACGTGATGTGCCGAGACAGGGCCCCGACCTACCCATCTACTAGACTCAGCTCATGGCTCTTACTCGATAGCTTCAGATGAAGTGAAGCTCACGACCCTATCCGCATAACACAACTAGCTCCTACAGGGGAGGCATGTCTGCACCTCTATCTGAATCTGCAACATAACATACAGTGCCCCCGACAAATGGGACGTCAATACGAATGAAATATATTGGTATAAGTTGTAAAGAGAAACATAAAAGCAATCTAATACTCTAATAAAATGTATTCCACATAGGGCGAATAATGAAACTCTAAAATTGTATTGAACTCTTGGCATAGCAACTTGGTTTGTAATCTGCCCTCATCTTATAACCCGAGATGTACTCTGTCACTACCCTCAGGTATACTCTAAGGTGTATGTATGGATGCACATATAAGTGCCTACCTGGCTAACTATAGCGCAGCACGGTGTGTGTAATGTACATATACAACTTCCCACCGATTGGTCGCCACAGTCATGTAAATTATATACCCACTGGCTTAGGTTCGATAGTGTGGATAACATACTGTGATAACAATGGCTCTTTGTCCTCTTTTGAAACTCATAAATTCTTTGAATCTGCTTTGACATGAATCTTGGTCGACTCGACAATTAATTCTTTGGAACTCTCCATTTTGAGGTCTATCAAATTCAGAGACAAACAAGATATGCCGAATTCAATAGCGAGATAACATATATGCTCAATGAATGACATGTGAATGAGACTTTCCATTTAAAAGTAACTACATTTTTTAGCCTTTAACTTTGATTCGATCTTTTCTTTTACTTTTACTAACAACTTGTCGATATACAAGACTGTGATTTGAAAAATTCCATCAGGAATGAGGAGGATCTCAACTGGATAATCAACAATAAATAGGGAATACAATAATGATATCAATGGAACTACTCCCGATAAGGGATAATTGACAAACAAGCAGAATAGTCCTTTGGACGTTTCTTTTTTAAAACGACAATTACTTTGGACGTCATTCCTTTGAAAGAAGGGAATAGTTTTACATACCTGCATCGCTTAGCTAGCAATGCCTCTCAAACCCTTAAACGCTTTACGAGTTATTATCTATACAATATAGAAGGTTTGGATCAAGATAAGATCAACAAACTAGAAATTGATTCATTCGGATAATCCAACGAGCACCGAGAAGGTGTGCTTCTGAAACTACGATGTTCATAGCCACCAATATGTTACTAACTTTCTTTCAACACAACATCAATAGCAACAACCAAAACAACTACAATAAAAAACAATCACAACAATATATACTCCAACTTCTAACCATCATCATCTCAAATTTTACTCAAGAATAATTCAAGAACAATAACTTCTTTATGGAATTTAACATGATTTCCTCTCAATCATCCTTAGCAACTCCAACAACCAAGCTACAATAAGTTTAAGATCAATAAGGTGTAGAAGAATCTTACCTCCACCAGCCATAAAGTCCTTTAGGACAGGTTCTCTTCCATGTTCAAGATAACCTCCAACTTGTCTAGCCACCAAGTGAGGATTTCCAAGCTTCTTAATACTTGTCCATGGAGGATTTCTCTTCAAATTGGTATGGGATGGACCTTTGATGATGTAGGAACCTTATAAGAGGGTTTGAGAGTGTTTAGGGGTGATTGTGTTCCAGAATGAAATGAAAAGGGAAACCACCGACTTGTGGCCTTATATAGTACTCCCCACTGCCTCCTGTATGCGCGGCAGATCACCATCTGCGACCACATATGCCACTGCATATGGTGAAAGTTAGGTAAGAAAATATGGGCTAAAGTCTATAGCCTGATTGGCGAGGATGATCGGCTTCCGTGGGGCGGATCTCTTAGCGTATCACTCAATCATCGTCGAACTTTGCCAAGATGTGATTTCTCTAATCCAATTGACTTTCACCATTGTGCATACCTCCGCAATACCCATATAAGTCATGTGTGACCCTTAGGAAGGGTCTTGGGTTGCTAGAGCTCAAATTGACTAACTATACATTTGATCGCACGTAAAATTGCAGGGTGTAACAACCTGTGATAACTGGACATGATGTCTTAGCCTCATGCTTACCAGAGAAAAGCATAGAAATAAGTGCGTCATCCATAGGACTGAGTATCCTGATGACCACCTCGGCCAAAATAGCTTCATCTATACTCATCTGAGAACCACCCTGACTAGTCTGATGGCCACCAGAACTTGACTGGGAACCTCTCCTGCTAACCTGACTACCACTCTTAGATGGCTGCGTTGGAGTCCTGGGTGCACGGCATGTACTTGATACTAATCTGGAGCACTCATTTTTGAAATTCCCAATCTCTCCACAATTGTAATAGGTCCTGGCCGCTGAAGGCTAATGAATAGAGATAGGAGAACATAACTGACCCCCACAGTCATAATACTGACATAGAGAACCCCTGGAAGGCTGGGCCCCACCATAACCACTCTACCCCATAGATATACCATCTATATTCTGAAGGGCTTCTTGACTTGGTTGGCTCGACAACTGAAATCTACCATGTTGTCATAACTACGAGAAGTAGAGCCATTGAACTGTCCATATCACATCTCCCTCTTGTTGGGCTTATGTCTAGTTATCTTACCCCTAACAGACTCTACCATTCTCACATGCTTGGCCACTGCCTTAAAAGTAACCCTAAAGGCCACTAACTGCAACGATGTCAACCGAAGGGGAATACTCATAAAACATCTCACTCACTTTGTCTTTGTAGGTAGCAATGGCGTTCATAGCGCGATAAGGCATGGAAGCGAGTCTCATAATCTGCAATGGTCGAACCCCGTTGCTCCAACCTCTGGAACTTATCACGATTGCCCAAATGCAAGCTAAGAGGCACATACTTCTCTAGAACAACTCAATAGAATTTGAACCACGACAGTGGAGGCGACCCCACTGGTCGACATTCTGTCACGACCCCTTTTAAGAAATTATGGTGGCACCTACATATCCCACCGTTACATGAACCACTCCCAAACCATTCACATGATAAAACATTGGTAAAGGCAGAAGATAAACAAATACTACATAAGTTGTCTCATACTATAAATACGAAAGAAATATAGTCTGATACATCAATAACATCCCCCAAGGAATCTGGTCTGTAGATATAAAAGCACTATAAAATACAAGTCAGAACAGGGAAACAAGGCCAAAACTTAATACATAATCTCAAAATCTATATACATGTCTCTGGAACGAAAGTAAAGATAGAAAATAGATAGAAAAAATCCGAGGCATTCTGGAGATAGCATCCTCACCCAGAAAGTTGGGGAGCAACTACTCGAACTCAGCTACATTGTCTCGAGCAGTCGTCGGATCTGTATCTGTATCAAGGAAATATGTATCAAGTAAAGATGTAGCAAGTGTAGCATAAATAAAAAATGTACCCCCGTAGACATCATAGGGCGAAAATGATAGAAGATACGTAAAAAGAGATAAATAATAAGTTGACATGAAATAGTCTTATACTAGCAATTCAATAGCCCAAGTAAAGTCACATAGTTCACAAAGTTCACATAATGGCTTATTCAATAAGATTTCACTATCCCTTAGGTTATCCAACGCTAGACAATTCCATTAGTTCAATTAATCCCTTTATCATTAGCAAGTACAGCTCTTTCATATCCGAAATCTAACCACGTCATCAATAAATAATCATGTATTAATATAATCATAGATAATCAATGATGTATTAAATATGATATGAATGCAATGCACATTCCAAGTACCTTTAACATCCCATATATAGTACGTCAAGTTTTTATTATGATCGTCTACCCACCGCGAAGTCCATATACACCTGCGCTCCGGAATTTCTCATTGAATCACGGAGCCCAGCTCTTGGCTGCAATAATATTTCTTGCAAGCGTGCAACCCCGATCCCCGCGTATCATCATCATCTTAGTGTTTCCATAATCTCAGCAGTGTTGTTACCTTTCTCGGTCCCTTGGACTCACAGCGTAATCATACCACTCTAATATTAATATCATTAGAACCATGAGTGTATGAATGCAAATGACATATATAAAGCAAGAATCGTGATTTAATGAGATGCAACAAGTATAGAGATGAATATCACATGCTTCCAAAAAATATATCAACAATAATCCACATACAATTAGGATATCATATCAAGCATGTGTGATGAATAAGCACAACAATAACAAGTACGACGACGAGCCCTCATAATAGCAACAAGCCCAATCAAGCAGCAGCCGAAATCAGCTTAAGGTTGATTCCCCAAATCACCCATCATCATAGTTCAACAGGGGTACCCACTCAAATGTTCATCACAATCGCTTGAGTGGGACCCTCAAACACGCCCTATACCCCTCAACATTTATAACTAATTACGCACTTCTATTCAAGTCTCAAAAACTAAACTATAGCATATCTCTGTGTCGAACATGAGTGCTACACGATCAAGCATCGGTGACAACCTTGCCCTTCCTCTTTGCCTCGTGATAGTCGAAGTCTAATTAAATATATACTATTCGTTAATACAAAGCTTACGCAACAATAAGGACATAACTCTTAACAAAGAAAAGAAATAATTACCGCCCCCGGACCCACTTCACCAAGACTCAAACTTTAATACCCAAAAACCATTAATACATACTAGGTAATCATATTCTTAAATTAATTGAAAAACAATACATATTTGACCCTCAATTGAACATTATTCAAAAAGCCCCAAATTGAAATCCCTAGAAATTTCCCCCATTTGAAATAGGTTTCTATACTCAAATAAGGCCTTAGAACATGCACATCTAATAAAATCCATCACTAATTAACAATAATACAAGTGAACTAATACATAATACCTTCATTAATCATATATTTAACTCTCTTAAACTCATAAGAAATTATACTTAATCATCCCCAAATTACATACACAATATATCACCATTAGAGCACCTTAAACCTTTAAACTAGAATATAAGGGATGGAATTCTTACCCCCAATTGAAGGAATTGCTCTTAGACTTCTGAAATTCCACTGTGGCGACTCTGGTTTCGAGGTATTCTAAATTGGGAAAATAAATCTGACCTAGGAGATTTTATAGGACACCTGATACAGCGTTTCTTCCCCAGTAAAATCGAACGCGCTGGAGTGGATCCACTGCGCGAACAAAACCCTCACTGAGGCGCTGTCACTTGACACCTCACCTCAAAGCCACGGTGAACCCAATCCCGTAGAGGCAGACTCACCCCTGCAGAAATCCTATCCGCTACGGCGGAACCCCCATACATTCCGAACCCCGCTTCAGCGAGCCAGCCTTTTGCCGAGGCAAACATACCGGAGCAAGAACTGGTGTTTCCGAGGCGGACACCAGACACAAGATCCTTGGAAATCAATCCAAACTCCCATCAAGTACTAACCTCACTCCCGAGACCCCCCGAACAAAACCAAGAATGCTCGTCTAAGGTAAATTGTGCTATGAACTCACCCGTACCCTCAGATTTCACATTTAACCTTGGTAAGACATACTTTTCTAAATAATCGTCCGATAAAACCAAATAACCAAACTTTACAAATAAGGTTACAAAACACATCTGATTGCTTGGGGAAGCAAACCAGTGACTCGACTAAGTCATAAATGACCCTCCAGAACTACCGAAAGTGACAGAACTCGAAAACTAACATATCTATCCAAAGTCAAATTTGAGTCAAATTAACCAACTCTAAGTTTCTAGATTTGGGATTTTTCATATGACTCATATAAATGGACCTCGAGATTTATGCCAACCATCCACATGCATCACAAACCCCACAAAGAGACCACGGGAAAGGTAGAATAGGAAAATAAGGGTCTTCAGCTAAAAACAACCAGACGGGTCGTTACATTAGATACCAATTAAAAAATGTTTGTCCTCGAATGGAGAGAATGAACATAGGAAACGTACTGGAAGAAGTAAACAAGTTAGGCTATATTCTCCGCATGTCATACTCGGTCTCCAAAGTCACCTCCTCAACAAGGAGATGCCTCCACTGAACCTTCATAGAAGCTATCTCCTTCGACCTCAACTTCATCACCTGCCTGTCTAAAATAGCCACAAGCTTCTCCTCGAACTCTAAATTCTGATCAAGCAATATGGAGTCCCACTGAATAATATACGAACCATAGGCATGATACTTTTTCAGCATAGACACATTAAAAACTAGATGGATGCCTGAAAGACTTAGTGGCAGATCCAACTCATCTACCACATCTCTAACCCTCTAAAGAACCTCAAAAGCTCCAATAAATCTCGGACTCAACTTTTCTCTTTTGCCGAACCTCATCACACCCTTCGTGGGTGATACATTTAGAAGCACCTTGTCACTAACCATAAACTCTAAGTCTCAGACCTTCCAGTCTGCATACTCTTTCTGCCTACTCAATACTGCCAAGAGCTTGTCCTGGATCACCTTTACACTCTCTACGGAATCCCTCAATAAATCAGTACCCTAAGGACGAACCTCAAATGCATCAAACCAACTAATGGGAGATCAACATCTCCTACCATATAAAGCCTCGAACGGTGCCATATCAATACTGGAGTGATAGTTTTTGTTGTACGCAAACTCTGCCAAAGGTACGAACTGGTCCCAATAACCTTTAAAATCAATCATAAATGTGAAGTCCACCATAAATGCAAAAAGTTGTACTAATATCTAAGAGAGTACACATCTTCCTCTGCAAAGTCCATCATAAATGCGAAGTAAACTGAGTACCTCGATCCGAGATGATTGAAATAGGAACCCCATGAAGACGAATATTCTCTCAACTATAGATCTTAGCCAACTTCTCTGCATTATAAGTCATCTGGACAGTAATGAAATGTGAGGACTTGGTCAATCTATCAACAATAACCCAAATAGCATCAAACTTGCCCAAGGTCTTGGGAAACCCAACAACAAAATCCATGGCAATCCTCTCCCACTTCCATTCGAAAATGGGCATCCTCTAAGACACACTACATGGTCGATGACGTTCATACTTGACCTTCTGACAATTCTAACACCGAGCCACAAAATCAACAATGTCTATCTTCATCCTCCCATACCAGTAATATTGTCTCAACTCATAGTACATCTTAGTAGCACCTGGATGAATCAAATATCTAGAGTTATGGGCCTCCTCCATAATCGGTCTAATCAATCACAGACTCTAGGAACACATCATCTAACTTTGATCCTCAACACCCTCTCGCCATCAATTATGGCCTCATTGGCATCACCACTCATCACCTTATCTCGAACCTTGCACAACTTCACATCATCATACTGGTATGCCTAAATCTTATCCAAAAGAGACGACTTCACCTCCACACGCGCTAGAATCTTACCCGGATTTGAAATTTCAAGCCTCACAAAATAGTTGTCTAGAGACTAGACCTCAAATGCAAAAGGACACTTAGAAATGATCAAATTAGTTAGACTCCCCATGCTGACTACCTTTCGGCTCAAGGCATCCACCATTATATTAGCCTTTCCTACATGATACAAAATGGTCATGTTATAATCCTTCAACAACTCCATCCACTAACACTTCCTAGAATTGAAGTCCCTTTAATTAAACACGTGATAAAGACAGCGGTGATCGATATACACCTTACAATGGACACCATAAAGATAATGCCTCCAAATCTTTAGAGCAAACACAACAGCATCTAACTCTAGATCATGAACATGATAATTTTTCTCATGCACCTTCAACTGTCTAGATGCATAAGCAATAACCTTAGCCTTCTGCATCAACACACAACCTAAATCGATCCTAAAAGCATCACAATACACGGTAAAGTCATTTCCCTTCACCGGAAGAGATAAAATCAGGGTTATGGTCAAAAGAGTCTTGAGATTTTGAAAGCTCTGCTCACACTCGTCGGACCACTGGAATGGAACCTCCTTCTGAGTTAAATGCATCAAATGAGAAGAAATAGAAGATAATCTATTGACAAACCGATGATAGTAGCTAGCAAGACCCATAAATATCTGAATCTCTATCATAGAAGTCGGTCTAGGCCAGTCCCTGACTACCTCTATCTTCATAAGATCAACTATAATCCCCTCTTTGGACACCACATGTCCCAGAAATGCCTCGGAGCTCAACCAAAACACACACTTTGAGAACTTAGCATAAAGTTTCTTCTCCTTCAATATCCCAAGAACCACTCTCAGATGTTGCTCATGGTCCTCTCGACTCTTCGAATAGATCAAGATGTCATCAATGAACAAAATCAGAAAATAATCCAAATACGGCTTAAATATCCTATTCATCAAATCCATAAATGTTACAGGGGCATTAATAAGCCTAAATGACATCACCAAAAACTCATAATGGTCATATCGAGTCCGAAAAGCCATCTTGGGCACATCCTCGTCCAGGATCTTCAACTGGTGATACCCGGACCTCAAGTCAATCTTTGAAAACACAGAAGCACCCTGAAGCTGGTCGAATAGGTCATCAATACGAGAAATTGAATACTTGTTTCTGATAGTGACCTTGTTCAACTATCTATAATCAATTCACATACACATGGTGCCATCATTCTTTTTCACGAACAATACAGGGGCACCCCATGGAGATACACTCGGTCGAATGTAGCCCTTACTCAAAAAATCCTGAAGTTGCTCCTTCAACTCTCTAAGCTCAACTGGAGCCATGTGGTACAGAGGAATGGAAATAGGTTGAGCACTCTGCTCGAGATCAATGCAAAAATCGATATCCTTGTCTAGCGGCATACACGATAAATCTGAAGGAAAGACCTCGGTGAACTCACTAACTACTGAAATGGACTTAAGGAATGAGTCTCCACACTTGTATGCTAGACAACCTTTGTTTACCAACTACCTAGCATGGATGAAAGAAATGATCTTCTTAGGATTAGGGCTGAGAGTGTCTCTCCACTTTAACCTCAAAAGACCAGGCATAGCTAACGTGACTGTCTTGGCATGACAGACTAGAATCGCATGATATAGTGATAACCCATCCATACCCAGAATAACACCGAAGTCAACCATGTCTAAAAGTACCAAATCTACAAAGGTATCGTACCACATAAAAGTAACCACATATATATATGATAAACTCTATCTACAATCATAAAATCACCAACGGGTTGGGAAACACGAATAGGGACATCAAGCATATCACACCACATATCCAATTTGGCAGAAAAGTAGGCAGACACATATGAGAATGTAGACCCTAGATCAAATAATACAGTAGCAAATCGATGATCAATTGAGATACCTATAATAACTGCATCTGACGCCTCAGCCTCAACCCTACTTGAGAATGCATAGCAGTGGATGCGTCCTACCTCGAACTGAGTACTCTATAGGCTACCTCGAACTAAGTACCCTATTGGCCACCTCAGACCAAATGAGCTCTATCTCTCCCTAACTAAGATCCACCACACCCATATTGATGGCCACCACGGCCCGAATAAGATCCTTCCCGGCTAGTCTGACTACCATACCTATATAGTTGTGCTAGAGTCCTAGGTTCACAGGATGTACTCGATGTAAGTATGGGGCACTCCCTCTTTAAATGCCCAATCTCTCCACATTTAAAGTAAGTCCTGGCTGCTGAAGGCGGATGAATAGAGATAGAAGAACCCGAACCTCCACTATCAGAATACCGAGACTGAGAACCCCTGTATGATTGGCCCCCACTATAACTGCTCTACCACATAGAGTAACCACCAGTAATCTATAGATCTACCTGAACTGATCGACTAAGTTGTGACTGTTGATATCTCCCATAATACCCATAACCACGGGAAGTAGAACCGCTGAACTGACCATGTCGCCTCGCCCTCTTATTAGGCTCATATTTGTGTATATCGTCCCTCACTGACTCCACCATCCTGACATGCTCAACCACTGTCTAAAATGAAGCTCCACAAGCCACAAAATGCAACATGGACAACTGAAGGAGAATACTCAATCCTCTGAAAAAACACCTCACTCGATCAGCCTTTATAGGTAGCAGCGGTGTTTCATAGCGCGATAAGTCATGGAAACGAGTCTCATACTATGCAACTGTAGAACCTCCCTACTTAAACTTCTGAATCTCATCACGATTGAACAAATGCAAGATCAAAGGCACATACTTCTCTAAGAAGACCTTGTAGAACCTAACCCAAGTCAATAGAGGCGACCCCGCGGGCACACAATCCACATACGCTCTCCACCACTCTTTTGCATCCCCTAAAAATTGAAGGGCCAAAAAACTAACTCCATGAGTCTCAACAATACCCAGAGTATGCAACCTCTTATGGCTGCTCATGATGAACTCATACGCGTCCTCTTCACGCTGACCATAAAACACTGGAGGCTTCATATTCAAAAAGTGCTCCAAAATATTTTGATCATTATAGGTCATAATTGATACTCCATTATGTTGGGGACCAAACTCTGGAGCATGAACCTCATCAATACGAGGCATTGACGTCGTCGTAGGCTAAATATCGAGAGTATGAAACTCGGGTTCTGAGTCTAGCCCCCTTCCAGATGAGTCTGAGAACTACCTGGGTAGTAAGATGTATGCATGTCTAAGCAAATCCATCAAGAACACTCAATAACCTGACCAGTCTGTCCTATAGAACCGGAGTAGCGATGAATCCAGGCTGATTCGGGGATGGCCCCATCTCCTCCTTAAGTAAATCATCTTGAGGCTCAATATAAGGCTCTAGGGACTCTCATCTGGCATGGGCCTAACTGGCTCTCTATGCTCCGCCCGAGCTGGCACCGCTCCTCTAGCTCTACCCCGGCCCCGAGCACGTGCTCTACCACATCCGCGCATGTCTAGTTCCAGAGCCTGTGCCTTCTCTCTCGCTGCATCGGCACGAGTTCTCATCATCTATGAGAGAATAAAAATAAGTCATTTAACAATTTGATTCAACTTAGCATGAAAGGAATGAAGAAAGTGAAATTTCCTAAATGACACATAGCCTCTCAAAGCTAAGTACGGACGTCTCTGCATCAATCCTCAAGACTCTACTAGACATTTTTCTTGTATTTAAGATTGTTCCACCTAGTGTTCTGATACCAACTTTGTCACGACCACTTTTCAAGAATCGTAGTAGCACCTACATATCCCGCCGGTAAGTGAACCACTCTCAAATCATTCACATGATAAAACATAAGTAAAGGTGAAAGATAACAAATACTATATAAGTCATTTCATACTATAAACGTGGAAGAAATATAGTCTGATACATCAATAACATCCCCCAAGTAATTTGGTTTGTAGATATAGGAGCACTATAAACAATACAAATCTGAATAGGGCAATAAGGCCAAAATTGAATACATAATCTCAAAATCAGTAAAAATGTCTCTCGAACAGAAGTAAAGACTTTAAAGAGATAGAGCAAATCCGGGGCATGCTAGAGATAGTGTTCTTACCCTGAAAGCTCGGGATCAACTACTCAAACTCGACCACGTAGTCTTGAGCTAGTGGTCAGATCTGTATCTGTATCAAGGAAAGATGCAGCAAGTGTAGCATGAGTACACAACATACCCCCATGACATCATAGGCCGACAACGATGGAAGATATGTAAAAAGAGGTAAATATTGAGTTGACATCAAATAGTCCTATACTAGCGGTTCAATAGCCCAAGTAAAGTCACATTGTTCACAGAATGATTCACAAAGTTCACATAATGCCTTATTCAATAAGATTTCCTAATCCCTTAAGTTATCCAATGCTAGACAATTCCATTAGTTCAATTAATCCCTTTATCATTAGAAAGTACATCCATTTCATATCTGAAATCTAACTATGTCATCAATAAACAATCAGGTATCAATATAACCATAGATAATCAATGATGTAATGAAATATGATATGAATGCAATGCACATGCCAAGTGACATCCCGTATAAAGTATGTCAAGTTTATATTATGATCGTACACCCATAGGGGACCCGCGAAGTCCATATACCCCTCTGCTTCGGAATTTCTCATCAAATCATGGAGCCCAACTCTTGGATGCAATAATATCTATTGCATGCGTGCAACCCCGATCCCCGCGCATCATCATTATCTTAGTATTGCCATAATCTCAGCAGTGTTCTTACCTTTTCCGGTCCCTTGGACCCACAACATAATCATACCACTCCAATATCAATATCATTACAACCTTGAGTGTATGAAGCAAATGACATATATAAGGCAAGAATCATCATATAATGAGATGCAACAAGTATAGAGATGAATATCACATGCTTCTAGAAACTCATCAAAATTAATCCATGTACCATTAAGATATCTTATCAAGAATGTGTGATGAATAAGCACAACAATAAAAAGCACAGCGACGAGCCCATATAATGGCGACAAGCCTAATCAAGCAGCAGTCTAAATCAGCTTAAGGTTGATTTCCTAAAACACCCAACATCACAGTTAAACAATGGTACCCACTCAAACGTTTATCACAATCGCTTGAATGGGACCCCCAGACATGTCATATACCCCTCAACATTTATAACTAATTATACACTTTTATCGAAGTCTCGAAAAGCTAAAATATAGCCTACATTTGTGATGAATAGGAGTGCTACATGATCAAACCTCAGTGACAGCCTTATCCTTCCTCTATGACTCATGATATTCGAAGTCTAATTACCCATATACTATTTGTTAATACAAAGCTTACACAACAATAAGGACATAACTCTTAACAAAGCAAAACCATAATTGTCGCCCTTGGGGCCACTTCACCAAGACTCAAACTTTAATACCCAAAAACCATTAATACATACTTGATAATCATATCCTTAAATTAATTGAAAAATTATACATATTTGAACCCTCAATTGAACATTATTCAAAAATCCCCAAATTGGAAACCCTAAAAATTTCCCCCATTTGAAATAGGTTTCTATACTTAAATTAAGCCTTAGAACATGAACATCTAACAATATCCATCACTAATTCACAATAATACGTGTTAACTAATCCATAAAACCTTCATTAATCATAGATTTAACTCTTTTAAACACATAAGAACTTATACTTAATCATCCCTAAATTACATACACAATATATCACCATTAGAGCACCCTAAATAATGAAACTAGAATATAAGGGATGGAATTCTTACCCCCAAGTGAAGGAATTGCTCTTAGACTTCTGAAATTCCTTTGTGGCGGCTCTAATTTCGAGGTATTCTAAATTGGGAAAAGAAATCTGACCTGGGAGATTTTATAGGTCACCTGATACAACATTTTTCCCCTACAGAATCGACCTCGCTGGAGCGGATCCACTTTTTTTATGAAAACCCTCATTGAGGTGGTGTCACTTCACACCTCGCCTCAGCGCCACGGTGAACCCGATCCCACAGAGGCGTACCCGCCCCTGCGAAAATCCCATCCGCTACAGCGGAACCCCCCATATATTCTCGACACCACTTTTACTAGATGGCATCCTATCGAAGCGGACACGCCAGAGCAAGAACTGGTGCCATCGAGGCAGACGCCAAACATCAGATCCTTGAAAATCAGTCCAAACTCCCATCAAATACCTGAAACACTTCCAAGACCCTCTGGACACAAACCAGATATACTCGTCTAAGGTAAATAGTGCTACAAACTCACCCGTACCCTTGAATTTCACATTTAACCGAGCTACGGCATACTTTACTAAAGAATCGTCCTGGAAAACCAAATAACCAAACTTTACAAATAAGGCTACAAAATATATATGATTGTCTCGGAAAGTGAACCAATGAACCGACTAAGCCATAAATGATCCTCCGGAACTACTGGAAGCAACAGAACTTAGAAACAAACCCATCTAGATAAAAGTCAACTTTGAGTCAAACTAACCAACTCTAAGTTTCTAAATTTAGGATTTTTCATCCGACACTCATATAAACGGACCTCGGGATTGGTTCCACCTATCCCCACGCATCACAAACCCTACAAAGAGACCACAGGAAGGGTAAAATAGGAAAATTAAGGTCTCTAGCTAAAAATGACTGAATGGGTCATTACACAATTAATATAAGCTATCCACCATTGTTTTGCATCTCCCAAAAGCTGAAAGGCCACAAAATAGACTCCGTGAGACACAATGATACCCAAGGTATGTAGCCTCTCATGGTTGCTCATAATAAACTAATATGCATCCTCCGCGGGATGACCATATAATATCGGAGGCTTCATGTTTAAAAAGTGCTCCTACTTCCAAATGGTCATCAATATGGGCACTCACATAGCAATTCACTAAACCCCGAGAGTGTGACTGCGAGAGTCTATCTCTCTCCCACTCATGTGTGTGACCCACCTAGAGTAGTCGGATGCACGCCCACTGGTGCAAAACTGTCAAGCACACTCAATAACATGACTAAGGTATCTTGTAGAATCGGAGTAGCTATAAATCTAGGATGATCCTGGGTTTGCCCCATCTCGTCATCTTGAGGCTCAACTTACGGCTCAGGGGAAACTAATCTAGCATGAGCTTGATTGACTCTATGTGCTCCACTCTGAGCTGGTATAGCTCTTCGGGCTCTACCTCAGCCCCGAATACATTATTTACCTTGATCAGGTATTACAGGTGCAGGTTCTAGTGCCGCCTCTCTTACTGCATGGATACGAGTCCTCATCATCTGTGCGAGAATAGGAAACAATGGTCAGATACCAATTGATTCAACATAGAACGAAAGGAATGACGAAAGTGAAATTTCCTTAATGTCTCATAGCCTCTAAAAGATAAGTACGGACATCTCAACCGATCCGCAAGACTGTATTTGATGAAAAGAAGGTCGTGAACTTACGTTTCCAATATGAGTCGCGAGGTGATTTGCTAGGAGTGCCAAAGATTGCCAACCATCCAATGGTGACATGCTTAATGTGGAGTGGAGTTGAAGAAAAGACTTGAAGATCCACGAAGGAAACATGTTTTTCAGCTTTTATGTAGGTCTTGGCCGAGACCACCTTTAGCTTGTTTTAATTCCTATCTTAATTACTAGATCTCCTTATAGCTTAATTACTATGCCATGTAATAAGATAAGATGACCAAGCCGAGAACCATCTAGAAGGAGAAGCTTCCAACATTCCCCAATGAAGTAATTCATGAACTAGGTAGTTCATGCACTTATCTAAATGGATGACACAAAAGGGTGGCCTAGGAAACATTACGAGTTGGGTGTTTTCCCTTCTCCCAAATCGGTCGAACCTCTCCCCCTTTCCCATTTGGCCTATATGCATTTTTATGTCTATTTTGTTACCTCTTCTAGAAGGTTTAGAGATAGTATAAATAGGGGATGTAGTTAATGAAAGGAGACATTGAAATTTTATGAAATGTATTTGAGTTTTCTCAAACTTTGCTAAGTTATTCAAATTTTGTGTTGTTATCTTAGTTGGTCCTTTTGTTGTCCAAACCTTGTTCCTTTTGTGGTTCAACCCTTAATCCTTTTGTGGTACAAACTCTCGGTATAAGACTAGTTAGAACTTTTGTGATCTAACTATACCCAATTCAAGGTTCTATCCAGTTATTTTGTCACAAACACATTAGAATGTCATCTCGGCCTACGTCACCTTACCCACACTCGAACCTGTCTATCAATTTCGTGCCCAATCATTGTCTAAACTACCTAATTCATTTCACCCTAATTCACTACAACACTTCCCCAACCTACACCAAAAAGGTCGTTAACCAACTCCTCCCAAAAACACCCAAAAACCCAACCAACTACCCCACCGTCCTCACTAGGTTAAACCTTCATACCTTACTGTCCTGACCAGTTTTCGTAACCTTACCACCATCCAACCACCAAATACCACCACAAACATAACCTACAACGTGTCTAGTTCATCCTCTTCAAACACCTTAGCCCAAACCACCTAAGGGCACCCGTACACCTCCCACAAACCTAAACTGTCCAGAAACCATCCTATTCCACCAACCTCCATTTGACTCCCATATTTATGTCCGTCCATCCCCAAACCAACTCCGACCAACCTAACCATACAATCTCCTCCATATATACATCAGTTTGGTATCAGAGCAAGGATTTCCCATCCCACGCCTTAACGTTATGGCTAACATAAATGAAGAACTTCGTAGGACCATAAGTGACTTTTTTGCGAAAAAAATGCAAATCTTGAGAAGTGAGTTTCGGAGCATGCCGTGATTAATGATGCCAAGTCTAGGGAGGAGGTTGCACAAAACAACCCGAGGCATGAAAGGGAAGATGTCCAAGACAACCCGAGGCTTGAAAGGGAAAATGACCGAAGTCTACGATTTGATCTTCCAACCTTTGAAGGAAATATGGACCCGGAAGAGTTTCTTGAATGGTTAAGGGCCATTGAGAGGATTTTCGAATACAAGCAATATGATGACCACAAGTGTTTTAAGGTTGCTACATTGAAGTTGAAGGAATTCGCTTCTGTGTGGTATGAAAACCTCAAAATAAGCCGGAAGAGGAATGGAAAAACCAAGATTGAGTCTCTGGACAAACTAGAGAAATAATTGAAGAAGAAGTTCTTGCCAAGGGAGTATGAACAAGACCTATACCTCAAGCTCACCAAACTTCGTCAAGGAGTTCTTAAAGTTGACGAATACATTCGAGAGTTCGAGAAAGTCACCATGCTTTATGACTTAGAAGAAAAGGAAACTCAAAGGATTGCACGATTTATTAGAGGCTTGAACGTGGTGATTCAAGAGAAGGTCGAAGTTGCAACATACAACATATTTGAAGACGTATGTCACTTAGCACTCAAGTTTGAAAAACAACAAAAGAAAGGTACCCCAAAATCCTATGTAAAACCCACTAATGTTAAAGAAAATGGCAATACCTCTTTTACTAACCCATTGTATAGCCAAAAAAAAGTGTAGAGAAAGATAAAGGAAAGAAAGTAGAGGTTACAAAGGGTTAGATAGAAGTAGAAAAATGTGTTTTAAATGTCAAGGATTAGGACACTTTGCAAATGAATGTCCTAACCCTAGGGTAATGACTATCCAAGAGTATCAAGATTGTAGGGATTCCTTTATTATCGAGGAACCCGAAGTCAAGGAGGTCCTAGAGGAAGATGTTGATCTTGAGGAAGAGGGTGAAAGTTTAGTACTCCGGCGTGTGTTGAGTGTTCAACTTGAAGAACAGGAGAAGACACAAAGAGAGCAGCCATTTTACATTTTACACTGGATGCAAGGTAAATGACAAGATATGTAATATGACCATTGATGGATGAAGATGTACCAATGTGGCCTCCGTGGAAATGGTGGACAAATTGAAGTATTCTACCTACAGCCATCATAAACCATATGCTCTCCAATGGTTGAACAATGACAAAGGGCTAAAGGTGATGAAACAAGCTCTTGTTAGTTTTTGGGTTGGTAAGTATGAAGATGAGATATGTTGTAACATCCTACCTATGGATGCTTGTCATATTTTATTGGGTCGGGCATGACAATTTGATAGAAAAGTGCAACATGATGGAGAAAATAATGTATATTCTTTTCAAAAAGATGACAAGAAGGTCCGGTTGATACCATTGTCACCTAGTGAGGTGAAGAAAATGAAGATCCAAAATGCCAAGAACCACAAGGAAAAGTCTGATGCCCTCTTGATCAATGCATCAGAGATAGAAGAGGATTTGAAGAAGGGGAGTCCTATACATGCATTGGTGTGCAGGGATAAGAAGAGTCTTGTGGGAGATACGGTTGAAGATGCCAACTCGAAGGAACTCTTGAAGAAATTTGAAGATGTATTTCCGGATGATCTTGCACCCGGATTACCACCAATCATAGGTATTGAACATGCTATTAATTTTATTCCAGGAGGTTCATTACCTAATCGTCCAGTCTATAGATGCAATCTAGAAGAGGCTAAGGAGTTGCAAAGACAAGTGCAAGAATTACTAGATAAAGGCTTTGTCCGAGAGAGCCTTAGTCCATGTACGGTACCCGCCTTGTTGGTGCCAAATAAATATAGGACTTGGCGCATGTGTATTGATAGTCGAGCATTCAATAACATCACCGTGAAGTATAGGTTTCCTATGCCAAGATTGGATGATCTTATGGATGAATTGAGTGGGCCCAAGTTGTTCTCCAAGATAGATTTAAGGAGTGGCTACCATCAAATGAGGATACAAGAGAGAGATGAGTGGAAGACGGCTTTCAAGACCAAGTATGGTTTTTACGAATGGCTTGTGATGCCATTTGGATTGTGTAATGCTCCAAGCTCTTTCATGAGGCTCATGCACGAGGTACTACAACCATTCATGGGTAAATTTGTTATGGTTTACTTAGACGATATCTTAATTTATAGTCAAGATAGGGAATCTCACTTGTCACATTTAGAAGTTTTATTCGAGAAGTTAAGAGATGTAAAGTTGTATGGCAAGTTAGAGAGCTTTTATGATTACTAGTATCTCATTCTTAGGATACATAGTATCATCCTAGGGCATTCATGTGGATCCATTCAAGGTGGAAGCTATCCGGAGTTGGCCTGAGCCTACGAATGTAAGTGAGGTAAGAAGTTTCCATGGTTTGACTTCTTTTTATCATCGTTTCATTCAAGATTTTAATACCATTGCTTTCCCTATCACTGAACTAATGAAAAAGGGTGTGTTATTGGTCCTTTTATGGTCCAAACCTTCGGTGTAAGTCTAGTTAGAACTTTTGTGATCTAACTATACCCAAGCCAAGGTTTTATCCGGTTACTTTGTCACAAATACATTAGAAGGTCATCTCGGCCTACATCACCTTACCCGCACCCGAACTTATCTATCAACTTCGTGCCCAATCATTGTCCAAACTACCTAATCCCTTTCACCCCAATACACTACAACACTTCCCCAACCTACACCAAAAAGGTCGTTAACCAACTCCTCTCAAAAATACCTGAAAACCCAACCAACTACTCCATCATCCTCACAGGGTTCAACTATCGTACCTTACTATCCCGACCAGTTTCCGCCACCTTACCACCATCCAACCACTAACATAACCTACAACGTGTCTAGTTCATCCTCTTCAAAAGCCTTAGCTCCAAACCACCTAAGGGCACCCGTACACCTCCTACAAACGTAAACTATCCGAAAATCATCCTATTCCACCAAGCTCCATTTGACTCCCATATTTGTGTTCGTCCAGCCCCAACCCAACTCCGACCAACCTAACCATACAATCCCCTCCTTATATACATCAGTACTAAACATTGCTATTGTAATTAAGATCGTTTAACTTAAAGCTTGGATACCAACTTTGTCACGACCCCTTTTAGGAATCATGGTGGCACCTACACTTTCCCTACCGGTAAGCGAACCACTCCCAAATCATTCACATGATATAAGAAAGGATTGTGGAAAGATAACAAAATACTTAAATAAACTATCAATCATAACATACAATGCGGAAATATAAGTCTGAGAATTTTAATACAAGCACTAATTCGAATACAAATTCTAAACAAAATGGCAACATAGGCCAAATACTATACATCATAGTCTAAGTGTCTAAATATGTCTCTCGAATCAATAAAAGACAAAGAATAGATAGGAGCATCCAAGGCATGCCGGAAGGTAGAATTGTCACCCTGAATATTGATGATTAACCGGCTCGGACATAAACTAGAGGTCGCAAACTGGTAGAATGATTTGTATATGCATCTAAAAAGAACACAACATGTGAAGTATGAGTACACAACGTACCCCCATAGGCACCATAGGTTGACAATGACAGAAGATGTGCAAAAAGAGATAAATATAAAGTTGACACCAAATACTCCTATACTAAGCAGTTCAATAACCCAAGAAGTCACGTTGTCCATAGAATAGTTCACAAAATTAACAAATCACCTTGTTCATATAGTATTTCATAATCACGTAAATTACCCAGTTCCATAAAAGTTCAATAACAGTATTCCAAGTATCAAATGAGCAATTAATAATCCTTCTTTATCGAGGAATCCAACCGAGTCATCAATAATCATTCCAACACTAAATCTATCAACATACAATCAATGAAGTGATGTATGTATGATATGAATTCAATACAAATGCTAGGTACTTTTATCCTCCAATATACATGCGTTCAAATTCTACGAATTTCACACCCATAGGGGACCCATGAAGTCCATATACTCCTTCGGAATTTCTCAACGGAGCCCAGCTATTAGTTGTAATAACTATTGTACGTGTGCAACCCGTACCCCCATATATCATATTATTAATAATCTCATAAGTGTTCTTACCTTTCTGGTATCTTGGACCCACAGCATTTTCATACCACTCTCATATCAATATCATCAGAACCATGAATGTATAAATGCAAATGACAATACAAGGCAAGAATTATGATGTAATGAGATGTAACCAAGTATAAGATATGAATATCACATGCTTTCAGAGTTCAACAACACGTAGACAAAGTACAATTAAGATATCATATAAAAGCATGTGTGATGAATAAACACAACAATATCAAATATGGCGACGACCCCACATAATGGCGACAAGCCTAATCAACAGCAGTCGAAATCAGCTTAAGGTTGATTTCCTAAATCACCCATTATCACAGTACAAAAACGGTATCCACTCAAACATTCATCACAACCACTTGAGTAGGACCCCCAAACACGCCCAATACCCCTCAACATTTATAACTAATTACGTACTTCTATCGGAGTCTAATAAGAATAAATTGTAGCCTACCTCAGAGCCGAGCAGGTGCCACGTGCAATCAAGTCTTCGCGCTAGCCTTGCCCTTTCACAGTGCCTCATGGTAATTGTAGTTTAATACGCATAAACTATACGTTAATATAAAACTAATACACAACACAAGGACTCAGTCCTTCAACCATACCAAGACACCTAAAACTGACCCTCGGGCCCACAGTATCAAAATCCAAACTTTAGCACCCAAAAAGCATAAAGGCATACTAGACAATCATCCTTAAGTTAATTAGAAACCTAAACTCAATTGGACCTTCAATTGTATGATTTAAGAAAAAGCCCCAATGTACAAACCCTAGGTTTTTCCCCAGATTAAAAAGGGTTTCCATATTCAAATTAAATGCTACAACATGATCATCTAACATAAATCAATACTTATTCACAATGTTAGGAAAAACTAATTCATATTACACTATTAAATCAAAGCTTTAAGCCTCTTATTCTACCATGGGGGCTTAAGAACCCATCTTCCCTAAAAATATTCTAGGTTAGGATTTGAAAGGTAACAATAAACAAGAGGTAATGAAATTATACCTTAGAAGGTGAATCAAATGGAATTCCTCAAGAATCTTCCCTAAAGTCGGCTCTAAATTTGAGATAAGGTATTGTGGGAAATGAATTGATTTTAGGACATTTAAGAATCCGCCTAACACAGTGATTCTGCACCGGCGGAATCGATTCCGCAGGGCCCTCCAAGCCACAGCGGAAAAACATCTGCTAAGAATCCGCCTAACACAGTGATTCTGCACCGGCGGAATCGATTCCGCAGGGCCCTCCAAGCCACAGCGGAAAAACATCTGCTGAGGTGTAACCATAAAAAATTCTGCATAGTCCCTAGTGCAAGAAAACCACCGCAGAGCCACCATCACCTCTAGTGAGGAAATCTCTGCAGTAGCAGAACCTCAAAACATCACAAGGTTTGCATCTGCAAGCCAACCTCTATAGAGGCGGGCCCGCATAATCGGCCACACAGTCTCCTGGTGCGGACACTAGACACCAGTAGTGGAAAACTAAGGAAATCCACCCCCAACAACCCGAAACACTCCTGAGACCTCCCGGACACAAACCAGACATGCTACCCTAAGGTAAATGGTGCTACAAACTCGCTCGCACCTTCGAATTTCTTACTTAACCGAGCTAAGACATAATTTTTTAAAGAATCGTCCAAAATAACCAAATATCTAAATTTTACAAATAAGGCCACAAAGTACATCCAATTACCTCGAGATATGAACCAATGACTCGAATAAATCGCAAATGACCCTCTGAAACTATCGGAAGTGAAGGAACCCGTAAATAAACTCATATGCTTGAAAGTCAACTTTGAGTTAAACTAATCAATTCTAAGATTCTTATTTTAGGTTTTTCTTCTAAAACTCACATAATTCAACCTTGGGCTCCGCGCCACCCATCCATGTGCATCAAAAAATCCACACAGAGTCTTACAAGAAGGGTAAAATATTCAAATAAGGGTCTTTATCTAAAAATGACCAGATGGGTCATTACACTAACACCTTCCCCAGGGATTACTAAAACCCTTACCTAGAACTCTAGTCTTAAAAGGATACAACAACAACATACCCAGTGAAATCCCATAATGTGGGGTCTAGAAAGGGTAGAGTATACGCAGACCTTACCTCTATCTTGGTAAGAAGAGTGGATATTTCCAAGAGACCTTCGGCTCAAGACAGAGCATAAGCACAAGCAAAGCAAGAGTAAAGCAAGCAAGAGAAATGGTCCGGAAAAATTTAAAGCATTATGAAAATGCTGGTATCAAAAGCGAATAAGCCATGATAGCGCATTTCGAAAAAGTAAGCATTAACTAGCACAGGTAAATAAGCTAAACAAAGTACAGCAAAGGACACATATCAGTAGAAAACCAACTACATGTAACTATAAAGCAATAATATGCCTATTTGTTTGATAGTCTAAGTAGGCCTACAATAATAACATTACCCCTACCAGTTTGCAAGCGTAAGTAGGACTACGCTCGACTACCTACTACCACTATACCATAATACGTGTCCTCCACAACCCCTTATCTAAGGTCATTTCCTCAGTAAGTTGCACATGTGCCATATCTCGCCTAATCACCTCTCCCCAATACTTCTTCGGCCTACCTCTACCCCTCCTACACTCGTCCATATCCAACTTCTCACACCTCCGCACTGGGGCATTTGTGTCTCTCCTCTAAACATGCTCAAACCATATCAACCTCGCTCTACGCATCTTATCCTCCACCGAGGCCACTCTCACTCTATCCTGGATATCATCATTGCTAATCATATCCCTCCTTATATGCCCGCACATCCATTTAGACATCCTCATCTCCGTAACTTTCATCTTTTAGATGTGTGAAGTCTTGACTGGCCACATAGTCGGTCTAACCACAGCCCTATAGAACCTGCCTTTAAGTTTTGGTGGAACCTTTTTATCGCATAAGACTCTAGATGTGAGCCTCTATTTCATCCACCTTGCCCCAATACGATATATGAAATCATCATCAATCTCTCCATTCCCTTAGATAATAGACTCGGCGTACTTAAAGCTTTCTTTCTTTGGAAGGACATGAGTACCAAGTCTCGCCTCCACGTCTATCTCAAGGTTACTTCTGTTATTGAACTTGCACTCCAAGTATTCTGTCTTGGTCCTACTTAGCCTAAATCATTTAGATTCCAAAGTTTGTCTCCAAACATCCACCTTTGCATTCACTCCGCTGCGAGTCTCATCAATTAGAACTATGTCATCTACGAATAACATACACCATAGAACCTCCGCTTATATTTGTCGCGTCAATCCATCCATCACCAAGGAAAATAAGACTGGGCTAAGAGCTTACCACTGGTGCAGCCTCATCACTGGAAAGTGCTCTGTGTCTACTCCTACTGTTCGCACCCTAGTCTTGGCTCCATCATGCATATCCTTGATCGCCCTAGTGTACGCCATAGGTACACCTCTAACCTCCAAATATATCCATAGAACCTACCTAGAAACTTTTTCGTATGCCTTCTCAAGGTCGATGAAAATCATATGTAAGACTCTCTTCCTCTCCCTATACTGCTCCACCAACCTCCTAATAAGATGAATGGCTTATGTGGTTGAACGCCCCGACATGAATCCAAATTGGTTCTCGGAAATAGACACGCCTCTTCTCACCCTCATCTTCACGACCCTCTCTCACACTTTCATAGTGTGGCTTACCAGCTTGATACCCTTATAGTTATTACAACTCTGTATATCACCTTTGTTCTTATACAAATGGATCATTATACTCCACCTCCATTCTTATGGCATTCTCGCGGTCTCTACAATGGCGTTCAATAACTCAGTCAACCACTCTAAACTTGTCCTGTCTGCGCTTTTCCAAAATTCAACTGGGATCTCATTAGGCCTGGTCGCTCATCCCCTGTGCATCCTGCGAATAGCACCCTTAACCTCATCTACTTTAATGTTACTACAATACCCCAAAATTTCTATGCCTACCAGATTTCTCCAGGTATTCGAACACAATGTCTTTATCTCCTTCGTTCAAGAGTTTATGGAAGTAAGACTGCCACATCCGGCTAATAAGCGCGTCCTCTACCATTACTTTGTCATCCTCGTCCTTGATACACCTCACGTGATCCAAGTCACATGCCCTCCTCTCTCTCACCTTGGTTAGTCTGTACAACTTCCTATCCCCGCTTTTCTCCTCTAATTCCAAATACATGCGTCAAAAGACGTTGTTTTCACCGCCGTAACCGCAAGATTTGCCTCCTTCCTCGCCATCTTATATAGTTCCCTCTTTGTCCACTTTTCTACCTCGTCCTTGCTTTCTACCAATTTCGCATACGCCGCTTTCTTTGTTTCCACCTTCTCTTGAACTCTACCATTCTACCACCAGTCCCCTCGATGCCCACCAAGGCTACCCCTCGAGATCCCAATCACTTCTCTAGCTACCACTCGAATGCAACTGGCCATCTTATATCACATACCTATCACATCCCCACTACTCCCAAAAGCCCCCTTGTCCATCAACCTATCCCCCATCTCATTTGCACTAGCCATGGTCAAACTCCCCCATTTGATTCTTAACCTGTCATCTGCAACCCTCCTCTTCTTCTCCATATTGATCTCCAAATCCATCACCAAAAGCTTATGTTGGGTCGTAAGATCTTCCAACAGAATAACCTTGTAGTCCTTACAAAGATCTTTGTCAACCTTCCTAAATAGTAAAAAGTCTATCCGAGTCTTAGCCACCGAACTACAGAAAGTCACCAAGTGTTCCTCATTCTTCAGGAATCTCAAATTGGCTATCACGGTCCCACAAGCTCTAGCGAGCTCCAAAAGTGAGACGTCTCCCCCGTTCATGTCCCCGAGTCCAAAGCCTCCATGCACATCATCATAACCCACCGGGAGTGACCCAATATGTCCATTGAAATCTCCTCTTACAAATAACTTCTCAGTGGGTGGTATAACACCCATCACCTCGTCCAAATCCTCTCAAAAGCGCCTCTTCTCCTCCTCTTCCAAGCCCGTCTGTGACGCGTAAGCACTAATAATGTTCATAGTGAGCCCTCCAACTACTAACTTAATCGCCATCATCTTGTTATTGACCCTCCTAACCTCTACCACCTGATCTTTTAGCTTGCTGTCTACTAAAATACCTACCCCATTCCTATACCTCGACCTACCCGAGAACCATAACTTATACTCGTCCATATCCTTAGCCTTATGTCCTACATTTGGTCTCCCGGACACAGGCTATATTAATCCTACTCTTCTTAAGAATCTTAACTAGCTCTATGGACTTTCCCGTTAAGGTCCCAATGTTCCAAGACCCTATTCTCAGCCTAGAATCTCCCTTAGCCCCCTTCCCCGACCGAGAACATGACCCAAATCTACCATCAATTACCAAAGCCACTAAAGCAAATATAAAATAATAAACTACTCAAACGTTTACCCTAAAACAGGAAGGGATCAAAGCGAAAGCACAAGTTTACAAGAATCTAGAGGCAAGTAAAACCACTACGCCAAGAATGTTATAACTAAAGACAATAATGGTAAATGAAAGAAGTAAAGTCACGAGTCAATACAGCGAAGCGGCAAAATTTAACAAGGATAAGGACAAAGAATGGATACAGGTAATCAGATGTACCAACTCCAGTTTAATCAAATTTTTCATGGAATTTCTTAATAAACCTTTTACCCGGTTTTCCATATTTCTCTATAAATTAGGCGGCAACTCAAAAAATCAATATCCAAAATAGAGTTCCAACAACCTCCTAGTAGTTTTTATGCCTTTGTTTAAAAGTGAACCGTAACAGATGGCGACTCTGCTGGAGATAATCCTAGGTTCTAACCATAAAGGTTCCAATACAACATGTTTTAATTGCTATAAATCGCCTATGTTCTTACTTTTTGCAAATATAATTGTCATTTCATGCATTTCATGATAACCGCCAAATGGCACAAACACATTTGCATTAGTGCACAAAGTTGATTATATGGTTTCGTAATCATCCTATGGTAAAAAACCAAATTATTTATTTTGAACACGTTGAAGACGGAGTTGGTTCGCGGTAATCCAACAGTCGACAATTGTTCACCTCGAGTAGTCCGCTTGAGACCCTAGTCATTCGAAAAACCACTCTAGTATGCGTAGGATAAAGCGAAGCCAAATCCCTACTAAACTAGCTCATGTTTACCTAGATGGATTCAAATATTTTAGACGTATCTGGACCCATTAGGTGACTACCTCGTGTCATGACAGTTTATGACCCGATGGCACTGCATCCAACTACTTGTTATGTGGAACATGATTGTGCCTTATGTGATAAGTCATTGTCCTTGGGGAGGAAAAATTAACCGTGCTCAATTTTGTAGATGCATACCAACCTCAAATTTGACATAGTCCTGGAAGCACCCGAGTTTCTAAGATTTTGGTAGTCGTGGTTAGATGTCCCACGAAAAAGGTAGGCAACTATCTATGACACATATCCTCGTTGATTGCCATAAATGGTAATAGGAAACTGATAGAAGTCCTCACCAGATATTAGGATTGGGATAGAATGGTGTTTAGGTTCAGGGATTTGGAGTTGACCGCAACTTTAGAGGAGATCCAAGATTGCATAATAGCAATAGGACTTGCATGAGAAGAATAATGAAGCCCAACCATAACCTCTTGGTCCCACATAGGCTCATTCCCGATGAGATAATGAAGTTATTGTCCTTAGCCAGCGCAAATTGGATCTTCGGTCCAACCGTAGCCTTTAGGGAGCTTTACAACCACTTTGGGTCCAAAAGAGGGTATATAAAACACTCAGTCGAGTTTCGGACTTATGCTGATTAGGAGGCCACCCGACTCCTAGCCTTTGCCATAAGCCTACTAAGAGTTTTGTTTTTTCCCAAATACCGACACATTGCCATAGATACCCCTGTCATTTATGTCACGCATTCTATCTTTCATTGCATAACCTAAAATAGATAAACCAAATACTTTGACATAGTCCTCATCGTCCGAGATGATATGCACCGATCCTTATGTCAATGTCGAAACCTTCATAGGTACTTCCAAGGGTGTAACCTACTGTTGCAATGGAGTATTATCTAACACCTAAAAATTTGAGGTTCTCTCATACCTAGATAGAGAAAGTAGGAAGGGTGACCTTCAAGCCCACTATCCAAATTTTGGGAACCAAACCAAAGAATGATGAGCTTTAATCTTTTCAAGACTCGATAGGATAACATATAATGGAGGTTCCCCGGCTTCATATCTGATAGTATTGTGATTAGAGGTAGAAAATGCCTTTTTCTGTCACTTATGGGAATCCGAGACCCAACTGCTATCATTGTATCAACGCCAGGGATTCGAAAGCTGAGATAGGGAATGCCAAATTCAAAGGCAAGATGATGACCGAGATGCGAGGTACTTGGAAAAGATGGAGTATGATCATACTGTCATAGCTAGCTTGACCGAGGAGTAGTTCACTCGTAAGCGTTTAGAGGATCTTGATGCTCGAATGAGGAGAGCGATGGATGAGACTGCACCTATGACCTTCACAGAGAAAGGGTTTTGGGTTGATTCGTTGCTGATATCGACTTACCTCCAGAGTCAGACCGCCCTTTGAAGGGCCGAGAAAGCTCGGACAGACAGAGCTTCATTATCTGCCACTAGAGGCGACTTTTGTTGATTTTTATTTATTGCTTTATATCATATTGTCGTTTTTATCATATTTTGTAATCGCTTTGGAGAAAATCTTATTATTAATGAAATTTTGATTATAGGGTCAATGGTTTGAATTAACATTTGACACAATTATGTTTCAAAATGATAAGAGAACTTTGGTGCAAAAAAGGTTTAGGAACGCGAATATTACACTTGCTAATTATGAGATTATGTGAAATTATTACTTATGTGCTTTCATGTGTTCGGTCTGAACTCTTGATTGGTCCCACATTCCGAACATCAACCCAAAGAAGAAACACAAGAAATTACCAAAACCTGACTAAACATTTGAACCTCTTTAAAGGTTGATTTGCTACCAATGGATGTCCAAGATTGCCAAAGTGCCACCTTGCCATTTGTTGACTTGATTAGCAAAGCAGAAACTGAGGACTCACTCAGGGCGAAGATTTGCAAATTGGAGAAGAAAATTGATTTGGTCAAGGCCAAGATGAAAGAAGCTGACCAAATCTTGGACTTGGTAGGAACCCCTCCAAAAGGGACCACCAAACAAGAACATTACCATCAAAACCTCTCAGACGAGGTCAAAGGAATGGTAAGGGATTACATACCGCTATTCAAGACACCTAAGCGGGAGACTGAGGTGCCTGTGGAAGATCATAAGCCCTATGCCGGGGAATTAAGTGGACCATCTACGAAAGCCACCCCTTACGCTTCTGATGATGAAAACTACTACGGGATGCCACAAGGGTCATCCCGAACATCATCTCCTACCTAGTGTGCAATTGCTCTCAAAGCCCACACCTCAACCTTCAGATTAACACCAAGGTTGGTGAGAAATATTGAGGTGTTCGAAGGATTGATAGCCGATGGAGCATCGTGTTTCAGCCACAATGTCCTCCCAACATGTGCACCCATCTATGCTCACAAGAGGTGTCCCTCTCACAAAAACCAACTGAGCCACACCTATGACGAGTGTGTGGCCTCAAGAAAATGATCATAAGATTGATCAATGATAAAACTATCCACAACCTGTGGGGCCCATATTCCCTACTGGTTTATGACCCCATCATGCTCGGTGAAGGAACCATCATTGATAAGATAGTTTGGCGCTATGGCTTCATTGTCTTTGAAGATTTGTATGCAAGTATTTTCTTCACACTAGCTAGCATCAAAAAGATCCGTCTGGTCAAAATCGCTTGGAAACCCTCGCCGAGTACTTCAGAGAGGAGAAATATCTTCTTATATCATTTAGGAGCACATGGACATGACATTCAAGAGTGTGAAGCTTTCAAGTTTGAACTGGAGCACTTGGTCAGCACTGGTCAGATCTGGGTAGTTCTACAATGCCACTACTAGGTAAAGCCACCGAAAGATTATATGTCATTAAGGACGACAACCCGCCATGGCTTTAGGGAGAATCCATCTTTTAGGTAAATTTAGGCATCCCCTTTTTTCAATCAAATGTTATACCTTCCCTTTTATTGTAGAAGAAACCTATGTCTGATCTGATGTCCCAAGGGGGATACGTAGGAAGCCTTATCGGGCCTGGTCTGGGAGTCTATTCGAGTAGGATTAAATTAGGAGTAATTTCTATGTAAACCGAACTACAAAATGGCCTGACTTCTCGCGGAGGGATACGTAAGAAATCTACGTAAGACTCGGTCCATGTATTATATAAAATACAATCCCCCCTATTAAGAAGGTTCAAAGAGGTCGGTGCCAACAGCGTCATCAATCAGGACTATGTCATCTATGAATAACATATACCATGGCATCTCCCCTTGGATTTGTCACATCAGTCCATCCAACACCGAGGCAAATAAGAATGGGTTAAGAGTTGAGCCCCGGTGCAGCCCCATCATCACTGAAAAGTGGTCTGTGTCTCCTCCTACTGTCCGAACCATGGTCTTGGCTCTATCATACATATCCTTGATCGCCCTAGTGTACGCCACAGGTACACCTCTAACCTCCAAACATCTCCATAGAACCTCCTTAGAAACTTTGTCGTATATCTTCTCAAGGTCGATGAAAACCATATGTAAGTCTCTCTTCCTCTCCCTATAATACTACACTAACCTCCTAATAAGATAAATGGCTTATGTGGTCGAACGCCCCGGCATAAATCCAAACTGGTTCTCAGAAATAGACACGCCTCTTCTCACTCTCATCTCCATGACCCTCTCTCACACTTTCATAGTGTGGCTTACTAGCTTGATACCCTTATAGTTATTACAACTCTGTATATCACATTTGTTTTTGTACAAAGGGATCATTGTACTTCACCTTCATTCTTCGAGCATTCACATCGTCTCCAAAATGATGTTAAACAACCCAGTCAGCCACTCCAAACCTGTCTTGTCCGCGCTCTTCCAAAATTCAATTGGGATCTCATCATGCCCGATAGCTCGTCCCCTGTGCATCCTGCGAATAGCACTCTTAACCTGCTCTACTTTAATGCTACTACAATACCCAAAATTTCTATGCTTACCAGATTGCTCCAGGTCTTCCAGTACAATGTCTCTATCTCCTTCGTTCAAGAGTTTATGGAAGTAAGACTGACATCTCCGCCTAATAAGTGTGTCGTCTACCAATACGTTGCCGTCCTCTTCCTTGATACACCTCACGTGATCCAAGTCATGGGCCTTCAAGAACAAGAGCGACATCCAAAGTTGCAACAATTATAGAGGTATCAAGCTGTAAAGATACACTATGAAAGTGTGGGAAAGAGTGGTGGAGGTGAGGAAAGACATGCATATTTTAGAGAACCAGTTCGGATTCATGTTGGGGCACTCAACTACAGAAGTCATTCATCTTGTGAGGTGACTGGTAGAGCAGTATAGGAAGAGGAAGAGGGACTTACACATGATATTCATCGACCTAGAAAAGGCCTATGATAAAGTGTCAAATGAGGTTCTATTGAGATGCTTGAAGGTTAGAGGTGTACATGTGGCGTACATTAGGGACATAAAGGACATGTAAGATGGAGCCAAGACCATGGTTAGGACAGTAGGAGGATACTCAGAGCATTTTTTTGTTTTGATGGAGTTGCACCACGGATCGGTCCTAAGCCCATTTTTATTTTCCCTCGTGATAGATGGTTTGACGCGACAACTTCAAGGTGAGGTGACATGGTGTATGTTCTTTGCGGATGACATAGTCCTGATTGGCTAGACTCACAGCGGAGTTAATGATAAGTTGGAGGGTTAGAGACAAACTCTGGAGTCTAAAGGGTTCAAGTTGAGTAGAAATGAGACGGAGTACTTTGAGTGCAAGTTCATTGATTTACCACATGAAGCTGGCGTGGAATTGAAGCTTGGTGCCCAGGTCATTCAGAAGAAAGGTAGTTTCAAGTAGCTTGGTTGTATTATACAAGGAAATAAGGATATTGACAAGGAAATCACACGTCGTATTGGTGCAGGGTGGATAAAATGGAGGCTCACTTCCGAAGTGTTGTGTGATAAGAAGGTACCACCAAAACTTAAAGATAAGTTCTACAAAGTGATGGTTAGACCCACTCTACTGTATGGGGCGGAGTATTAGCCTGTCGAAAACTCTCATGTTCAGAAGATGAATGTTGCGGAAATGAGAATGATACGATGGATGTGTGGGCATACTAAGAGAAATAGGATTAGGAATGAAGATATCCGTGACAATGTGGGAGTAGCCTCAATGGAGGACAAGATGCGGGAAGCAAGGTTCAGATGGTTTGGGCATGTGAAGAGGAGAGATACAGATGCCCCAGTGCGGATGTGTGAGAGGTTGGCAATGGACGATTTTAGAAGAGGTAGAGGTAGGTTCAGTTTCAGCTTACCGAGGACATGACCTTATATAGGAGGTTATGGAAAACCCAGATTAGGGTAGAAGGTTAGTAGGTAGTCCTGTTTAGCCTATCAGACTAGTAGACGCAATATTATTTTATAGTTTCCTGTCATTTGATTTCTGGTGCTATCTGTTGTTTCGTGTACTTCGATTATCTTATTTACCTGAGGTAGTTATTGCTTTTTTTTCAGAATGTTTTGTCATGACTTATTCACTTTCGTTACTTTCATTTGCATATTACTTTAAATTTCTTGTCCGTGTCTGACCGTTTCTTTTGCTTTTGCTTTTGCTTTTGCTTTTGCTTTTACTTTTGCTTTTGCTTTTGCTTTTGCTTTTGCTTTAACCGATGATTTTTCATAAACGGACGCTCTACCTACCAAAGTAAAGATAAAGTCTGTGTACACTCTACTCTCCCCAGACTCCACGTTCTGAGATTTCACTGGATATGTTGTTGTTATTGTAATATGTTCGCAACACCTTTTCAGTTTTCTTTTGTCCATTTCACAAAGATAATTGTTTTTACTAGTATTTAGAAACTCATTATTATTTTTTATCATTTTACCAATATGACTACCAAATATATCCCGATTAAAAAGTTTCTGTTTCTAATTTTTTATATTTTATCCGAACTTAATCAAGAATTAAAAAGCCTTAGTGTATTTAATTAGTACGAAAAATAACGTCTAGACAAAACGTCAAGATTTTTTATAAAAAAAATCTAAATCTAATTACACTAATTTAGAAGATAGAGAATATACTATATACAGAATATAAATTCTTTCGCATCTGGATTTTGTTGTACGACTCGCGGATACCAAACAAATTGAACCGATGAAATACTCCCTCCGTGTCAAAAAAGTATCTTATTTTTCTTATTAATTTGTCTTAAAAAGATAAATTAATTTTTATATTTAAAAATAATTTAACTTTATGAAATAATTTTCATCCATACAAATATGTAAAACTTATTTTGAATTACAACATTCAAAAAAAAAATATTTTTTAAAGTTTGTATCAAAATAAATTAAAGCGCAATCTTTTTAGGACCGATGGACTAGTAGTTTTGATTAGGGCTGGCGAGTGGGTCGGGACGGCCCGACCCCGACCCGACCCCATCCCGAGCCCGCCCCGATCCCGCCCCGACCCAGAGTAAAAAACAAATGGTGGCGGAACTCGAACTCGGGACGGGACAATGTCTCGTCCCGCCAGACCCGAGCCTGCCCAGGCCCGCCCGTCCCGAGCCCGCCCCCGACCCCGCCCTTTTCCCCCCTTTGCAAAAATGGCCGTTGGCCAACGGCCATTTTTTGCCTCCCACCCCCCTACCCCTTAATATTTATTTTTAACACATAAGTTATTATATTTACACTTTAACCCAATTTTTCAACTATAAACAACTCATTTTCTCTTTATCTTTCTCACAAATCTTCCTACAATCTCTCTAATCTCTCAATATATCTCTCTATAAGTCTACATTGTTTACTAAATATTCAATTTTATTTATTCATTGGGGAATTGGGAGTGAAGTTGGCAACTAGCTTGAGGATCTTCCATCGAGCAAAGTTTCAATTTTCAACATCTCGATTACACGTCGACGTTACATCGGCGTTTGGTACATTCATTCCTTCATTAAATTATTATTGTCTGTTTATTTTATTTAGCGCACTTAATTTTATTATCTTTAATTATTTATTATCATAATTAAAATGAAAGGTTTAATAGGTATGTTTAAGGGTAAGGGTTCTTCTTCTAGTAGGGGCAACCAGGGCAAGGGTACTTTTTCTAGTCATCTTATTCCTACACAGGATGATTTTGTTGATACTCAACATTTTCCTACAATACCATTAGATTTAGACGAGGAGCTATTTTCTGGAACTCAAGAAGACTTTAATTTAGACGATGATCTAGATGATACACCCACTAATGTTGATGACAACACACCCACTAGTGCACCTTCAACTGAAATACCTCCTATTCCCCCTAGTATGAGACGAGGTCCGGCAAAATGACCATTAAAATCATATGCATGGACATTTTTTTATAGGGACGTAGAGAATCAAGTAGCTATATGTAAAATTTGTAAAAATGTTTTAAAATTTAAAACTGGAAAAGGTCACGGTGGGACGGGGTGTTTAATTAGACATGTAGTAAGTGCTCATCCAGCTAGGTATGCCAAATACCAGGCTTCAAAACCGGGTGCGCAGACGCCCGCTCCATCGGGACAAGGTTCACATACTGATATTGTCCCGGGCCAAGTACAAGGTCAAATTAACCCTATGACAGGGGAATTATAGGCCCTAAATACAATAAACATAGAGATAGGGAAGCAATATCAAAATTAGTTGTTGTGGAGGGTTTGCCTTTTTCATTTCCTTCATCTCCCGGTTTTATTCATTACATTAGAGATATATATAATCCTGCTTTTAACGGTTTTCCTAGATCAACTGTTAAGAGAGATGTATTTAAATTCGCGCATGAATATCAACAATAATTACGTTATTCATTATATCATTTTAATGGCAAAGTATCTATCACGTCTGATATAGGTCGTAGTACTAACGGCCATGATTATTTAACTGTAACTTGTCATTGGATAGATTATAAATGTCTATGCAAAAACGTATCTTAGTGTATAGATATATAGATGATAGGCACACTGGTACTTTTATTGCAGATAATATTTATCAAGTGTGCCATTATAACGGAATAACCGATAAAATTATGACTATTACATTAGATAACGCTTCTTCTAACAATTACGCAATTAAAATTTTAAAAAATAGTTTAACTCCATCTTTTTCAGATCATTTTCATATAAAATGCGTGTGCCAAATATATAACCTAATTGTAAAGGATAGTCTATCACTTTTTGAAGACATTCTTAGTAAAATACAATTTGCTATAAACTTTATTTTTAAAAGTAATAAAGTACAACGAAGAAAAGATTATAAAAAAACTTGTCACGATTGTGGACTATCTTATAGAAAAATTCCACAAGAAGTATCCACTAGGTGTAATTCTTTATACGAGCAACTACTTGTTGCTTATGACTATAGAAAACCTATAACTTTATTTTTTAACTCTCATAATCAAAATCCAGCTGATATGATTGTAGATAGTGATTGGGTAAAAATTTCCGAACTTATTGTATTTTTAGAGAAATTTTTTCAAGCAACAAAAGAATTTTTCGGTATATATTATCCTACTATTTCAACTATGTTGTTTTATATAACTCTAATATTTTTATTACTTAGTGAATATATGAAAAAACCAGCTTATATGGCAGTTATTAAAAAAATTATTCCTATTCCCACTATTTATATTATTGGTTTTGTATTAAATTTGACTATTAAAATAGACGGTACTAAATCACTAATTGAAACTATTTACGATTGTATAGAAGTACTACCACCTCCAAGTCCCAAAAATCTAAATCACCCACCACCTATTGAACAAACTAAAGAAGAAGTGTTGTCTAGCGTAGAACACCAATGCAAAAAAATATATAGGTTTTATCAACAAGAAAATGCTAGTAACTTACCGGCTTCCATACCATCTTCTTCATCTTCAACACAACCTCACAAAAGACATGCTGTTTCTGTGGCTAGTATTGAAAGCCTCAGAAATAGAATGTGCGGCTGTACCTCTAATACTAACCAAATTAGCGAGTTGGATATTTTTGTTTTGCAGGATTACATCAGTATCAAGAAGTTATCAATGAAGATGGACATGAAGACTTGCTGAAATACTGGAGGGGGAATGAGAAGACCTTTCCGACACTTTCATTGATGGCCCGAGATGTTTTGAACATTCAAGCGTCATCAACTGCGTCTGAAATCATTTTTTCTGCCGGCAGATATCAAATAGGAAACCACAGACACTCATTAGCCGGAGACAGCTTGGAAATTGCAGTATTATTCAGAGATTGGATACGAGCGGAGCGGAGAAGGTGCGGTCAACCGGAGATCAACGAAGAAGAAGACGAAAACTACAACGAAATCTTATCCAAAGGTGGTAGAAGCGACGTGGATCAATTTGACCAACAAATACCAATTCCAATCGAAGAACCATATGAAATTATCAAGCAATTAGAACAGATTTTTTTGAGAATGTAATTTTTTTAATTGCAATTTTATTATGTAATTTACAACTTTTGGACAACACCACAAAGTTGTAATTTCGACAATTGTATTTGTATTACAAAAAAATCATATGTATATTAAATAATATAAGAGGCACAAAAACAGCATTGGAATGTTTTTATTACACTATCTTGTCTTGTTTATTGGGTTTTTTTTATACATATGTTATTTATTTTTTTTTTAAAGGAAAACCCGACGGAACCCGCCCCGATCCCGACCCCGACCCGATTTCGACGGGATTGGGATCGGGACGGGACTAGAGCAAGTCCCGCCAGACCCCGCCAGACCCGACCCCGACCCCTTCACCCGTCCCGCCCCGACTCCGCCAGATCCGAGCCCGGCCCACTGGCCACCTCTAGTTTTGATCATCTTTTTGGAGTGATTAGAATCCACTTGAGTAGTGATATATAATTATCTAAGAGAAAACATGAAAAGAGGATAAAAGACAAGAAAAAGGTTGGGGCGAAAGAGGAGAAGAGAAAATTGACCACAGAAATTGTATTAGGATTGTCTTTTGTTTTGTCCGAAGTAAGAGTGGCCAGTGGGCCGGGCTCGGGTCTGGCGGGCTGGGGCTGGCGGGGTCGGGGCGGGACGGGAGAAGGGGTCGGGGTCGGGGTCGGCGGGCTCTGGCGAGGTCGAGTCTGGCGGGACTGGAGCAAGTCCCGTCCCGATCCCGATCCCGTCGGTATCGGGTCGGGGCGGGATACGACGGGTTTTCCTTTTTTTTTTTTTAAATAACATATGTATAAAAAAAACTCAATAAACAAAACAAGATAGTGTAATAAAAACATCACAAGGCTGTTTTTGTACCTCTTATATTATTTAATAGACATATGATTTTTTTGTAATACAAATACAATTGTCTAAAATCTAAATTGCAACTTTGTGGTGTTGTCCAAAAGTTGCAAATTACATAATAAAATTACAATTAAAAAATTTACATTCTCAAAAAAATCTGTTCTAATTGCTTTATGATTTCATGTGGTTCTTCGGTTCGAATTGGTATTTGTTGGTCAAATTGATCTACGTCGCTTCCACTATCTTCGGTTAAGATTTCGTTGTAGTTTTCATCATC
This sequence comes from Anisodus acutangulus, assembly GCA_029783415.1. Classification (NCBI taxonomy): domain Eukaryota; kingdom Viridiplantae; phylum Streptophyta; class Magnoliopsida; order Solanales; family Solanaceae; genus Anisodus; species Anisodus acutangulus. The sequence continues at coordinate 26,230,734 of CM056489.1, forward strand.
TTCTTCGTTGATCTCCGGTTGACCGCACCTTCTCCGCTCCGCTCGTATCCAATCTCTGAATAATACTGCAATTTCCAAGCTGTCTCCGGCTAATGAGTGTCTGTGGTCTCCTATTTGATATCCGCACTGTAAAAGCGATTTCAGACGCAGCTTGACGACGCTTGAATGTTCAAAACATCTCGAGCCATCAATGAAAGTGTCGGAAAGGTCTTCTCATTTCCTCCAAAGATTTCAAAGAAGTCTTCATGTCCATCTTCATTGATAACTTCTTGATACGGTACAGAACCCTGCAAAACAAAAATATCCAACTCGCTAATTTGGTTAGTAGTAGAGGTACGACCGCACATTCTATTTCTGAGGCTTTCAATACTAGCCGCAGAAACAGCATGTCTTTTGTGAGGTTGTGTTGAAGATAAAGAAGATGGTATGGAAGCTGGTAAGTTACTAGCATTTTCTTGTTGATAAAATCTATATATATTTTTGCATTGGTGTGCTACGCTAGACAACACTTCTTCTTTAGTTTGTTCAATAGGTGGTGGGTGATTTAGATTTTTGGGACTTGGAGGTGGTAGTACTTCTATACAATCGTAAATAGTTTCAATTAGTGATTTAATACCGTCTATTTTAATAGTAGGATTTAATACAGAACCAATAATATAAATAGAGGGAATAGGAATAAAATATTTTTTTATTTTGAGAAACATTTTTTAATAGCTGCCTTATAAGCTGGTTTTTCTATATATTCACTAAGTAATAAAAATATTAGAGTTATATAAAATAACATAGTTGAAATAGTAGGATAATATATACCGGAAAATTCTTTTGTTGCTTGAAAAAATTTCTCTAAAATTACAATAAGTTCGGAAAAATTTTTCCAATCACTATCTAAAATCATATCAGCTGGCTTTTTATTATGAGAGTTAAAAAATAAAGTTATAGGTAATTTATAGTCATAAGCAACAAGTAGTTGCTCGTATAAAGAATTCCACCTAGTGGATACTTCTTGTGGAATTTTTCTATAAGGTAGTCCACAATCATGACAAATTTTTTTATATTCTTTTCTACGTTGTACTTTATTACTTTTAAAAATAAAGTTTATAGCAAATTGTATTTTACTAAGAATGTCTTCAAAAAGTGATAGACCATCCTTTACAATTAAGTTATATATACGGCACGCATATTTTATATGAAAATGGTCTAGAAAAGATGGAGTTAAACTATTTTTTAAAATTGTAATTGCGTAATTGTTATTAGAAGCGTTATCTAATGTAATAGTCATAATTTTATAGGTAATTGTAATAATCGCACACTTGATAAATATTTTCTGCAATAAAAGTACCGGTGTGCCTATCATCTATATATCTATACGCTAAAATACGTTTTTGCATAGACCATTTATAATCTATCCAATGACAAGTTCTGATTAAATAATCATGGCCGTTAGTACTACGACCTATATCGACGTGATAGATACTTTGCCATTAAAATGATATAATGAAAAACGTAAATATTGTTGATATTCATGCGCGAATTTAAATACATCTCTCTTAACGATTGATCTAGGAAAACCGTTAAAAGCGAGGATTATATATATCTCTAATGTAATGAATAAAACCGGAGATGAAGGAAGTGAAAAGGCAAACCCTCCATAGCAACTAATTTTGATATTGCTTCCTATCTCTATGTTTATTGTATTTAGAGCCTACAATTTCCCCGTCATAGGGTTAATTTGACCATGTACTTGGTCAAGACGATATCGATGTGAATCTTGTCCCGATGGAGCGGCGTTCTTGCGCACCGGTTTTGAAGCCTGGTATTGGGCATACCTAGCTGGATGAGCACTTACTACGTGTCTAATTAAACCCCCCCGTCCCACCGTGACCTTTTCCAGTTTTAAATTTTAAAACATTTTTACAAAATTTACATATGGCTACTTGATTCTCTACGTCCCTATCAAAAAATGTCCATGCATCTGATTTTAATGGTCGTTTTGCTGGACCTCGTCTCATACTAGGGGGAATAGGAGGTATTTCAGTTGAAGGTGCACTAGTGGGTGTGTTGTCATCAACATTAGTGGGTATATCATCTAGATCATCGTCTAAATTAAAGTCTTCTTGAGTTCCAGAAAATAGCTCCTGGTCTAAATCTAATGGTATTGTAGGAAAATGTTGAGTATCAACAAAATCATCTTGTGTAGGAATAAGATGACTAGAAGAAGTACCCTTGCCCTGGTTGTCCCTACTAGAAGAAGCACCCTTACCCTTACCCTTAAACATACCTTTTAATCCTTCCATTTTAATTATGATAATAAATAATTAAAGACAATAAAATTAAGTGCGCTAAATAAAATAAACAGACAATAATAATTTAATGAAGGAACGAATGTACCACGCCCCGACGTAACGTCGACGTGTAATCGAGAGGTTGAAAATTGAAACTTTGCTCGATGGAAGATCCTCAAGCTAGTTGCCAACTTCACTCTCAATTCCCAAATGAATAAATAAAATTGAATATTTAGCAAACAATGTAGACTTGTAGAGAGATATATTGAGAAATTAGAGAGATTGTAGGAAGATTTGTGAGAAAGATGAAGAGAAAATGAGTTATTTATAGTTGGAAAATTGGGTTAAAGTGTAAATATAATAACTTATGGGTTAAAAATAAATATTAAGGGGTAGGGGGTTGGGGGAGGGGGGCCTAAAATGGCCGTTGGCCAACGGCCATAATCTAAAATGGTCGTTGGTGCAACGGTCATTTTTGCAAAGGGGGGAAAAGGGCGGGGTCGGGCTCGGGCTCGGGACGGGGTCGGGGCGGGGTCGGGTCAAGCGGGCCTGGGGCGGGCTCGGGTCTCGCGGGACGAGACATCGTCCCGTCCCGAGTTCGAGTCCCGCCCCCGTTATTTTTATTTTTTTTTGGCGGGATCGGGGCGGGACCGGAGCGGGCTCGGGACGGGGTCGGGTCGGGGTTGGGCCGTCCCGGCCCACTGGCCAGCCCTAGTCCGAAGTAGTGTTTTCTTGGGATCCCAATAAACATGACATCCAGCTCATCAACCATCCATGCCTATGCCTTTATTTATTTCGTCCTTGATCTTCAATTATTTCACCCCTTCCCCCTCCTCTTCCCACATAGTCAAACACATTTATTACTATTTCATCCACAATTTATTTCGTTGGACTTGTTATAATAACGTTAAGATTATTAGGTGAGTAATAATTTTTAATCGATGTAACAAAAGAAAGCAAAACAGGAACTCAAGTTCTACTGTTAGAGGCAATTAAAGTTCTTGACTTGCCAAAAGATGTCAGGTAAAAGGTCATCACAACAATATAATTCCGCCCGATTACAACATGTTTAAGATTATAGCGAGAAAATAGAGTAAGAGTAGATAGTTTACACTATTAAGATAAGTTACTTACCATGAAAGATAATTAATAATAGCAAATACAAAAATGTAGCCAGAAGTACAAAAATATAATAAAATAGATTTAAATACATAGGTGAAAGTTAAGAAACTTATCTCTTATGATCCGTTATAATTCAAATAGAAGGAGAATAATTCTACAAATATAATTTTTGTATTCTATTTATCGATCTTCTGTGTTATATTTGATCAATTTAATATGATAGTAATAGTCTTAGAACTCAAAGAACGTTTATACCCGAGCCAGATAAACGAGCTCTCTATAATAAAAATCGTTGTACTATAATCATCGTATATAAGTTCATTTGTTGTCGTTTATTATATGAGACTCCAGTTATTTATATTATTTGGAAGCGATAAAGTGGCGTTGTAAATGTGCAAACCTGAAACAAAATAAAAACTTACCATCGTGCAAGTAGTTAGATGTGATAAAGAAAGAAAGAAAGAAAGATAGTACGGGATGGAGGAGTTGAATTTAAAATCTAGCGGAAGGACTGTAGCGTGGGTTCGAATCTTAGTGGGAGCACTTTATTGTTCTGTGATAGGACTTTGTAAGTGATATCAGCTGCTCTGTTCTCAAATCTTGATCATTCAAGCACATCCCGCGATTTACTGATATTAGTGTTGACGGACTGGTACTATTATCTTCAGAAATAGTAGAAAGCTGGATATAAAAAAAAAAAACAAGAAAGAAAGAAATACCACACTCCCTTCTGACATTTCCTGCTCAGTGTTCTTAAGGCTGGCGGCTCATCTTATTGCCTCATTCAAGATAACAACATCTAACTATATATGATCTCTTCTATTTGAGCGAAAAAAGATTCTTTTTTTTTTGTGCTCTATTATTTGCTTGGTTGTTTTTCACATATTTCTAAAGATTTTTCAGGGCTATTGCCCACTTAAAACTGACAAAAACCGTGTTTATTGTTTATCGCATTATATGATGCTATACTTATTTAAGGAATTACATTAACTTGACTATTCTTGATAATGTGATTTAACAATAACCTACTTAATTTGTATAGGCTTTGAAGAGACAAATATTTAAAAATAACTAATAATTAATTTCTAAACTCAACCAGAAATTACACAATTTGAACCTCATAACTTAACCATGCTCCCTTTGTAGTGAAGTTGTTGTGACAATTTGCTAGAATCATATTATATACGCTTATGTTATTATACATACAGTAAAGTTATTTAAAAAAGAAGAGCTGGTATGCAAATAAGACACAGCCACGTGTAAAAACATGTCATACTTTTCGAGAATCTTCCTTTTCTTCGCAAGGCCATCGTGGCCATGTGGAAAGATTTGTGCGCTGATCTCATTAAAAGAGTTTCATCCTTTCCTATATGGAAAGCTGCAAACTACAATGCCATGAAATGAAACCGTCCGTTGATCCAAACACCCTTCTATCATTATTTTACTGTTTCCGTCTGTTCATAAGTTAAATTTTCAATATCCACATATTTTGATTTGAGTGTTAATAAATGGAGTAGCAGTTTCCACATATAACTCTTTTAACTGTTGTTTCAAATGAAATTTATATTTAAATACAAAATTCAACCTATTCAAAAAAAAAATTACTTAAACTTTAAAAACTCTATTATTCATTGTCAACCGATTTTCGTCCTTTTCTTTATTTCAACTGTCAATTGAAACCATTGCCAATGTGGTGGTTCATTACCTTTAATGGCAACGTGTAATATCCCGTATTTTTTTGTCACGATTTGAATCGTTAGGCGAGTGTAAATAAATTCGAGCGTTGGAAAATTTTTATGTTTATTTACGTATGTTAATAAAGAGATTAGTATATAAAAGGATGCGGTCTCAAAATGATTTAGGACTTAAACTTGTGATAATAGTGGTTGGGAATAACATTTTGTGTATTCCAAAAGAGGTTGCAGACTAGTATCATATTACATGATTAATGAGTATATGAAGTGATAAAAACAATTTATTATTTTTGTGAATCGTGATCATGAAATTAACTATGTGGTTAATTAGATAAATATTGAGATTAAAGGAAATAAGGGATTAATTATGATATTAATTATCATTGCATGGATAGGTGTGAATTGGGGGTGCATCCACGTGTAACCAAGGAAAGTAGACAACAAATTACTATGCTAATACAAAGTAATTAAAGGTAGCATCCAACTCATCTCAGACTAACAAATTGGTAGTAACAGCGGGCCAAGGTGCCAGATCATTTGTAAATGAACATTCTATGTCCAAGATATATGTGATGAATTTGATTTGGTTTATTCGTATATGAAAGAATTGATCTTTGGGTAGGGCTGGCAATGGATCGCAGGTGGATCGGGTGGAGATCAATTTGTCTTCACCCGCCAACCATCTATTCATCACCCGACCCATCCGTCACCCATTTTTTTTCCATCCACATCTGATCCACCCATCATCCACAGGTGAATCGGGTGTTTCGCGGATGAAAATTATAGCACAATCAGTTTGATACTTTTGGTTTATTTTTCAGTTTTTATACTATCTTGTTTTTCATACTATCTTGCTTTACCATTATAATTTGATCTTGATCCCATTGTAATATTCATCAACCTATTATATTGCTAACAATTATAATCATATATAGAGTGATGTTCAACATAGAAAATGTCAATTATGTATAACGTAGAATAAAAATAGCATTTTTGATACTAGGAATCATTGTTATTGTCATGTTGAAATTGAAAAGAATTTCCGTTCACTTTAGAAAAATAAAGATAACTATTGAAAATAAAATCAAGTACTAGTAATGACATGAGTCAGGGGTATGTTATCACTGAACTACACAAAAAGTAACTAATTTATAAACAGGTGAATGGATGGGTCAGGTGGTGGATCGGGTGGTGGATCGAGTGTATGTCCACCCGAATCCGACCCGATCAGTCACCCGATCCATCCGTCACCTGATTAAAATTCGTATTTTGTCAATTTTTTGTTCATATAATCGAATCGGTGGATGAATAGCCATCGGGTTAGGGTGAAATTATCAGCCTAACTTTAGGTAAAAGAGAATTGTGTATATTTAAGTGAAATGGGAAAGGAACTAATTAACAATTAAGATGGAGGCAAATGTCATCATTGACATGGCCAAATGGCACCATGGCAAGAAAAGAAGGTATGACTATTACTTTATTTTGGGACCTATTAATGGAATCATGTTGAATAAGAACCAGGTTGAATAAGAACTACCGGCATGAATCAAGTTAGACATGTGGCACCATGGTCTATATATATATATATATATATATATATATATATATATATATATATATATATGTTATACTTCATCACATAGACAACAACGTATTATATAGGACTACATATACATGAAAGTGATTTAATGTGGTTAGGGGAAGCAACGTTTCTTTTATTTTGGGTAAGGGAACGACGATTTATATTTAGAGCAGCAATATTTTTTCTGTTTTAGCGGATCAATGGTTACTTAGTAGTGATGGAAAGTTCGAAAGAGGGCAGCCAAGATGTTATCCATCATCTGCCGCCTTCTACGAGCTGGTATGAGCATCTAAGATTAAGGGGTAGAGGAGGATTATTCTAACACCGTTAATATATGTTCGGCATTAAACTATGTTAAGACAAATTATTTTATTCTTTTGGCATGTTTCATGTAACAAAATATAACTGTGATATTGTTTCATAATTTATTTTACTCCTAGTAGTTAAGAATATTCATGTTGTTCGTTCCTATGCTAAAAGCATGTCTAAATATATTTCTAAGTCCTTATTAAGGCATACGGAAAAGATGTTGATGTTCCCAATGTTAACCAAAGGTGTAAAGGATATTATGTCGCTCCGGATATTTATTATTATTCATGCATTTCATTGGCATTGCATTCATTTATTACCCTGGATCACTTGTGATGTGCACACTACTATATGGTAAATATTTTATATATGTAGGGGATGTGCGGAAAGGGAAAGGCGTTATATACGCACACCACGTGCAGCTGGTACAGACTATCACGAAAGAGCCCGAAGAGGCCAATATGATGTGATGCCCTTGTGTGGCGATATAACATGATGCCCACAGAGGCGGTTATGGGAGGATTCCCGTGTGGACATTAGTATACCGCATTTGCATTATGCATACATTCATTAATCATTACATGATATTATGCTCACAGAGGCTGTTATGGTAAGGAAGATGCCCGATGAGGCTGATGTATATGAAAACTGCATTGTGCATCACATTTAGGCATATGTATTAGGACCCTCAGATGCATTTACTGTTGGTTAGTTGTTTCTGTTTCAGTTGTTGTTATACTATTGTTCATGTCTGACATACTCAGTACATCAGTCGTACTGACGTCCCTTTTTGTCGGGGGACGCTGCGTTTCATGCCCGCAGGTTCGGTTAAAGAAGGTGACGATACACGCTAGTAGGTTGCTGGTTCAGCTGATATTGGAGCACTCTATTTGTTTCAGAGTTGCAGTTGGTCGTGGTACAGTAATTTTGCATCCGCATATGGGTGTGGCGGGGTCCTGTCCCGTTCTTATGACATCATGTATTCTTTAGAGGCTTGGAGACAGGTGTCCTGTGGTTAGTTGTCATGTATGGTCTTGTCGGCCTTGGTATGGGTATGTATATATGAAAATTGAATTTCTGATTAAAATTTTCTATAATATTTTTTTGCTTAGCCCGTATTTAATTACGATTAGGTGTTGAATGTACGATTAACGGTACCCGGCGGATGGAGTTCGGGTGCCCGTCGCGGCCCTCCGATTTGGGTCGTGACACAACAGGAACACTTATTTTTCTCTTTGGTGATACCTGGAAATCAAACAATAAAGAAAAAACATATGATTAAGAACATGGTTTCCGTTTTGTCTAGCGCATTACTACCTCCATCCCATATTACTTGATCACTTTCCCTTTTCCCCGCTCCTTAAAAAATCATAAATAAGAAGAGTATTTTTACTATATTACTCTTATCTCTCCAATTAATTGGGCTCTAATCAATATTGATTACTTTAAAAAATAATTAATATTAAAGGTAAACTAGGAAAAGTTTAATTAATTAAATTTTATTTTTAAAAAATGACCAAGTAAATTATGACGGATATTTTTAATAATGTGATCAAATAATATGGAACTGTGGGAGTAACAGCAAAGCCTTTGTTTTTTTCTTCTTTATTAAATACCCATCATTGAATATCCATTTCTTCTACCCAAAAAAAAGAAGAAAATAAGTAATCAATTCTAGAGTTATATTGTGTACAACATTGACTTAACGTAACATGATCACGAGGAAAAAGTAATTGAATTGCAGTGAAAATATACAAACATATTCTAAGAGCAGTTAAAATGAGAAGTTGACTTCATATAATTCTTGCAAAATTGACTAAAGTAATTTTCTTACATTCTATACGAATTAGAAACATTAAATATGAATTAATTAAGTTAAACAAAAAAAGCTAAAAATTACGAAGCATAAGAATAATGGTCAAGAATTTACAGATATTACTCCACATGATGAGATAAAGAAGAGAAGTTCACTTCAGTTAATATCAATTCACCATATCTTGCTCGTCTCATCTCTGCAAGTTTGTAGATCTGTGATTCTCCGACACTTTATTTAATTTGACATTTTCCGTTTCAAAGGAAAATCAAGAAGACAGTGAACACAGTCACGAAAAAAGAACATATAGAAGAATAACGAGTGAGCTTCAAAGCAGAAGATTGTGAAGGTGGTGGAGGATTATAGAAGTAAAATGGGAAATATGGAACAATAGGATTTGGTGGTGGTGGAGTATGGCCAGAAGGGTAATTATTTTGGTAAGGTGGAGGGTAGTAATTACCAATTGCTCCACTAGGTGGAGGTGGTGAATAGTAGTAATTATTGCCGCCACCACCACCACCGGAGGAGGGTGGTGGTGGAGAGTAGTAATTGTTTCCGCCGGAGCTAGGAGGAGAGGGTGGGGGAGGACAGTTGTTGGAAGAAGATGGTGGCGGAGGAGATGGCGCCTGAGGTGGTGGTGGAGATGGGGTGGCACAAGGGTTGTCACATGTTGCACACATTGTACATTCAATCTGGTACTTTGAACCTGCCCATGTGCCATTTGCAATAACCAAATTACCCTTATTTTGCATAGCCATTATCATCATCATCATGATGATCAAAAGAGCTATCTTTACTCCCATTTCTCAAGACACAATTGAGAAATTGTAGGTGTAAGAGAGAGTGTTAAAGAGGACTTGACACAGTAGTGTTTTGGTTAGTGGAGAGTGGAGATGGAAAGGGGGAAAGAGATCACTTGTCAATGAAGCTACAGAAAACGCTCTAATCTTTTTGAGGTATTAAGAAAGGTGTTAAATATACTATTAGTAGTAGTACTAACCAGTGGAGTAGGGTGTGAAATTAAAGTGCTGAGAGGAGCCTTCATGTTCAAAAAGATGACCAGACCACCGACACGTTTTACTTTTCTTACGCCAAACGCGCAACTCAAGAGTATGAGTCGGCAACTCAAGTAACTCATTTTGTGGGATTTTTAACATAAATAACCACTAAAAAAAAGTTATCATATTATCTTAGCGCACGAATTTTTTGCGTAAAAGAAATTAACGATAACGGCACAGTTAACTCTTTTTACGCAGAAAATTTCTACACAATGGGGATTAATATAAACTCTAACAGTTGGTCATTTTCAAGTCATTCTTCACCTCCTTCATTTTCACTCTTTCAATATATTTTAGCCCCAAAAAATCATGTCTCAAAATTCTGAAATGTCAAACTTTGCTATAGAACCCGATATTTGTGAATGTGGTTATTATTGTATGCTAAGAACATCAAGGACCCAAGATAATTCGGATCGTTGTTTTTTGCGCTGTAAAGTGCCCGAAGTAAATATTTTTATAAATTTTTAGGGTTTAGATATTTTTCACATTATCTACATATTTTACTTTTAAAAACTAATTTTCTTGTAATGTTTATAGGATATGAATGGTTGCAAAGTTTAAAAAGCCTCCTCTTGATAGAGATACTGCGACTTCACATATCAATAGAGATACCGTGAAGTTTGACTTGTAGTTTAGACTTATGGAATGAGGTAGATGAGCCATATATTTTAAAATTTTCAAGGTCGTCATGGCAATGTGATACTCCTCGGTTGAAAGCCAAAGAGTGCATATGAAATTATTTAATTTTTGGCTCGCAACAATTTATACCTCCCAAAGAGCATAATGATAAAGCAGAATCAAAACTGGTGGTACAATTCATAAGTTCGAAATGGAGGCAAAAAGTAATTTTAGTCGTGTCACGACGTTAAATTAGGCGCTTGTTGGGAGGCAACCCAACTTTAATATTTTTATTTAATATTTTTGTTTGTAGTGTTATTTTTATTTTTGTAGGAGTTTGAGCATGGAAACAAAGCCATTGGAATGATGCGAAAGCAAACCACAAAGTGAAACTAGTGTGAGGTACCCGCACAAAGGACCATGTCTTATTGGGGGAAGTCTGAGTACCCGGGACGCTACTATTCCACGACATTTGACCTACTAGGGAGTCTCTTTTACCATCTTCTATTTAAATTGTACATTAGGGACAATGCACAGTTTTAAATGTGGGGTGGGGATTGCTTGGTGGTTTCTTATGCTATTTTAGTTAGGTGATTAGTATTTATGATAAACAAGCAAGTAAGGAAAGGAAGAGCTTTAGTGTCGTAAATTGTGTGACATGTTTTATGTTGGGGTTTTGAGCTGAGCATGTGTATTCTATACCTTCTTTAGATGCCTTGAGAATTTTGTGATCATTTTTTTACTCTTGAGGCTCGATTTTTAACTTTTTTTTATTACCTCCTATACTTGAATTATATTTATTGATTGTTGCTTATTGCTTTAACTTGAGAGTCATGACTGAATTATCTGGAGTGGATCATGTGCATTGTGTGAAGTGAGGTTTAAATGATAACATGTGTTGTCCCTTGTTAGTCTAGAACTTGCTTTGTGTGTGGTCAAAGCGAAATAAATAAGTCATGGCAAATTTAGGAGATGATAAAGCCATTTCTTTGATTATCTCTTTTATCCACTAGATCTGAACCATATAGATCTGGGCCGTCAACGACTCCCGATTCTTGAGAGCTTTGTTCATAACTTCGTTTGCGAGAGGTTATGTCTTTTTCCTTTCTAGGAAAGATACCTTCAAAGAATTGAGCATTCTTTGATTCCATGATTGTACCCCCGTGGATATCTGAAATATATGACTTATGCATTAAGAAGCGATAAGCATTACTGTTATTTGCATATCCGATGAATATACAATCTACAGTCTTAGGCTCAATATTGACCTGTTTTGGCTTGGGTACTTCAACCTTTACCAGACAACCCCACACATTTAAATATTTATAGGTAGGTTTCTTTCCCTTCCATGATTCATATGGAGTTTTGTCCTTACCCTTATGTGGGACTCTGTTAAGAATCGTATTAGCGGTAAGGACAACTTCTCCCCACATGGTTTGGGGAAGACCGAAACTGATGATCAAGGCATTCATCATTTTCTTCAATGTGCTGTTCTTACGTTCTGCCACACCGTTCGATTGAGGTGAGTATGGAGTCGTCGTTTGATGAACAATGCCTTCTTGGGCACAATATTCCTCAAAAGGCGCTACGTATTATCCCCCTCTATCGCTACGAATGGATTTAATTCGCATGCTTAGTTGGTTCTCAACTTTTGCTTTGTAACGTCGGAACGCTTCAAAGGCTTCATCCTTACTTTTCAACAAGTAAAGGAAACAATACATTGTGCTATTATCAATGAATGTCACAAAGTACTTGTTCCCCCCTCTAGTTTATGTAAACTTCAGATCACATATATATGTGTGAATAAGTTCTATAGGAGCGGTATTCCTTTCGACGAATCGAAAAGGAAGCTTTGTGAGTTTTTCCTGTACGCACACCTCACACTTATGTTGAGGATTTACGTCAATAGATGGCAACAACTCAAACTGTACCAACCTTTGGATGGATTTGTAGTTGACATGTCCTAATCTATGATGCCATAAATTAGAGGACTCAAGCAAGTAAGATGAAGAGGCTTCAATATTATTGCTTTTATGTAATACAGACATGGTGTTTACTTTGAAGAGGCCTTCACAGACGAATCCTCTTCCCACAAATATTCCATTCTTAGTAACTACAAATTTATTGGACTCAAACACTAGCCTAAAACCAGCATTAACCAATAAAGGAACTGAAATTAAATTTCTTCTAATCTCAGGAACATGCATCACTTCCTTCAGAGTGAGCTCCTTTCTAGAAGTCATCTTCAGGACTACCTTTCCTATCCCCACCACGTCAGAGGAAGCGTTGTTTCCCATGAACAGCTTCTTGTTTGTAACCGGTGTATAAGTGGAGAAGGCATCTCTGTTGGAACAGATGTGTCTTGTAGCACCTGTGTCCATCCACCACTGCATGGGATTCTCAACAAGGTTTGCTTCTAGCACCACTTATGAGAACTCTTCAATCATGTTGTCCAGAAACTGGTCCTTGATGACGTTAACATGTGCCTTACCCTTAGCCTTGGCCTTCTCTTGTTGCTCAGTCTTGAGCTTGCGGCAATCCTTGATCATATGACCAGGTTTTCCACAGTGATGACAGTTTCCTTTGAACTTCTTTGCTGCTTGGGTCTTGTCGTCTTTCTGGAACTTGCGCTTCTTGCTTAGGTTCACTTTTTCCTCAACCAGATTTGCCTTAGCCTCATCGGGTTGTTTACCCCTAGGCAAGGCCTTCTTATTATCTTCCTGAATTTGAAGTTTGGTAATAAGTTATTCAAAGGTCACCTCATTTGTCTTGAGCTTTAAGTAGCTCATAAACTCATTTCACGAAGGAGGTAACTTTTCAATCAGTGATGCAACCAAAAACTGCTCGTTTGGCTTCATACCTTCCAAATCCAGGTGATGTAAAATCATTTGGAATTCCTGGACTTGGGACATCACTGTCTTACTATCCACCATTTGAAATTTCAAAATTTTCCCAACGATGAATTACTTAGTACCTGCATCTTGTGCGTTGTACTTCTTTTGTAGCTTCTCTCACAACTCTTTGGCAGTGTCAACGGTGCAATACACCGTGTAGAGAGGGTCTAACAAGCAGTTTAATATGTAATTCTTACACATGAAATCACTATGACTTCATGCATCAAGAACCATCTTCATGCCATTAATAACATGGATACCTAGGTCCCCTTCACCCGTTTCAGAAGGCGAAGGGTTCATTTCATCTCCAGCTTGTGGAGGATCTTCTGTTAGGAAACGTGTCATTCTCATAATAGTCAGATAGAAGAGCATCTTTTGTTGCCATCTCTTGAAGTTTGACCCCATGAACTTTTCAGGGCGTTCATGGTGAAATCCAGCGGGTGGAGGAACGACAACATTCCCTTGAGTGGTAGCAAAGGCGTTGGATGAGCCTTGAGCAACCGGAAAGACATTAGGAGTGCCTTGAGCAGTGGGGAAGGCAGAGGGATTGCCTTGAGCAACAGAATCAGAAGCAGATTGATTTATGCTAGTCATCTTTCTAACTTAGTTACTTACAACAAAATCTTGTCTTAAAATTGTTGGGATACAATAATTATAGGGAACAGGAAGTAAGTAACTATTACAATAATAGAAAGGATAAACTAACTATTACAATAACTGAAAATCAAGAACTTAACCGATCGCTTGTGTGATTCGCTGAGTTCAAGTGATGACACTCCTTCTTTAAGACAAGATTGCCCCGTATATCTCCTTTTATGGTGTTGAGCAATAGTCTCCCAAGATACAACATCAACTTTAACAAGTGAGCAAAGGAAACTCAAGTGTTACTCTTGAAGAACTTTGAGTATAGTGACTTTGCTAGAGAGGAAGAATATGAAATCAAAAAATCTGGAGAATTTTCTAAGTGTTGAGTGTAGTGTGTTTCAATTGAGCCAAATGCCTCAATTTATAGTGTAAGGAGAAGACCCCTCAACTAGCTAACTAATGGCCTTCAATAGCCATGTAATTGCACTTGATTGAGGGGTTACATTAAGCCAAATAATGGTTGAATTCATGTGGCAAGTAATGGAGAATCAATGCTCCAAAACCAGACCAAACGTCAGATTTTTTCAACTTTCCGTCACAGCATTCTCCCTCCGAAGCGCCGGGGCGCTGTGAATCAGCGTCGCGGCTCCAGTAACTGGCCAGCCAATTTGCGCTGCGGCGCTCCGACATCGCGGCTCCGACGGCGTGGCGCCGCGGCCATTCACGGCTCCGCGACGAATTCTGACTCGTTTCATTTTACACTTTGTACACTTCTTCCTTCATTTACCAACGTGAAATACTTTGTCATTTGGCCAATAACCATTCATAATTCTATGTCTCAAACGTATTACATACGTACCAATATCTCTTTCACTAATGAAATTTGCGATACTTGGCACTACGTGTGCACGTGTGTGAAAACGACGTTTCTGATGTGCGGGCCCAATTGTTCGAGTCATAAATTAATGAGATATACTTATTTCTACATTTAGTAAATTTCCAACAGCAATTAGATATCCATTACTCCCTCCATCTCAAATTATCTGTCGTGATTATTAAAAATAGTTGTCTCAAATTATTTGTTGTTTTAGAAGTTCAAGGCATAATTATTTTTCTGTATTTTACTCTTAATAGAATTTTGTTACTAATAGGGATGACACATAAATAGAGTAAACATTTAATGAAGAGACATTATAACTTAGACATAAATAAATGTAGAGTAGATCAAATATTCCTCCTAATTAATATTTTTAAGGAGCGTATAAAACGAAAAAATGATTGATAATTTGAAGCGAAGGGAGTAACTTGTTTCATTTCAAATGTGTCATTAGTAAGTATAGCCTAAATTGCTTATTTATGGTTCTAATTGTCTTCTTTGGATGTTCTCAAATGACAAAAAGAAAATCACAATGCTTAAATTAATTTAACGTTTGAGAAAAAAAAAAACTGCCTAACCAGAAAATAGGAGAAGTTTAGGAGAAAAAATGAAAAATAAGAGACCAGTGGACGCACTAAGAAACTTTCCAGGCTGTGGACAAACACCAAATGTCTGTCTTCAATTATTTTCACTTGTCAATTTTCTATTGCTCTAAATATGGTGGTCTTATTAACTTTCTATTGACTTGTCTCCTCTCTTATGCTATTTCCCTTCTCATCTCACTTTCTCTTTCCTTTTTGGGCTCAAAAGAGAAACTAAAAGATGTGACTCAACAAAATTGAAATGACTTAAATCCCAAGCACATTACACAACACAAAGTATGAATTATGTCTCAATTTTTTATCCAATGAAATTTGAATTTTCTTCATATAGTTGATTGCTTAAATCAATATCCAGAGACATATTTTAAGGAGTTTAAGGCATTGCCAATATTTTAATATTACTCAACATATTAAAGGAACATGATTGTATATGAGGTTCGTACTATAGAGAAAGCTAAAGTAAACTAAAGTTACTTCAATAACTAGTCACTAACAGTCAATAACCTCTCATCGTAAGAAATAACAACTTTGTGCTATTTTTGCATTTCCTTCCTTCAGGTGAAAAAGGATCACGCAAAGTCAAAAGTCCACATATTCTATTCACATTTAATTAATTAACCAACACTTTTTCCTCACAGTCAAATCTACATGTTTTTTACGTTGGAAATTTACTAATGTGGAATTAAGTTTATCCCATTATTTATGACTCGAACAATTGGGCCCTGCACGCCGGAAATATCGTTTTCACACACGTGCAATCTTAGTGCCAAGTATCGTAAATTTCATTAATGAAAGAGATATTGGTACGTAAGTGAAATGTTTGAGACATAGAATGATGGATGGTTATTTGCGAAATGACAAGTGTTCCACGTTGGTAAACGAAGGAAGGATTGTGCGAGGTGTAAGATGGAACGGGTCGGAAAAGGGTAGCGGCGCCTCCCGGACTGGTCATGGCGCGCTTCTAGCGGCCGCTGACGCGGATCGGCGATAAGTTTCGTCGACTTTACGGTTGAATTAGCGTCGTGGCGCTAATGTGGCAGAGCCGCGGCGCTTTCCAGGCAGTGTTTGCTCGACGAAATCCCAAAGGTTTGGATGTTGAGGGGGCTTCAATGGCATTGAATCCACCCAATAATGGCCATTACTTGGACCATTATGTTGCTGCATTACTTGGGGGTTAAATGTCATCCATTACATGACAATTGATTGACATTGTGGGGCACTTGAAGAGGCCATCTTGCACACCTATAAATTGAGGCCTTGGCTCAATTCTATAGAGGACAATGAACAGAAAAATAAGTTAACAACACCACAAAGAGATCGGATTTTCCTGATAACAATCATTCTCTTAGCAATCTTTATTATTCGTGTTCTTCGCTGAGATCATTTGTGTAGGTTTTGCACACTTGATAGTTTGTTATTTCATCTTGGGAGACTATTGTCCACACTTCTGTAAAGCCTATATACGGGGGCAATCTTGTCTTAAAGACAGAGAGTCATCTCTCGACTCAACCGGTGGTGTTGTGTTTATCTAATTGGTTGCTAAGTGTTTCAGGTGTTAACTTAACAGACGAAGGACACTAACTGTTCGTATTCTCAGCGGATCTACAAGCCACAAGTGTAGCAGTTCATGTTCTTGTATTTCCGAATACAAGTTCTATATTTGAAGTTTCATTCAAGATCAAGATATTGACAACTTGTTGTTGTCCTAATTGTTGTTTATCCTTTCGATCAATGTAATAGTTATTTACTATTCCCATTATTGCTTTACATATTCCAACAATTTTAAGACAAGATTTTATTAGTGATTCGAAAGATATTGGTCGACAAGTGTGTGACCAAATATGGCTGTGGTTTTCTTCTTGAAAACAGTTCTGTTGAGAGTTTTGCTAAAAGTTCAAACCACAACCGTGCTTTCAAGATTAGGCCTAGTTATGGTTCTCTCTTTGACGACAGTTACAAGTTTATTTTTGTGAAAGGAGGGATCTCTGAATATGATGCTGAGCTTCAAGATACTGCTGATTATCATGCTAGTACGACTAAAGATCAAGGACGAGTTTGTGTCACCACTCCCGAGGGTGGTGGAAATAAGCGCACACGAGAGGCTGAGGATGTCAACTGGGACAAAAGGAGAAGGCTGAAAATAATGTTCTATCATGTAGCCAAAGGCCTATATTTGTCCCAGCAAAGGATCTGAATTATGGTAAGGAGGATATGGACACCCAGTCTAACTGAAGTGGGCCAGAATCCAAAAGATCTAAGTTAATCCTTCCTTATCAATAATATGTTTAGTTAATATCTGAATAAAAGTGTGTAAAAGCAAGGCTGGAAATATGAAAGTGTTTTCATTAAAAACTTATATTCCCTACAGTTTAAAATCAGATATTGAATCTCATTCCTTCCCGATTAAAGATTGGACTATTTGTAAACAAAACTTAAAAGATCTGTTCTTTTGGGTGTAATTATTAAAAGTGTGTAAAGTATATTCGCACATACGAATGAGAGAGATCCACTGACTGTGCGATAACTGTTACCACTCTTAAGTAAGCGCCAGATAATTCCCTGGGCACCAATCACAAGGGAAGAAGACTAAAAGATAATGACTTATCTTAAGACGTTGAACCTGTCACACTATCTGACAGGAGATCATTCATTTGATAGAATGATATTGGACACGCAGTCGTACAAAGCCTACGGGCGACTGGAGTGGTCCATAATTCATTTGATAAGATGATATTGGACACTCAGTCGTACAAAGCCTACGAGCGACTGGAGTGGGCCAGAATTCAGTTGACAGAAAAGTAATGGACGCCTAGTGAGGTGGGCCAGAGTTTTCCAGGTCTTAAATGATATGAAGGCTAAAAGAAAGGCAGAAAGGTAATTGGACACTCAGTCTGCCAAAGCAACTGGAATGGACTAGAGTATCCATATCACATATGATCCGGTTACGCCCTAACCATGGGCAAAAGATTGTTCATGTGAAGCAACGCCACCTCTAAAGTAGAAGGGGTTAGAGAGGTTGTCCTCAATAGGACTTCAGGGAATGTGATCACTCTAAAATGAGGTGATACATGTCCCAAACTTGGTTTAAGGGACGCTGTTGGTCAAGCTGGTTTGAGACTAGTCCAACAGGTCTATAATAACTAAGAATTGTACAGTATGTCTATAGCTAAATGAATGATATATTTGTAATCCGTGCATCTATGCCATCATAGATTAAGACACGTTAAATAGAAAGTCATTCAAAAGCTAACGAAGTTGAGATTGTTGCCTTCTGTCAACATAAATCCTCAAAATGAATGTGAGGTAGGCGAATAGGCAAAATCACATTTTCAAGTTCCGTCAAAGGAATAGCGAAAGAAGCACCACTCCTCTAGAACTTAGTCACACCTACATGGGTGATTTGAAGTTTATACAAAATAGAGGGGGGAGACAAGTACTTTGTGACCTTCATTGATGATGGTACAACGTATTGCATCTTTTGTTTGTAGAAAATCAAAGATGAAGTTATTGAAGCGGATAAGCGTTACAAAGCAGAAGTTAAAAATCAGCTAAGCCAACGGATTGAGGTATTTGTAGTGATAGAGGGGGAGAAGTGAAAAGCCGTACGCCCAAAATATGTGGGGCAAGACGATCCTTACCGCCAATACGATTCTCAACAGAACTACGCATAAGGATAATGATAACTCTCCGTGTGAAACATGAAAATGATCTCACATACAAATGTTGTGATGTGAGGTGGCTTGGTAGAGGTTGGAATACCGAAACAGGTCTAGTTGGACCTAAGACTGTAAATTGCATATCCACTGGATCTGCAAATAACAGTAGTGCTTATCGCCTCTTGGTGTCAAAGAATGTTAAATTCTTTGAAGATAACTTTCCTTGAGAAGGGAAAATAAGTAATTGCTCGAGATTAACAAGAACCCGCGAGTGCCTGACTGTCTGGAACCAGACGTTCCAGAGCTACAGGACTCGAAAGTTGCTGGTTATCCAAAACTTAATATTCCATATCTACAGAACTCAGGGATTCTAGATGTTGAACCGAGACGGAGAAAAAAGGGGACAAAGACTTATTTCAGGCCTTCTAGCTTGTATGGTTGAGAACGAACCATGGACAATTAACAGAGAATTGTCATCTCCAGAAGCGCTGCTTTGGAAAAGAAGCTACAGAAAGAGAAACAGATTTCATCAGATAGAACCATACTTGTGTAATGGTTGACCTTCCTCCGGGAAAAGAACATTTGGGTTGTAAAAGTGGATACTCAAAAGTGAGTACCAAGTAGATGGATCTACTAATGAGTATAAGGCCTCAGCTACTTGTACATGTGCTCCCTTGTGACTAGCTTAACATCCATGTTACACCTCGTAAGATTAAGAAAATAGGATTCAAATACCAGAAAAAAATTATGACATTGAGGATACGATGCTTATGAAATTCTCGGAAATTAAAAGAAGTGGGTTTGAGATTTATTAATTGAAGAACTTGGGGGCCAAAGTGTAAAAATAAAAAATCAGATTTTTTTTATAACCTACACTCACCTCTTCATCTTCATTCTAACTTAAGAAAAAATTCTCCTCTCTTCTCTCCTCCAAGCCAGCCGAAAAACCCCCCACCCATAACCAAATTTAAGGTTTTTATCTCCTCTTCTTAGACTATATTTTTCACCAAAAATTAGAAGCCAAAACAGTGGCAAAAACAACCACTGCTGGCCGAGAATCTGCCAGAAATTCAAGATTTTTGGGATGAAATTTTGAAAGAAAAACGTGTAGGGATAATGGATTAACATTGTAGAACACTTGCATGTCAATTGGAGTTGAAGAAGTGAACAAAAAAGGGAAAGAAATACTAAAACAATGGGGATTTTCGGACCCGGGCAGTGAATAAATCGTGCGGACTGTTTTGGACGAAATTTATGTATAAAATTCTTCTTTCTATAATTTAATTGGAATGCATGTTGTTAGAATTAAGGATATGAATTTGTGTTAAAAAATTTGGAATTTAAACAATGCATGTGACAATTTTGGGTTAGTTGCCAATTTGGGACAGATTTTGGTGATTGTTGAATTCGTTGGTTATTGTTGTTATTCTTATCACTAATTGCATGATGAAATTGAAAGGAAACATTGATATTAAAGTTTAAAATTAGTTATATTGAAGTATTGAAATATGAAATTGGATTTTAGGAGTTAAGAGAAGAGTTATGGAATTATGACATGTTGTGGCCAAGAACTTGCATGAAATTGTTGGACATGTTGAGATGAATATGAACTGTTTTAAGGACTGTTTTGTGGTGTTATAATGCTGAAAATTTAGTTACCATTATGCATGTTTAAGTGTGGTAATTGCTAATGTAAGTCCTAAAGGAATAAGGGTGTAGAAAGGAGTAGAAAGGCTTCACATTCTACCCTCGTTATTGTTGGAACATGGATTGTTTTTGTGGGCTGTTTTAATGTGGATTAAGAGGCTAAATTTACATGAGAAGTGGGGTGTGTAAATTCCCTTTGTTGTTGTTTTAGTTGTGCCCTTAATTGGTGCTTGGCTATTGATGTTATTAGCCTCGTTTGGAAGTTGTGGAAACATGTATAAACAAGGGAAGTGTTGCCCGAATTTTTATAGAATAGGAAGTCGTTATTCGATATAAAGCATGCCAGTGATCATAGAATTGACGCACGTATTACCATTATTATATGTTAAAGTTCTAAAACGAGACGTACTCTAATATCGAGTTGATTAGTTCGTCTAAGAGGTATGTGAACTATTCCTTCTTTCTTTGGCATGATTTTTATTTAATGAAGGTACGGCGGACATACATGATTCTTATACAGTTTAATTCCTAAAGATGTTAGTTATGAGAAGTGCCTATGATTTTTCAGTAAAGAGTTTATTATGACATTTTTATAATGATTTTATCGGGAGTCAAATAAAAATTTTGATTGCATATGGTTACTCATGAAATCTACTCGTGCTAAGTGTTATTACTTCACTTCACCGAGTCCCAATATGGGCCGGGTTATGTTCGTACACAGCCTTGCATTGTTCACCGAGTCCCTCACTAGAGGGCCGGGTTACGTAGGATGAATCCATAGATGAGATATGACTTTACCGAGTCCCGGTATGGGCCGGGTTATGATATAACTTCACCGAGTCCCAATATGGGCCGGGTTATGATATGACTTCACCGAGTCCCAATATGGGTCGGGTTATGATATGATTCCACCGAGTCCCAATATGGGTCGGGTTATGATATGATTCCACCGAGTCCCGCATTAGTGGGCCGGGTTACGTTACAGGTATATATATGTATATGGACAGACATTCATGTTTTCTTGACTTGACTCTCATTTTTTATAAGGCACAACTGACTTTTATTATTTATGGCACAGTTGGATTTGGATCCTGATTTTTATACTGACCTCTTGTTATCCATTAGCTACTTATGATCTCATTTACAGTATTTCATGTTTACATACTCAGTACATTATTTAAATCGACCCCTTTCCTGGGGCTGCGTTCATGCCCATGATGCAGGTGCTCAGTTTGGTGACCCTCCGGTTTAGGTTCCTGCGCAGCTGTTTGGAAAGCTCCTTTGATCCAGAGCTTTACCATTTTGGTACAGAACCCGATCATTTTGATTTATGTATATTTAGGGGCACAACGGGGCCCTGTCCCGTCATATGTCATTGTCCTTCTTATAGAGGTACGTAGACAGTTGTGGGTTGTACTTATGTAAGGGTTATAACTCTGTTTTGGTCAGTCATGCTATTGTACTCTATGTTGGGATGTCCCCGTGTATATATGATATTATCTAGTGGCAGCCTTGTTGGCTTGCCTGTTGTATTGTGTTGGCTAGTTGTGACTCCTCAGGAGGTAGATACATTCGGGGGTAAAGGCAGCCTTGTCGGCTTGCCTACCCTGGCATATGTTGTTATTGTAGCGTTATGCTGCCGGATTTCAGACTCATTAGGTGTTAGTTGGATTATGTGTGACAGGTCAGGATAATGACGTCATTAGGGTGGTTACTCGCGGCCCGTCGGGTCGGGTTGTGACAATCCAGGGCCATTGCAGTCTTACGTGGCATGGATGTTGAAACAACCTTCCTAACCATAGAGTTGGAAGGGGAGGATAAGAGTTGGTTTATTGGACTGTTGGGCTTCTTCCTGAACTTTCATTTTGGTCTCTGAAATGTTTATATTTTGGTCCTGTAAGTTTAAGATAAAATAGAAATAATGAATCTGACAACATAAACATTGACTCTGAAGTTAGAAAGCCAAGAGTTGGATAAACCAACAGTCTGAAAGTGGAAGTCATATTGAAACAAAAGTCTCGATATGAAAGATATGAGTATCACAGATGACATCTTAGGAATTGGGATTTCTAAGACATCTAACAGACTGGTCTAACTCCAAACTCAGTTGTGAGATAGTTGACAGTCTCGTTGATGCCACCAATGGATATGAATCATAGAACTGATGAGAATCATGGTGCACCCATATACAAGGAGCGATATGCGCAGGTCACATATAGTTCAATGTATGTTACATACTACAACCGACCTGGTATCGGCCAACAAAGTAGATCAATTGAACTAAGGTTCACTCGTGATTCTGGAAATGATCGATAGAAGGCGTTAAATCGGATATGACGATATCTGAAATATTCGTTTATCTACGAATTATGGTATTCTAAATGTCCAGTGGTTATGGTAGAACACAATGATGCAAACTGAACATCAGATATGAAGAACACCAAAGCCACAAGTAAATGTGTATAGTAGGTCTTTGAAAATCCTTGAAGCAAACTTGCATTGGCCGATTCATGTTGGAATCGGAGGTTATCGCTTTATACAAAGCATGAAAAAAGTTGAGTAACTTCACGACTCCTTAGAGGACGTCCCTTATTGGGAGAAACCCGTGCCTTCAACAGTTATACATTGTGGCTAGCCGGTCAGCTTTAGGAAGGGTACGGATGACGGCGTCTGGACATATCTTTCAGATCTGTCGGAGACATGAGACCGTATGGAAATTGATCATCACGTGTGTCACTTTTTTGATTACCAATCAAAGGATATAGCGGACCCTTTAACTAAGGGACTACCCGAAGATCAAGAGTTCTGACTATCTAGGGGAATGGGCTTAAAAACCCAACCAATACGAACCTTTGTGGTGGTAACCCAACTATACTGACTGGAGATTCCAAGAATTTGGTTCAATAGGAAAACTAAGCTGCAAAAGGTTTAGTTGAGCGCTTCGGTGGAAGCAAGAGCACTTCGGATTATGATTTCTATTAAGAAACATGAATCCAAAGTCATTCCCGCGATAGACATTAAAGTGCTACCTGCATGGTGGGTAAAGGTTAAGCTTCCAAACTTTTAACGATCCTCAAACGATTGAGGTAAAGGTTGGGGAAACTTTTAATGATTCCTAACACTTGTGAAGTGGGGTATAGCAAGATACCTTGTAGAAGATCACCTATTTAAGTGCAAGGACATGCCGCCTCAAATGAATGCACTTAAGAATCCAAGTGTGTCCACGGCCACAACGGACAGAACAAAAGAAGAAACGAATAAAGTGGAAGTATTGTGTTGGTACCGTTGTCTTGGATTATATTAAACACTAACGGTTCAAGACATCACATTCATCGCGCAGTAAGTAAGTCCGATGGTATTTAACTAGGGAAGGTTCAAAGCGTAAGCTACCTCTCCTGATGCAATAGCTTTTCGCTGAAAGATTGCTGAAAGTAGGCACATTGTGTATGTGCCAAAATCTCTTTCAAGAGGGGATTATTGGAAATTTACTAATGTGGAATTAAGTTTATCCCATTATTTATGACTCGAACAATTGGGCCCCGCACGTCGGAAATATCGTTTCCACACACGTGCAATCTTAGTGCCAAGTATAGTAAATTTCGTTAATGAAAGAGATATTGGTACGTAAGTGAAATGTTTGGTCATTGCCCCCTCAACCCTTTTATTGACAAGAAGGAGTAATTCTACTTATGAGTAGAAGAAGTTTTTTTTCCACTACCGATGTGGGACAACTCCCGCTTTTCCTTCCACTACCGATGTGGGACAACTCCCACTTTTCTTTCCACTACCGATGTGGGACAACTCCCACTTTTCTTTCCACTACCGATGTGGGACAAATGATTATTTTATAGAGCAAGAGGGAACTCCCTCCATTTCTCATTCAATCTATCATTTAAACCCAACAATCCCCCATATGAATGGGGAATGGCTATAAGATAAAGGAATGCGCGGACAAGTGTGATATACAAGCGAGAATTGACTGCATCTGGATAAGTAGGTTTTCCTTTGAACTTTCCGTAGTGAACTTATATCGGATATACTCGATCAATCGGTAGATTTGATATCTTTGAACCGTCGAACTTTGTTGTATACCTAGACAACATAAGTCACACAATCAACCCTCAACCATTTATGGTTCTCACGGTTGTGTTCGTTTCAGCCATGAACACCTCCTGGTTTCATGAGTGTGTAGAGAATGGGCCTTTACTGTCATTCCCCTTTAAAGCGGCTTACACTTAACACTCACATAGGTGATTTCTAAACATGTGGTCCTATAGCCACATTATCTGGTCATACACTGCCAGATTTAGATAATCATTAAAGAACCTTAATGCTTTATTAACTCATTAACAAGCCATAAGATTTTATCCTTATTTCTGAACATTGTCTTCATCCGAGAATGGGTTGAGTTATTTGACAATGTTTAACCGTCAGTCACAACTTTGTTTGATCTCCTTGAACCTAGCTCTTGGGATCTCCAGTCTGCTAGTTAGAGTTACCGCCATGATGACTTGTCATCGGCCTTAACCCCATTCCCATTGATGATCTACTAACTCCCACTCTAGATAAGCCTTTTGTAAGCGGATCCGCCACGTTATCTCTTGACTTTACATAGTCAATCGTGATAACGCCACTAGAGAGGAGTTGTCTAACGGTATTGTGTCTTCGTCGTATGTGATGAGATTTTCCGTTGTACATTACGCTCCCTGCCCTACCTATTGCTGCTTGACTGTCACAATGTATACATATAGGAGCCAAAGGTTTGGGCCAGAATGGAATATCTTCTAAGAAATGCCGGAGCCATTCAGCTTCTTCACCGGCCTTGTCTAAAGCTATAAATTCAGATTTCATTGTAGAGTGGGCGATGCATGTCTGTTTTGATGATTTCCAAGACACTGATCCACCCCCAATTGTGAAAACATAACCACTCGTGGATTTAACTTCAAATGACCCGGTGATCCAATTTGCATCACTATATCCTTCGATCACGGCGGGATATTTGTTATAATGCAAAGCATAGTCTTGGGTGTGTTTTAAATACCCCAAGACTCGTTTCATTGCCATCCAATGAGTTTGATTGGGATTACTCGTGAATCGACTCAGCTTGCTTATAGCACATGCTATATCTGGTCGTGTACAATTCATAATATACATTAAACTTCCCAAAACTCGTGCATAGTCCAATTGTGAGTCACTTTCACCTTTATTCTTTTGAAGTGCAAAACTTACATCAATTGGAGTCTTTACAACATTGAAATTAAATACTTAAACTTGTCAAGTACTCTTTCAATATAATGAGACTGCGATAGACCTTGTGGAGTTTTATGAATTCTGATGCCTAAGATCAAATCAGCAACTCCTAAGTCTTTCATATCAAATTTGCTAGCCAGCATACGCTTCGTAGCATTTATATTGGTAATATCTCTACTCATTATCAACATGTCATCAACATATAAACAAACAATGACTTCATGATTTGGAGTATTTTTAATGTAAACACATTTTTCACACTCATTAATCTTAAATCCATTTGCCAACATTGTTTGGTCAAATTTCGCATGCCATTGTTTGGGTGCTTGTTTAAGTCCATAAAGTGACTTAACAAGTTTGCACACTTTCCTTTCTTTACTAGGAACCACAAAGCCCTCAGGTTGTTCCATGTAAATTTCTTCCTCCAATTCTCCATTTAAGAAAGCTGTCTTGACATCCATTTGATGGATTTCAAGACCATATACGGCCGCTTGATGCTACTAACACCCGAATAGATGTTATTCTTGTTACCGGCGAGTATGTGTCAAAGTAATCAAGGCCTTCTTTTTGTCTATAACCTTTGACCACAAGTCTTGCCTTATATTTGTCAATAGTGCCATCAACTTTCATTTTCCTTTTAAAAATCCATTTTGATCCTAAAGGTTTATTTCCAGGAGGAAGATCAACCAATTCCCATGTATGGTTGTTCAAAATTGATTCAATCTCACTATTGACTGCCTCTTTCCAAAATGCTGAATCAGAAGAAGACATCGCTGCTTTAAATGTTTGAGGCTCATTTTCAAGCAAAAATGTCACAAAATCTGGTCCAAAGAAAGTAGATGTCCTTTGACGTTTGCTACGCCTTGCATCCGCTTTACTTGGTGTATTTTCCTTTGGTTCTTCCCGCGGTCGTTTAGATCTTTCACTTGACGACTCACATTCAGTTTTATACGGATAAATATTTTCAAAGAATTCAGCATTATCTGATTTAATTACCGTATTAACATGAATTTCGGGATTGTCCGATTTGTGAACCAAAAACCGACAAGCTTTGTTGTTTGTAGCATAACCAATAAAAACACAATCCACAGTTTTTGGTCCGATTTTTACCCTTTTGGGCAAAGGAACTTGGACCTTTGCTAAACACCCCACACTTTGAAATATTTCAAGTTGGGTTTTCTTCATTTCCATAGTTCATATGGAATAGATTGTGTTTTGATGTGGGGCACCCTGTTGAGTATTCGGTTAGCTGTAAGAATAGCTTCCCCCCACAAGCTTTGCGGTAAACCAGAACTTATTAGTAAGACATTCATCATTTCCTTTAATGTTCGATTTTTCCTTTCCGTAATTCCATTTGATTGTGGTGTGTAAAGGCAGTAGTTTGATGAATAATTCCATATTCTAAACATATTTCTGCAAAAGGAGATTCGTACTCTCCTCCCCTATCACTTCTAATCATTTTTATCTTTTTATTCAATTGATTTTCCACTTCGTTTTTGTATTGCTTAAATGCATCAATTGCTTCATCCTTACTATTAAGCAAATACACATAACAATATCGAGTGCAATCGTCAATAAAAGTTATAAAATACTTTTTCCCACCGCGAGATGGTATTGACTTCATATCACATATATCTGTGTGAATTAAGTCTAAAGGATTTGAATTCCTATCAATAGACTTATATGGATGTTTAACAAACTTAGATTCGACACAGATTTCACATTTAGATTTATTACACTCAAATTTAGGCAATACTTCTAAATTAATCAATTTTCGCAAGGTTTTGTAGTTTACATGTCCTAAACGAACATGCCATAAATTATTTAACTCCAATAAGTAAGACGGAGTGAATTCTTATTAATCTTGCCAACAACCATTACATTGAGTTTGAAAAGGCCCTCGGTGAGGTAGCCCTTTCCTATGAACAAATCATTCTTACTTATTATAATTTTCTCACTAACCAACACACATTTAAACCCGTTTTTGACGAGTAGTCATTTGAAACTAAATTCTTCCGAATTGTTGGAACGTGCATAACATTGTTGAGAGTCAGGACCTTGCCGGAAGTCATCTTCAGAAGTATCTTCCCATATCCTTCAACCTTGGTTGTTGCAGTATTTTCCATAAACAGTACATCTTCGGGTCCAGCGGGAGCATAGGTTGCAAATGCTTCTTTTGTAGCGCAAACATGTCGAGTGGCACCAGAATCAAGCCACCACTCCTTTGGGTTTCCAACCAAATTGCACTCCGATAGCATTGCACACAGATCATCCATATCATCATTCTTTTCCACCATATTGGCTTGTCATTTTCCCTTGTTCTTTTTCGGGAAACGATAATCTGGGGCTTTGTGGCCAGCTTTCCCACAATTAAAACAGTTGCCCTTGAACTTTTTCTTGTTGGAATCCTTCTCCTTTCCAGAAGGCCTCTTCCTTTTCTTGTTCTTTTTCGTGAGCAAAGATCTTCAACGATGTTTGCCCCTTCAATTGGTGAAGTTTTACGGTACCTCTTCTCAGCGGTTTTGTTATCTTCCTCGATCTTGAGACTAATCACAAGATCTTCCAACTTCATTTCCTTTCTTTTGTGCTTAAGATAATTCTTGAAATCTTTCCATGAGGGCGGCAACTTCTCAATCATTGCAGCCACTTGGAACGCTTCATGTACTACCATACCTTCAGCAATAAGGTCATGGAAGATAAGTTAAAGCTCTTGAACTTGGGTTCCAACGGTTTTTCCATCCACCATTTTGTAGTCTAGGAATTTGGCAACCACAAACTTCTTCAAGCAAGCATCTTCAGTTTTGTACTTATTTTCAAGTGCACTCCATAGTTCTTTGGAAGTCTCTACTGCACTGTAGACGTTGTACAAGTCATCTTATAAGGCACTCAAAATGTAGCCTTTGCACAAAAATTCAGCCTGTTTCCAAGCCTCAGTAACCATGAACCTTTGGTTGTCAGGCATGTCGGTGACAGGCACGGGAGGGTCCTCATTGGTGAACTTTTGCATACCAAGGGTGGTAAGCCAAAAGAACATTCTTTGCTGCCATCCTTTAAAGTTGGCACCGGTGAACTTCGCAGGTTTCTCAGCCGGTGGCACAGCGGTACGGGTCGTAGGAGTAACCGCTGGTGCAGTAATTGCAGAGGTAGTTTATTCGTTTGTCACTGTCAAATCGACAAACTGTTTTAGTTAATAAAACCAGAATAGCAATTCAATCACAGACTTAAACGATAAAGATTTTATTTCTTCAAATTGCAGTATAATTATGAAACTTTAGTATTCCAACGAAGTTTTTATATCTTCGAGTCAGAATACTAATATTCATATGTAGTAGAAAACTGCACAAGTTTTAATCTCCAAACCAGAATACAACAACGATGAAGTTTTTATGTTCTTCAAATCGTTGTACACGTATGAACTTTAATATTCCAACGAAGTTTGTATGTCTTCAAGTCAGAATATGAAATTTCACACGGAGTAGGAAACCACACAGGTTTTAGTCTCCAAAACAAAATACAGATTAATCTAAAAATATAATTTCCTTAAGATTGTTATTCCCCTCACAGTACTCGAGGTTGATGGAATATCCCCTCCCAGGATAGAACGATTATCTTACCAGAATAGTAGTACTCCAAACTCTGGTAGCGGCGAACCACTCAACAGTAGTATATCACACAGAATTGATTCATGCAGAAGAAGAAGAAGATTTTGTAGTTCAGAAAATTAGTAAGTAAAATTCTGAGGAATCAAACGAATTTATAGCCATGGAAGTACTGTTTCTGAAGGTTTGCAACCCTTCTGAACAGTCACTAAAACTGGTGGGAAATTTAAATGTGGAAAAGAAACCGGGTCGCGGGTCAGACACGCGGATCCGGCCGGGTCGCGGGTCAGGGTCACTAACGGGAAGGATTGGATAAGTTAATTAATTTAATTAAATAATAATTAATTAAATAATTAAAATTAAAGAAAATTTGGTCCAACAAGATGATGATCATTTGACCAAATCCGAATCCGAATCCGAATCCGAATCCGAATCCGGAGCCGGAGCCGAGCCGGAGCCAGAGCCGAGCCGAGCGAGCGACGACGACGGCGCGAGGGGTCCTTGCCCCCTCAACCCTTTTATTGACAAGAAGGAGTAATTCTACTTATAAGTAGAAGAATTTTTCTTTCCACTACCGATGTGGGACAACTCCCGCTTTTCTTTCCACTACCGATGTGGGACAACTCCCGCTTTTCTTTCCACTACCGATGTGGGACAACTCCCACTTTTCTTTCCACTACCGATGTGGGACAAATGATTATTTTATAGAGCAAGAGGGAACTCCCTCCATTTCTCATTCAATCTATCATTTAAACCCAACACTTGTATTTCCGAATACAAGTTCTATATTTGAAGTTTCATTCAAGGTCAAGATATTGACAACTTGTTGTTGTCCTAATTGTTGTTTATCCTTTCGATCACTGTAATAATTATTTACTATTTTCGTTGTTGCTTTACATATTCCAACACTTTATTAGAAATCCACAACAAATTAAAGTGGCAATCATGCAACTTTCTTCTAAAAATTTAATTCCTCAATCCCGATAATACATCAATCTTCTCAATATAATTCTATTTCTCAGTGTTTTTTTTTTCTTTCAAATGGCTTATTTACAAGGAGAATTTACTTGGACGAATTGGATAAAAATGAAAATGAACAATATTAGTACTAACACAAGGGGTAGCTGTCAAGGATGGCAAGTTAAAAAGGCAGAGCCACAAAAATATTGGACATACGCACATTTGTCTTTTGTCTGGATTTTCTTTTTCTTTTTTTGGAGTTATTGGGTTTTCTTTCATAGCTGTTTGGTCATGGAGAAGAGCAACTTGTAACAATAACTGATCAATAATATCTCACTTCTACCACTTGGAGAATCAGTAATTTTTCTTCGGCTATTAAATTTTCGAACATTCTCTCTCTAACAATGCATATTTAATTTACATCAGAAGTTTTTTTAAAATGACTTTGGGATTCATGCTATAATTGGAACATATAACCCTGGTAATACTCTAAACTCCGACACATATTCTTTCTTGCAATAGATGCAGGTAAATTCGTTGTTTTTTTTTTAACTTTTCATATATACAACTAGGGGTGAGCACGGGTACAGGGTACCCAGATACCCGATCGGAACCGACACTAACGGGTAGGTTCCGGGTAGATATATTATAATAACGGGTAGGGTCCGGGTAGTAAAATTAGGAACCGATCAATGTCGGGTCCGGTTCCGGTTCCGGCAAATAGAGACAGGGTACCCGGACCCGGAACCGATACCCGGAACCTATAAAATATTAAATTTTTTTTTTTAAACATTTGGACCACTTTTAACTTTCTCCAAAATTATTTGTTGCACGCCTGCACATTGATTTTCCCCACCCCAAAACTCTCTCAATAACAATGACGTTTTAGCTACACCACCGAGCTTCATCATCGTCGTTGTTGAAGCTTTCTCTCAGGTACTTTCTTCGTTGTCGTCATTGAAGCTTTACCTTTGCCTCTTTCTCTCCTTTGGTTGTGTTCACGTCATTCCTAAAATGCATATGGGTTCATATCTAACTCTTCAATTTCTTTTTAATATCATATGCTTCTGTTTCTATTTCAAAGTATACTCATCTTCAATTTGTATTACTTTTTATTTGAAATGTAAATCTATTTTTAAAATTTGTGTATATTTTTGTAGTTGTGAAGATGAAATTTAGGGATTTACTAGTATAATAAAGCTTTTCTTTTGTATCGAAGAGCTTATGAACACGAAAATAAGTTTAATTGAGATATTTTCAAATTTATTTTGAAATCAACACGTTCAATTAATTGAGTGTCAAATTTGACTTGCAATTTTAGGTTTTGCAATGTAATTAGCTTTTCTACAATGAATAAGTTTTCTAAAACTTCTTATAAGTGGTACTAAAAACTCCGATCAGTGCTAAAAAACTACTTTATGAAATTATTTTAGAACTCTTTTTTATTCTCATAGGCTTAAAAATTGTTGCTTAATTTGTGTTTTTTATTGACAGAGCAGGAACCTGTCTTAATTCACAGGTCCGGTAGGTTCAGGTAATGATTGCTACGGGTAGGTTCCGGGTAGTAAATTTAGGAACCGATCTTTTACCGGGTAGGGTCCGGGTAGTTAAAAAATGTTAGGGTACCCGGACCCGCTCACCCCTATATACAACGGGGAAGCCAAAATTTTAAGTTTATGAATTTCTTCAAATTTCATAATGATGATTTCAAGTGCTAATAATTGGATTTTAAATATAATTTATATATATATTTTATGAATTACTTAATACAAATACACTATTTAACCAAACGTTATTGACTTCAGCCGAACCTATATCTGGTCGTCTATGCAAGAATGATTAGAATAATTAGAATATTTTTCTCAATATTCATTTTTTCACAATGTGGTAAATATAATCTTATTACAAGCTACAATTAAGCTAATGAAAGGATATGACGAAGAGAGAATCATGTCATATAATCTCCTAAGATAATGTTAATTTACTTCCTACCATTTACATATGATTCTATAATAATTACTAATTATAATTATGAATTACTAATTACTCTATCAATTATTCTATCATCTATCAATTATTCTATCACTCCCCCGCAGTCGAAGCTGTGAGGCAGACGTATGCTGAGACTATCCCGAAAATCTTCAAATAATACCAGCGGAAGACCTTTAGTAAAAATATCTGCAATCTGATAGCGCGACGGGACATGTAAGACACGAACTTGTCCGCGTGAGATTTTTTCACGAACAAAGTGGATATCCAGCTCAATACGTTTAGTGCGTTGGTGATTGACCGGATTCCCAGTGAGGTAGATGACACTAACATTATCACAGTACACCAATGTGGCCTTCGAATCGGGCAGTGGAGTTCGAGAAGAAGATTCTGAAGCCAACATGATCCAGACACAACATTTGCAATACCTCGATATTCTGCTTTGGCACTTAATCAAGATAATGTTGCCTGCCTTTTTGAGGACTAAGAAACCAAGTTATCACCAAGAAATATACCATAACCGGAAGTGGAGCGTCTGGTGTCCGACATCCTCCTTAGTCGACATCCGTATAGGTGACAAGTGTGGTTGTCGACGATAGGTATAAATGCAGGCCATACTCTAAAGTACCCTAAATATAACGTACAATGCGTTTGAGAGCATGCATATGGTCATCAATCGGATTATGCATGAAAAGGCACACCTGTTGCACAACATAAGAAATATCCGGCCTGGTGAATGCCATATACTGCAGGGCCCCTACCAGGCTGCGGTAGAGTGTCGGATCGGCAAATGGCTTGCCGGATGATGCACTCAATTTGGATTTAGTGTCCACCGGAGTTGCCGAAAGTTTACAGGAGGACATGCCAGCACGTTCAACAATCTCAGCTGCGTACTTCTTTTGGGATAAAAATAAACCACATGCATGACGTGTCACAACTATTCCTAGAAAGTAGTGTAGTGGCCCTAGATCCTTCATAGCAAATTCAGAACCAAGTTGGGACATGATTGACTTGCGAAGAGCATCTGATGAAGCAATTAATATAATATCATCCACATATAAAAGAAGATAAGCAATATTAGTACCCTGACGGTAGATAAACAGAGAGTGATCGAAACGGTTGTTGGAAAAAACAATATGTGAAACAAAATCTGCAAACCGCTTGTACCATGCCCGGGGGGGGGGGGGGGGGGGGCTTGCTTTAGTCCATATAATGATTTCTTGAGCAGGCACACATGATTAAGATATTTAGAGTCCTTGTATCCTAAAGGTCGGTACATGTACATTGTTTCATTTAGTTGGCCATGTAGGAAAGCATTTTTGACATCTAATTGATGAAGTGGTCATGCCTTTGAGAGAACCAAACTAAGGATTGTTCTGATGCTTGCTGGTTTAACCACCCGACTGAACATCTCACCCCAATCGACGCCAACATGTTGTGTCTTGCCATCACCTACAAGAAGGGATTTATGTCACTCAAAAGTACCATCAGATTTTTCTTTGTGACTGAAAATCCACATAGATCGAATTATATTAGCATTAGGGGGACGAGGTACCAATTCCCACGTCCTATTTTCAATAAGAGCATGAAATTCATCATCCATACCCATTTTCCAATTCGGGTCATGAAGAGTAGACACAGGATTACGAGGTAATGGTGATTTTGAGACTTGGGTGTGTAGGCTAAATTTGGTGTTGGATTTGACAATACCGTGTTGACTACGAGTGACGGGTCATTGGGCCGAATTTTGGACAAGTGGTGTTGCACCGCCTGACAGGTGGCCGGGAACTGGGCCGCGGTTTAAACAACCATCCCCATCTGTCTTAGCTTAGTTCAAGCAAGAATGAGTAGATCAATGTCGTGTATGTGCCATTGCCCCTCTGTTCCACATGAATCTGATTTAAGATTTGTTTGCTTGTCGAACTCCTGTAGAGTTTTAATTCTTGATTAAAATGAGAAAGAATTGTTCTGTTATTCGCCAAAGTATCAATATATGTTTCTCAAAGCTTTATTTTGGTTAAGCTCTTGTCCTTATGTCAACTAGCCTTTAGATTTTATGTTGCCTGAAAGAGCTGTGAGCATAAAAACCCAATCCATATTTTGTTCATGTCTAAACTTCTTGAAAGAACTGGATTTTAGTTGCTTGGGTAATGAATGAGTGGATTGGTTTGGTCTAATGATTTTTCAAATACAAGCTCTGTTGTTTACTTATGGTGTTTGGGACTAATGGAATCTTGAGTTACTTAGGAGACTGATGAATAATGTTTTCTAAGTTTAGTTTTAACCTTTTAAAATACAAAGTCGTGTTATCTCTGCTTGAATGTTTTTATACTTTTCATGGTCTAAGTAACTCTAATAACTAAGTATTAATTTGGTGAACTAATTGCTAGCCTATATGACTGTTAGACTTAATAGTAAGTTGTTTTTGCTTGTTGAAACACAGCTCAAGAGCTGAAACTTAGGAAACTTGAATCCTTTTGTCATCTTAACTTATTTCCAAAATTAGTTTAAATTATGATTATCCTTCAAAGCGGAATACGTGATAGTCTACTTGTTATTAGCTTGTTAATGAAAAATGTAATTCTTGATACTCAATTCTTCACCCTTCCATTTCTTTGCATGACTTGGGGAGTTCAAATTCTGAATATCCTTGAGATGCTGCTCGAGATGCCTTGCTGGAGTTTAGGAGAACTCAAGTTGAGTTGTTGTTATGCTTTGGCCAGTTTTGAGTCAATTTGTGGCTTCATGATTGATACAAATTATTGTTGTTGTGCTGCTGCCTTTGAGCAGTTGCTGCTATGAAGTGTTGTCCTCACTAAAATGACAAGCAGATGCTATTTGCTGAACAATAGTCGTTGTCATGAGGGTTGCTACACTTAAACAAGTGTTACGCTTTGGTCAAAGATCAGTTGCATTCTAAAGCTGAAAGATGTTGTATTATACCTGCTGTTCTGGGCATTTTTGAGATTCTCAGAATGATGCATATAAGTAGCTGTATTCAATGACTTAAGCCACTATGTATTGTTGATGTTGCTGCACTTCGAAGCAGATGCTACACTTGATATCTGATTCTGGTGTTGCTGCTGAATTCTGGAACATTTGTTACTGTCTTATTTGAAATACTCCTCTGTTATTGCTGTCAACTTTTGGAGGGTAAAACAGTTACTGTTGTGTTTGATGATTGAGCTGTTGTCACTATGAGCAGTTGCTGCACTTGAGGGCTGAGGCTAAGCATATCCCTGAGTTCCTATTTTAACTGCTAAGCAACTGTTATTTGCTAAGTTAAAGTGGTCAAGCAGCTACTGATTCTTTGAGATTCTATACTCGGATTTGTGCCCTCAAGTATTTCTTGATAAGCTTACTGATTTGAACTAGGGTTGGCCAGTGGGCCGGGGTGGGGCAGGACGGGGAAGGGTTGGGACTAGGGCTCCAGCGGGATTATTCGATTTTTTTGACACTTAATTTTAAAAAATAATATATATAAACACTTCAATAATTGAACAAGATAATGTAATAAAAATATCCCAAGAGTTTTTGTTCCTCTTATATTATTTAATAGAAATATGATTTTTTGTAATACAATTTCAAAATTGCAGCTTTGTGATGTTATTCGAAAGTTGCAAATCATATAGTAAAATTGTAATTAAAAAAATTACATAGTTAATCATACTTTTTCTAATTTCCTCGCAATGTCTCGAGGATATTCGGTTGGAATTGGAAGTTGTTGGTCAAATTGTTCGACGTCGCTTCCTGTTTCCTCGGACAAGATTTTGTTGTAGTTGTAGTCTTCTTCGTTGATCTCTGTTTGACCACACCTTCTACGCTCCGCTTGAATTCAATCTCCAATGTGTTTTCCGCCAATGAATTCTATGCTCTCCTATTTGAAATCTTCCCGCTTCTATGCTTTCAAACGTTGATGACGGTTGAATGTTCAACACATCTCGGACCATATTTGATAGAGTCAGAAATGTCATTCTCATTCTCCCTCAAGTATTTCAGAAGGTCTTCATGTCCTTCATCGTTAACAATTAATTTGTACGGTACAACACCCTGCAAAACAAAAATATTGAATTCGCTAACTTGTGAATAAGTTGAACCACTGAATATTTTATTTCTAAGGCCATGAATACTAGCAACAGAAACCACATGTTTTTATAAGGTTGCATCGAAGTAGTAGAATACAGAAGTCGATTGATTATTTGCACTTTGTTGTTGGTAATACATATATTTTTTTTTGCATTTAATGTGTATGTTAGATGTGATTTCTTCTTTTGTTGGTTCGTGAGTTGGTTATTCATTTGGACTTGGAGGTGGAAGTACTGTTGTACAATCATAAATCGTTTCAACAAGTATTTTACAACCGTCTACTTTAATAGTCGAATTTAATACAACAACAATAATATAAATAGTGGGAATAGGAAAAAAGTATTTTTTACATTTTTTAAACATTTTTTCAATAGATGCCTTATAAGTTTATTTTTTCATATATTCATTAAGTAACAAAAATATTAGAACTATATAAAATAATATAGTTAAAATAGTAGTGTAATAAATATTAGAAAATACTTTAGTAGCTTGAATTTTTTTTTCTAAAAATCCATTAATTTCTAAAAAAAAATTCCCAATCATTATGTACAAGAATATCTCTTGGATTTTTATTATGGAAGTTAAATAATAAAGTTATATGTCTTCTATAATTGTAAGCAACAAGTAGTTGTTCATATAGAGAATTTCACCTAGTCACTACTTCTTCAGGGTTTTTCTATAAGTTAATTCACAATCGTGACAAGTTTTTTTATACTCTTTGCGTCTTTGTAACTTTTTACCTTTAAAAATAAAGTTTATAGCAAATTCTATTTTATCAAGAATGTTTTTAAAAAGTTTTAGGTCATCCTTTACAACTAAGTTATAAATATGGCACACACATCTTATATGAAAATGATCAGGAAAAGATGGAGTTAATTGGTTTTATAGCATAATCATTAGAAGCATCATTATCTAATGTAATAATCATAATTTTATCAATTATTTCATAATAATCACGAATTTCATTAATATTTTGTGCAATAAAAGTTCTAGTGTGCCTATCATCAATATATCTATATGCTAAAATACGTTTCTGCATAGACCAATTACGATCTATCCAATGACATGTGCAATAAAAGTTCTAGTGTGCCTATCATCAATATATCTATATGCTAAAATACGTTTTTGCATAGACCAATTACGATCTATCCAATGACATATTACAGTTAAATAATCATTACCGTTAGTACTACGACCTATATCAGAAGTGATAGTCACTTTGCCATTAAAATGATACAATGCATAACGTAAATATTGTTGATATTCATGCGCAAATTTAAAAACGTCTCTTCTAACAGTTGATCTAGGAAAACCGTTAAAAGCAGGATTATATGTTTCTCGAATGTAATGAATAAAACCAGGCGATGACAAAAGAAAAAGGCAAATCCTCCACCGCAACTAATTTTGCCATATTTTCCCTATATTTGTTTTTATCATATTTATGACTAAAAATTTCCCCCATCGTCGGGTTAATTTGACCTTGTACTTGATCGGGGACACTATGTGAACCTTGTCATGACTCAGATGGCATTGGCACCCCTTATTTTTTAACCTGGTATTGATTCCACTTAGTTGTGTGCTCTCCTTGTACATGTCTCAGTAAACATCACGTCCCACATTGACCTTTTTCGATTTTAAATTTATAAACATTTTTATAAATTTTACATCTAACTACGTGATTCTCTTGGTCCCTATCAAAAAAATCCATGCAACTGATTTTAATTTTTTTTTTGTAGGCCTCGACTCATACTAGGGGGAATAACAGTCATTCCAATTTCAGTTTGAGGCTTAGACTCAGTCTGAGCTTGAGGTTCAGGTGCACTAGTGGGTGTGTCATTATCGTCAAAATTAAAGTCTGATTCAGATACAGAATATACCTCATCATCTAATGGTATATCATTAAAAAAATAGTTTCATCTATACGAGTGAAATCAATCAAATCATCGTGATTAGGAATATGATTACTAGAAGAAATACACTTACCCTTGTTACCCCTACTAGAAGAAGCACATTTGCCCTTAGTCATACGTTCAAAGCGTTCCATTATAATTATGCAAATAAATAATTAAAGTAAATAAAATTAAGTGTGATAATTAAAATTAAATAACAATAATAATTTAAAGAAGGAACAAAGGTACCAAACGCCGACGTAACGTCGACGTGTAATCGATGTTGAAAATTTGAACTTTGCTCGATGGATGGTCCTCAAGCTAGTTGCCAACTTCACTCCCAATTTTTGAACTTTGATATAAATTAGCAAAAAACTTTAATATTTAGTAGGCAATGTGGGATTGTAGAGAGATAAACTGAGAGATTAGAGAGATGGTAGGAAGATTTGTGAGAAAAATGAAGAGAAAATGAGGTATTTATAGTTGAGAAATAGGGTTAAAGTGTAAGTATACTAACTTAGGGGTTAAAAATAAACATTAAGGGTGATATGAGGAGTTTATGGGATGGGGGCCAAAAATGGTCGTTATAGCCGTTGACAACGGCCAAAATCAAAATTTGACCGTTGTTGCAACGGTTATTTTCGCAAAGTGGTAGGAGGCTGGCGGGGGCAGGCAGGATGAGCCCAGGTCCCGTCTCGAGTTTTAACCCTGACACCGAATTTTTTTAGAGGGGATCGGGCTGGGGCGAGGTGGGTATCGGGTTGGGTCGGGTCGAGTTGGGATCGGATCGACCCAGGCCACTGTCCAGCCTTAATTTGAAAACGATACTACATTTGGGTTGATGAAGAAAATTAATTTGAGGCCGAAGAAAATTAATTTGAGGCCATACCATTTCGGAAAGGTTGTCCCTTAGATTAGGCACTTCGGTTAAAGGCGATGATGAGACTTATGATAAATCACAGATTAGAAATCATGCGTGGGCGAGGCAACTAGATTGACTGACGAGTCACTAATTTGCAGCCACAACATGAATGGGATTTCTTTTAGCTCAAAAACATAAGTATGAGCCTTCGTATTCAAAACTCTCGTTTTGATACAAGTCCGAAGAAAATTATTGTTATGTTTACAAAAACGCCACCCTTTTACGCCACACCAAAGGGTGGCGTATCATTTTACTAACCAAGTTTCTTTTCTTTTGTGTTACGTATACATAAAAGCGGATCCATGGAACAAAGGCTTGTGAATATGAAGTAAAAATGGATACTTGGAGCATCAGAGCTTTGGAAGAAGAATTAGAAAAAGGGCGGGATAGCAACTAAAGGTCCTAGAAGGCTAGGAGATAGGTCTAATATTAGCCTCTCTCCCCTTCCCACTCTCCCTCTCTTTATTTATTATGACATGTATTGTGTTACTTGTTGTAGATATTGAAATCCTTATAAGTTAGAACTTAGGATTTAGCCGAAAGATAAGGATTGTACTTTATTGTTTAAAATAAATAAAAGTGAAAATATTTTCTTATAAAAAATTGATACCATTAAATACATATTTGAAGTATATTTCATGATTTTGAGAAAGAAAAGTTATTTTTGAAAAGAAAATTTGTGAGTAAATCTTTGGCCTTAAAATAATTTTTTCAAAGCTTATTTTGGGCCAGGCATGTTAAATAAATCTAAATAAAGGAAAACTCAATTAAAGCCCAAGTTTGGAAAGAGTTCTAAAAAGAATATGGTTGACCTTCATAAAAAAAAAGGAAAATAATTTGTAAATATTTGTATAATAAATCATTACTTATTGCTTGGAGGGGAGTGTTAACATTAGACTGGCCGGAACGACCGAAGGCCCAATTGCTTGTTTTAGTTGATATACAGATTTATTTCTTAGCCACGACCTGTTGGAAATTTGTCTTTGGCGGGAGTTGCGACCGACCAACTTTAACGGCTTAAACACTAGTGTTACGTATGTTGGAGAATCCGGTTCTTCACATATGCATGATCTACTAAGTACGTAGATAACCGTAGGGCCAAGAATCGTCAAATTTCATTGAGAAATGAAAGAGATATTGGTCCACGAAGTGAGGTGTTTGAAACATGGAAAGTGTGGTATTGGGTTCAATTCTCCCTCATCGGTAGAGGAAGAAAGAATTGTTGTGTATATAAGACTCGAAATTGGTTTGGGGTTTGGGACCCCAAGGGGTATCCTATGTGTTTAAAGGAGGGAGGACCTAGATGTGCTTCGGTTCAAGGAAAGACCACACGCGCGTCGCCGCCGCCTCCCGTCCCGTCCGGTTCTCGGGTGCTCGGGGTGCTGGGGTGCTCGGGGTGTGGGCTGATATTATATTTTTGGGCTAGAGAACTTTGACAGAAGTACAGTTTGATCCCAGAAGTTTCCAGATGTACAGTTTGGTCCCTGAAGTTTCCAGAACGTCAGTATTTGGACAGTCAAAGCAGAAACGCCAAGCACTCAATTCAGCCATTTATTTTGGCTTAATTACTCCTCCTATAATGGCCAAATCCGTTGGTCTTTCACCATTTATGTTGGTGACTTTACTACCTCCATAATAGCTATTATTTGGCTATTCTGGAGGCAGTTTTCAGCCCTTCCATCACCTATATAAACACCCCCTTACACTATTATTGAGCACTAAGAACACACATATAATATACACGAAAATTCAGAATCTTACACAAGCAGAAAGTTTTCTTCTTCCTACAACTTCCAGGCATCATTTCGTTACTCAATATTCTTCACGGTAGCTCTTGAGTTTCCTTTGCTCAAGTGTTCCATTGCTGTTTTATCTTGGGAGACAAATTGTCCAGGACGTATAAAGGATACATACGGGGCAATATTGTCTTAAGGACAGAGTGCCACACTCGACTCAGCAAAAACAGTTTCCAATTTTCCGTCTTCAACAAAATTGTAATTTCAGTTTTGTGGTTCTCTTGTAATTTTCAGATTACTAGTTGAATTATTGAATCTTTGTTTATCCTTTCGAATACTTGTAATAGTCATATACTTTCCGTACTGCTTTATAAAGTATCATAGAGCAAAAATCTCCCAACAACTTAAGACAATATTTGTATAGTATTACTATTAGTGTTCGAAAGATGTCGGTCAAAAGTTGTGTGACCAAATATGGATATGGCAATGGTTTTCTGGTAGAAGAGAGTGATGATGATGAACGTGTTCATGGTGTCACCGCTACCAAGACTGGTGGGAACAAGCGCTCACGAGAGCCTGAGGACTGGAGTGGGGCCAGAATTCATTTCATAGGAAAAGTAATGGACACCTAGTGTGATGGGCCAGAGTTTCCATGTCTTAATGATCTGAAGGCCTAAAGAAAGGCAGTAAAGAAATTGGACACTCAGTCTGCCAAAGCAACTGAAGTGGGCCAGAGTATCGAGATCACATATGATCTGGTTACGCCCTAACCACGGGCAAGAGGTTGTTCATGTGAAGCAACGCCACCTCTAAAATCAAAGGGGCTGGAGAGGTTGTCCTCAATAGGACTTCAAGGAATGGATCACTCTAAAAAGAGGTGATACATGTTCCTAACTTGGTTTAAGGGACGTTGTTGGTCAAGTTGGTTTGAGACTAGTCCAACAGGTCTGTAATAACTAAGAATGGTACAATATGTCTATAGCCAAATGAATGATATATTTGTAATCCGTGCATCTATGCCATCATAGATTAAGACACGTTAAATAGTAAGTCATTCAAAAGCTAACGATGTTGAGATTGTTGCCTCCTTTCGACATAAACCCTCAAAATGAATGTGAGGTAGGCGAAGAGGCAAAATCACCTTTCCAAATTCCGTCAAGGGAATAGCGAAAGAAGCACCACTCCTCTAGAAGTTAGTCACACCTACTTGGGTGATTTGAAGTTTATACAAAATAGAGGGGGGAGACAAGTACGTTGTGATCTTCATTGATGATGGTACAACGTATGGAATCCTTTGTTTGTTAAAAAGCAAAGATGAAGTTGTTGAAGCGGATAAGCGCTACAAAGCAGAAGTTGAAAATCAACTAAGCCTATGGATTGCGAAATTCATAGCGATAGAGGGGGAGAATGTGAAATAGCGTTCATTAAACGACTGTTCATAACGCACCTCAGTCTAACGGTGTTAGCCAAGCGCAAACCCGTATGCCTAAATTATGTGGGGCAAGGCGATCCTTACCGCTAATGCGATTCTCAACAGAACTCCGCATAAGGATAAGGATAACTCTCCGTGTGAGACATGAAAATGATCTCACATACAAAAGTTGTGATGTGGGGTGGCTTGGTAGAAGTTGGACTACCGAAATAGGTCAAGTTTGACCTAAGACTGTAGATTGCATATCCACTGGATCTGTAAATAACAGTAGTACTTATCGTCTCTTGGCGTCAAAGAATGCTGAATTCTTATAAGATAACTTTCCTTGAAAAGGAAAAATGAGTAATTGCTCAAGGTTAACAAGAACCCGCGAGGGCCTGACTGTCCGGAACTAGACGCTCCGTATCTATAGGACTCAAAAGTTGCTGGCTATCCGGAACTTAATATTCCAGATCTGCAGAACTCAGGGATTCTAGATGTTGAACCAAGACGGAGCAAAGAGGGGACAAAGACTTGTTCCAGTCCTTCTAGCTTGTATGGTTAAGAACGAACCATGGACAATTAACAAATAATTGTTATCTCCAAAAGCACTGCTTTGGAAAGAAGCTAAAGAGAGAAATATATTCCATCATATAGAACCATACTTGCGTAATGGTTGATCTTCCTCCGAGAAAAGAACCTTTGGGTTGTGAAAAAGGATACTCAAAAGTGAGTACAAAGTAGATGGATCTACTGACGAGTTCAAAGCCTCGGCTACTTGTACATGTGCTCCCCTGGGAGTAGCTTAACATCATGGGCCATTGCAGTCTTGCGTGGCATGAATGTTAAAACAGTCTTCCCAACCGGAGAGTTGGAAGAAGAGAATCAGAGTTGGTTTTCTGGACTGTTGGGCTTCTTCCTGAACTTTCATCTTGGTCCCTGAAATGTTTACATTTTGGTCCTGAAAGTTTCAGATAAAACAGAAACATTGACTCTGAAGTTAGAAAGCCAACAGTTGGAGAATCAACAGTCTAAAAGTAAAAGTCATATTGAAACAAAGTCTCGATATGAAAGATATGGATATCACAGATGACATCTTAGGAATTGGATTTCTAAAGACATCTAACTGAT
This sequence comes from Anisodus acutangulus, assembly GCA_029783415.1. Taxonomy (NCBI): domain Eukaryota; kingdom Viridiplantae; phylum Streptophyta; class Magnoliopsida; order Solanales; family Solanaceae; genus Anisodus; species Anisodus acutangulus. The sequence goes on from CM056489.1 coordinate 26,274,446, forward strand.
CGGGTCGATAGTTGTGATCTCGTTGAAGCCATCAATAGATATGAATCAATGAACTGATTGGAATCATGGTGCACCCATAGACAAGGAGCGATACGCACAGATCACGTGTAGTTCAATGTATTGTACACACTACAACCGACCTGGTATCGTCCTACAATCAGATCAGTTGAACTAAGGTTCACTGATAATCTTAATACATGATCAATAGAAGGCGTTAAGTCGGATATGACGATATCTGAATTATTCGCTTATCTACAGGATTATAGTATTCTGGATGTCCAGCGGTTCTGAGAGAACACAATGATGCAAACTGGACATCAGATCTGAAGAACACCAAAGCCACAAGTAAATGTGTATGGTGGTTCTTGGAAAATCCTTTAAGCAAACTTGCATCGGCCGATTCATGATGGAATCCGAGTTTATCGCTTTATACAAAGCATGAAAGAAGTTGAGTAACTTCACGACTCCTTAGAGGACGTCCCTTATTGGGAGAAACCCGTGCCTTCAGCAGTTATACACTGTGGCTAGCCGGTCGGCTTAAGGAAGAACACGGATGACGGCGTCTGGACATATCTGTCAGGATTTGTCAGGAGACATAAGACCGTATGACAGTTGATCATCACGGGTGTCACTTCCTTGTTTACTAACTAAGGGACTACCCGGAGATCAAGTGTTCTGCCTGTCTAGGGGAATGGGCTTAAAACCCAAAATATACGGACCAATACAGTGGTAACCCAACCTTACTAACTGGAGATCCCAGTAATTTGGTTCAATGGGAAAACTAAGCTGTAAAGGTTCAGTTGATCGCTTCAGTGGAAGCATGAGCACTTCGGATAGTGATTTCTGAAAAGAAACACCAAATCCAAAGTCGTTCTTGTGATAGACTTTAAGTGCTATCTGCAGTGTGGGTAAAGGTTAAGTTTTCAAAACCTGTAATGCTCCTCAACAGTTGATGTTAGGTTTTTGGGAAACTTTTAATAGTTCCTAACACTTGTGAAGTGGGGTATAGCAGGATACTTTGTAGGAGACCATCTATTTAAGTGCGAGGACGGGCCGCCTCAAAATGAACGCACTTAAGAATCCAAGACGTTGTCCATGGCCAAAACGGACAAAACATTACGAAGAAGAGAGTAATGAAATTTGTTGTGTTGGTATCATTGACTTGACTTACACTAAACACTGACGGTTCAAGACATCACGTTCACCGCGCAGTAAGTAAGTCCGATGGTATTCAACTATGGAAGGTTCAAAGCTGAGGCTACCTCTCCTTATGCAACATCGGTCCATTTGAAATATTCTTTGGAAATGAAAAAGACACCATGTGAGTGCGCCAAAATCTCTGTCAAGAGGGGATTGTTGGAAATTTGCCTTTGGCGGGAGTTGCGACCGACCAACTTTAACGGCTTAAACACTAGTGTTACGTATGTTGGAGAATTCGGTTCTTCACATATGCATGATCTACTAAGTACGTAGATAACCGTAGGGCCAATAATCGTCAAATTTCATTGAGAAGTGAAAGAGATATTGGTCCACGAAGTAAGGTGTTTGAAGCATGGAAAGTGTGGTATTGGGTTCAATTCTCCCTCATCGGTAGAGGAAGAAAGAATTGTTGTGTATATAAGACTCGAAATTGGTTTGGGGTTTGGGACCCCAAGGGGTATCCCATGTGTTTAAAGGAGGGAGGACCTAGATGTGCTTCGGTTCAAGGAAAGACCGCGCGCGCGCCGCCGCCGCCCGTCCGTCCCGTCCAGTTCCGGGTTCCGGGTTCCGGGTTCTCGGGTTCCGGGTTCCGGGTTCCGGGTTCCGGGTTCCGGGTTCCGGGTTCTCGGGTTCTCGGGTTCTCGGGTTCTCGGGTCGTGGGTCGTGGGCTGTGGGCTGTGGGTCTTCTGATATTATATTTTTGGGCCAGAGAACTTTGCCAGAAGTACAGTTTGATCCCAGAAGTTTCCAGATGTACAGTTTGGTCCCTGAAGTTTCCAGGCACTCAATTCAGCCATTTATTTTGGCTGAATTACTCCTCCTATAATGGCCAAATCCGTTGGTCTTTCACCATTTATGTTGGTGACTTTACTACCTCCATAATGGCCATTATTTGGCTATTATGGAGGCGATTCAACCCTCCATCACCTATATAAACACGCCCTTAGACTATTGTTGAGCACTAAGAACACACATATAATATACACGAAAATTGAAGCTTACACAAGGTAAAGTTTTCTTCTTCCTACAACTTTCAGGCATCATTTCGTTACTCAATATTCTTCACGGTAGCTCTTGAGTTTCCTTTGCTCAAGTGTTCCATTGCTGTTTTATCTTGGGAGACAAATTGTCCAGGACGTATAAAGGATACATACTGGGCAATATTGTCTTAAGGACAGAGTGTCACACTCCACTCAGCAAAAACAGTTTCCAATTTTCCGTCTTCAACAAAATTGTAATTTCAGTTTTGTGGTTCTCTTGTAATTTTCAGATTACTAGTTGAATTATTGAATCTTTGTTTATCCTTTCGAATACTTGTAATAGTCATATACTTTCCGTACTGCTTTATAAAGTACCATAGAGCAAAAATACCCAACACGACCAAATAAGAAGAAAAAGGATCACAAAGCCCATATCCCCATTGATGCATCCTTGGAAGAGATCAACGCGATTGAGGAAGTAGAGACGAAGAACCACTGATGTGGCTTCATCAGTACCGGATGCCCAAAAAGAAAACTTTAGGAGAGAGAGTACTAAAAGAACTTAATATTGATGCAACTATTAAATTTATGAAGAGGAGAAAACAATGAAGATTTCAATCTAAAAATAAATTATAGAACGCCTATAACCAGATAAAGATTTTGGCGAGAGATTCAAAGAAATTTGGAGAAAAGAATTAGTAGAGAAAGAATAAAATATTTGAAGTTATTATTACGGTGGCTTCATATTTACCAATTCTTTAGCTTAAATAACCAATATGTGCTTCCAGGTGCCATTAATCAAAGATTGGATCATTTATTGGACGGAGTTATCATAAAGTGTCAAACTCTTTAGAACTATTGGGAAGCGGGTCATATGCACTTTTGTTCTATTTTGTGCTGTTCTTTAATTTTTACACCTCAAATAGAAGTTATGCCTTTCTGGGTATAAGTTTTTTACGAAACACCTGAAAAAACTTATGCTCCGAAAAACATAACTTTCATTCAAGGGACAAAAATTAAAGACCAGCCTATTTGAAGGCTAAGCCGTGCAATTTCTTGTTGGGGAGAAGGGCCTCGTTGCAGGCCCTCGAAGCCCAATACACTAGCCCAAACTATCAACACAAGGACATGCAATTTAAGTATTCTCCATATATAACACTATGAATTGTTAAAGATTTGAACCAATATAAAGTTTAAACTTTTATGAATATATCCTCACATGTTTTGGTGAAGATCCGTCTGTTCCAAAAAAAAAAATGTACTTAAGGTCTTCAGACAAGTATTTCAGTGTCCTACCCTTAGTAAGAAGTTTGGATTCGAGCTTTGGGTGAAAAAATCCTGATAAAGAACGTTTTCCCCTTAAATGAGCTTTATGCATTAGTCACGGCTCTAATTCCAGTGGCGAACCAAATGTGAGAAACCAAAAAAAAATAGTACTTCCGTGTTCGCACCTCTTATTTTCAGTACCTTCTTTGTATTCTCCTAATTATAAACGCTGATGTTATTGAATTTTGGGCTTTTATTTTGCAGTCTCTAACTTGATTCGAACACAACCATATAGGATGAGAATGGTAAATTATTGCAGTTGTATAAAGTATTCGGTTTGAAATTGGGAAAGATGAAAGAAGAAAGGACTTCTACGGAAAATCTAAACCATGAATCATAAATGAGACTGGGTGAAGGAAAACAGTTACGAAAATGTGTTCTATGGAAAAGTAAATAATTTTCTCAGGTATTTTCTTATGTTTGGCAGGAGGGTAGAAGATATCTTTTTCAGTATTTAATTGATAACACTCATCATTCATAAAGTTAAACGAATTAGCTTAATCAACATTACCTTGTAAGATCGATACATATTCGATTCATATACGAATTCACTTTTTTAAGAGATTCAAAAGTAGTCTCGTACTGCTGTCATAGATTTGGCACATGATGTACATGGAAAATTTGGTACTCTTTGAAGGTGAAAATAAATAAAATTCACCTAAGATATTCTTTTCATCCTAAAAGGAGTGACCTCCTTATGTTCAAAAAGTAAACAGTAGTTTTTGTAAAACTAATACTTCAAAATTTTCATATACTATTTCCATTATAAAATAGTTACCACTCTAATTTTATATTGTAGATTTAATTTTTTTAAAAGTAACAAAGCTAACACTTATAAGCCAACATTACCTGGCCCATGCTTGTATCATGAAGCAGCAGTTTTTTTTATAATGTAGTGGGTCCCATAACAGAAATTAATTGATTATTTGTACCTAAAAAGACCCCGAAAAAGTGAGTCCGGAACTTAAATCACCCAAAATGTGAGGAAGTGAATAAAAATACCCAAAAAAATGTGATATAAGTACCTTTTGCATAGTAAATTACTGTGCAATAGGAGTTCTATATTAGGGCGAGCAGCCTTCTCCATATTCATGTTCACTCTTTTCCTTCTCCATTTTTACTCTTTCACCATATTTTAGCCTCCAAAAAATCATATCGCAAAGCTCTGAAACGTCAAACTTTGCTATAGAACCTGATGTTTGTGGCTGCGGTTATTATTGTAAGCTCATAATATCAAGGACCCAACACACCCGATCGTCGTTTTTGGCGTTGTAAAGTACTTGACGTAAGTGTTTTTACAAGTTTTTAGGGTTTAGAGTTTTTTCATATTATCTACATATTTTACTTTCAAAAACTAATTATTTGTAATGTTTATAGGATATGGGTGGTTGCAAATATTTTCGATGGGAAGATGAAATTTCCGTGGATAAAACGGTGGCGGCGAAGTTTAAAAAGCCTCATGTTGATAGAGATACAACGACTTCACGTATAGAGATACCGTGAAGTTTGACTTGCAGTTTAAATTAATGGAAGCTCAAGAAAAAATTGACCTTTTGAAGGCCTTGCTAAAAGAATCTGATGAAAAACAAAGTTTTCAAGAATAACCTTAGAGACACTCAACATGAGAAAAATGCTTTGAAAGAGAAATTGAAATTTTGGAAGATGATTTGTGCTCTCTTGTTGTTGTTTCTAATCTTCAAATGTTGCATTGTCGGTTAAGTTTATTATTTTTATGTATTTTATTTTTACTAGTTGCACGTTTTCATGTATTATGTATTTTTATCACTTTATTAATGTATTATGTAATCGGCATAATTTATGTACTGATTTATTTGTGTGTTCATTAAAAATTGTGAATTGTTGAACTTTTTATGTATTATTAACTCTAAGATGCTTAAATAAATTAATAATTGACTATAACAATAAAAGCAAAATTAAACATACTTATTTTCTTCAAATTAATGACTTCATAAATTAAAAATACAAAATAAAATCATAGTACCCTTAATCATCATCAGAATAGAAGTCCTCAATATCGTCCTCAGAACAATATTTTGGGTGATATTAGTTCTCTACCCATTGATGATGCTTGTTCTTTGGCCAACTTTAGCGTGTAAAATCTACAACGTCTTGCTAGCATTCTGTTGTTTTCTTTTCTAATCCTCTGTATCGCTACCTCGCAAGAATGTTGATCAGTTCTAGGCATGGTCATTGAGAACATTATTGGGATTAGAGCGTTGAGATTTTCCATATCACGAACAAGACGTTCTGATTCGGCATACCCATATGCCCATTCACGACATAAACCACAATAATATTCTCGCGGATCTAAATATTTCACATCACTAAAATCATCATTACGCTCTATAAGAAGATGAGGTTTCAAATCGTCTATGTTGAATTCATTATTATCGCTTGACGAATCACTGGAATAACTGTTATGATTTGAGTTATCATCACCACTAGTATTCAGATCATTTGGAAGGAATACCGATCAATCTTCATTTCTACTACTCAACATTGAATATGTTGTAGTTTAATAACAAATGAAAGCCTACTTATATAATCCCACTTGGATATGGCGTAACCACGTTGTCTATATCTGCCCTGAGGCAATGTATTTTTGTCCGATTGTTCTCTTCGCGAAAATGGTTAATAGAAAAATTCAACTCTTATGGTGTACCACGAGACAATGACATAGCACAACTTTTTGGATGTTTAAGTTTGAGTTCCCTCATATTTTGTTCCAGCATTTCAACCTTTCTAACATGCCAATTTCACTCATCTGTCATTATATTATTGTATTGTTGATTGTATCTTTGGTTCGGGTTATTTGAGTATTTAAAATCATCATCCAATTTTCATATCCTGTCCATTAGTTCAAATATGTCTGCTGGGCTAAAAGATGTAATAGAACTATTATCAGAAAATTGATTCCAAAATGACATAATAACTCGTTTTAATGTGAATGTTAGTTGTTCATCATTCATGTTATATACTACTCCCTGATTGGATAATACAATGCCCACTTTTGACCGCTTTATATGACACACCTATATTACATAATTTTTATTTGCGTAAATTATGATGTTTCAGAATTACATCATTGATTTGACAAAATAATGCCCGTTTTTTACCGCTTTATATGACACACTTGTATTACACAACTTTTATATGCGTAAAATATGATTTTTCTGAAAGACATCCTTGATATGACAACACAATGCACATTTTGACCATTTTATATGACACACTTATATAACATAACTTTTATATAACTCATTCGGTTAAAAAACTCACATTTTAAAAATGCCTAGAAATATTACATTCAATAGTTGGTTCATAAATAAATAAAAAGGCGACGGTAGCTCAAGAAGGCCTCATGGTAGGATAGAAACAAACACAATTGAATCATATTTTGAAAAAGAGATATTAGGATATTACAGAGATTTATCTGATGAAAAATGGTATGGTGTTATTCATCCCTTTGAAAATCAACCAATTTATATCAGTGTTGATTTAAAAGTTGTTGAACACATAATTGAGGGTGACGCACACTTCTCAAAACCCAAAGGATCTATAATTTGGGGTGAAAAACTTCAATGGGTTCAATTATATTAAAAAGGTATGATTATGATGTATTATATCGGTGTCATAATTTAGTTGTGCCACAAGTTTTGTCTGCTACATTTCAAACCTCCAAATTCAAGGATGAACCACTGGTTATCCAACACTTGATGAAAGAAATTTTAAAAATGCAGAAAGCACTAAACATGTATCATAGTTTGGACGATCTTAATTTTTGTGGAGAGGATGAAGAAGATCATTGAAAACTGTTAGAAAATAAAAATCTTCATTGAGACTCTTCCTATCCAGTTTATCCAATAATTCAAGAATGGATAGGTCTTCCAAAATATTTACCACAAATATTAGATTCTGGAGTACCATATTATTGTGTCAACCAAGCAAGTGCTCCTAATAATGATAGTTGGGATCTAGAATACAATGAGAAAGATGGAGAAAGAGATGAAGAAGAATGAAAGTAAGGAGGAAGATTAAAATGATGACGATGACGAGGTGGTGCCATAAATCTATGAACATTAGATTACTTTTCTAATTATTGTATATCATGAGTTTTTAAGAAAATTTTAGTTTTGAATATCTTATTTCAAAACAATCTTAAAATGCATAATTCCAGACGCTTCATTAAAAAAAGATAAAATACATCATTCATAACAAACAAAAAAATACTTAGCATTCATCATTTCGAATACATCAAGAAGAATTAAAATACAACAACAACAACATACCCAGTGTAATCCCACACGGTGGGGGTCTGAGGAGGGTAAGATGTATGCAAATCTTACCTCTACCTTTGTGGCGTATAAAGGCTATTTTCGATAGACCCTCGGCTAAAAAGAACATAGTCGATGCAGGAATTTAAGAAAAATAAGACAACAAGATATCATACTGCAAAACAAATAAAGCAACACATAAAAATACACATAGTGGTATTGGTCTACACGAAACCTAAATAATACTATAAAGAAAGAGAGAAGAGGAGATGAAGAGGCTAGCCCCTACCCATCTCACACACATAATTCAACTAGCGATTAACTTTCTATCATAATCTTCAACCTCCAAATCTTCCTATCTAGGGTCATGTCCTCAGTCAGCTGAAGCTGTGTCATGTCATGTCTAATCACCTCTCCCTAGTTCTTCTTCGGCCTATATCTACCTCTCATAACTCTTGCAATCACCAATCTCTCACATCTCCTAACTGGCGCATCCTCACACCTCCTCTTCACATGCCTGAACTACCTCAGTCTCACTTATCTCATTTTGTTCGCCACGGAGGCCACTCCCACCTTATCCCGTATAAGTTTGTTTCTATCATATCCCTTCTAGTATGACCACATATCCATCTGAGCATCCTCATCTCCGCTACTTTAATCTTCTGGATGCGAATGTTCTTGACATGCCATCGTTCTGCCCCATACAACAATGTTGGTCTAAACACCGATCTATAGAACTTACCTTTCAGTCTAGGCGACAACTCCTTATCACAAAACACCCCATAGGCAAGCCTCCATTTCATCTACCCTACTATAATACGGTGTGCGACATCATCGTTAATCTCTTCGTCTCCTTGTATTACGGACTCAAGATATTTGAAACTTCCTCTTTTGGGTATAGCTTGTGCCTCAATCTTTAGTTCCACATCTGTCTTCTGCATCACTTCACTGAACTTGCACTTTATATACTTCATCTTTGTCATGAGTTACCTGAAACCTTTAGATTCTAAGGTTATTCTCCACACTTTCAATCTATCATTGACCCTGCTGCACCTCTCGTCAATTAAGACTATGTCGTCTGCAAATAATATACACCACGACACCTTCTGGATGTGTCAGGTCAATTCGTCCATCACTAAGGTAAATAAAAATAAGTTATAGACTAATCTCTAATACAACTCCATCATGATTGGAAAGTGTTCAGAGTCACCTCTCACTGTCCTAACCTGGGTCTTGGTACCCTCGTACATGTCCTTAATCACCATGATGTACGCCACCATCACACCTCTAATCTCCAAATATCTAAAAAGGACCTCCCGAGGGACTCTATCATATGCCTTTTCTAGATCAATGAACACCATGTGTATGTCTCTCTTTTTGTCCCTATACTACTCCACCAATCTCCTGACAAGATGAATAGCCTCTGTGGTCGATCGTCCCGGCATGAATCCGAACTGATTCTCTGATATGGAAACATCTCTCATCATCCTCATATCGACTACCCTTTTCCAGACTTTCATAGTGTGGCGTAGTAACTTGATACCCCTATAATTATTACAATTGTGAATATCGCGTTTGTTCTTATACAACGGGACCATTGTAGTCCACCTCTATTCCTCTGGCATCTTACCTATCCTAAATATGACGTTAAACAATCTAGTCAGCCACTCCGTACCTACCTCCCATATATTCTTCCAAAAGTCTATCAAAATTTCATCCGGCCTGATCGTTCTTCTCTTCCTCATCTTATGAATAACCCCCCTAACCTCCGCAACCTTAATGCACGTACAATACCCAAAGTCTCTACGACTCTATGGCTGCTTTAATTCCCCCAACACGATAGCCCTGCCCCTTCTCCATTCAGAAGCTTATGGAAGTACTCATGTCATTTTCGTCTAATGTGTGCCTCTTCTGTAAACACTTTACCATTCTCGTCCTTGATGCACCTCACTTGATCCAAGTTACGAGACTTCCTCTCTCTATCGTCTTGGCAATCTTATACAACTTTATATCCCCACCTTTGCACTCTAGCTCTTCATACAAGTGCTCAAAAACTGTTGTTTTAGACACCGTGACCGCTAGCTTCACTTCTTTCTTCACTTTCTTATACCTCTTTTATTCCTCCTCTTGTCCTCCTCATCCACGCTCTCCATTAGCGTCGCATAGGAAACCTTCTTGGCTTATACTTTTCCTTGGACCTCTCCATTCCACTACCAATCTCCTTAACGTCCACTTGAGTTGCCCCTCGACACCCCTAGCATCTCTCTAGTTGCTTCTTGGATGCATTCAGTTGTCCTAGTTCACATACTATCTGCATTCGCACTACTCCCCCAAGCCCTAATAGCCACCAATTTCTCTTTCATCTCCTAAGCTTTGACCTCATTTAGGCCATCCCATCTAATCTTTTGCCTGTCATGCGCAACCTTCCTCTTCTTTTATCTCTTGACCTCTAAGTCCATGACTACGAGCTTATGCTGGGTTTTTAGATTCTTTCCCAAAATAACATTGCAATCCTTGCAGACATCTCTATCATCCTTCCTAAGGAGCAAGTAATCTATCTGGGTATTAGTCATCGCACTACGGTAGGTCACCAAGTATTCCTCCTTCTTTTGGAAGCCCGAGTTAGCTATGACCAACTCAAAATCTTTCACGAAGACTAAAAGCGACATTCTTCCCTCATTTCTATCCCCAAAGACAAACCCGTCATGTACATTATCATATCCTCATATAGTAGTCCCTATGTGACCATTAAAATCTCATCATAACACTATTTGATCAGTCTACGAGATGCCTCTCGCAACCTCGTCCAACTCCTCCCAGAAGCGCATTTTGTCTTCTTCAATCAAATCCACCTGTGGCGTATATGCTCTAATAATATTAAAAGTCAGTCCTCCTAAAACTAGCTTAATGGCCATCATCCTATCGTTCACCATCTTAACATCCACTACTTGATCCCTGAGTTTCATGTCCACTAAAATGCCTACCTCATTCCTACCCCTCGAGCGTCTTGAGTACCACAACTTAAACCCATCTATCAAGAAGAATTAAAATACATTTATAAAATCATGACCACCGCTAGAAGTCCTGCCACTATGAGAGGCTCTTCCACCACAAGAGGTACTTGCACCACGTGAGGTACTTTCACTACATTCCCGTAGGGGACACAAACAATTATCATGGCCAAAATTCTTACACATCAAGCACTTCCAAGAATATAGCCTATTCGGAATATCCATTTGGTTGGGAATCCGAGTCCATGCGTTAACACATAATTTATAGATTATTATTTTTTAGAAATCATAGAAAATGGCTATGTTGGCCAATAAGACTCATCACCAAGTGGGTAGAAATGATAGGCATACGCTTTTAGATAACTTTGCACGATGTGTTCTAATGCCACATATTGTGATGCCCTCTTTCCAATTGCCTCGAAACACTTGAAGGCATGAGAAAATGGCATGTGATATGATTTCCACTTACCACAAGTGCACGTTCTCGTATTCTCATAAATACTATGATTGTTGCCTCCCCGACCTTGGTAAACACTTGTCTTAATTTCAAATACACGTTCATCGTGGTTATACTCGGTCATCGTGTGTTGCTCATATTTTTTTCTATGATGCTCGAATGATTTTGCAGGTTTTGGCATCCATTTCCCACCATCTGCTAATATTCCTTTGGCCTTTTTTGTTCTAGCGACGCACTACTCCACAATTTTCTTGAAAGTCATTCTCACCATTGCAGTAACGAGAACCCCCGTGCAGATTTTATCAAACCATTGACTGACTCCGAGCTGTTTGTTGTTAGCATCCCCCATCTTCTGCCTTCGTTCCCATGTAATGTTCATTTGTCAACAAGGATTGCCTTCAACTATTCATAGGCTTCCACCTTCGTTGTCTTGATCAACTTCATCCGCATAAGAAATTTTTTTCTTGATGCTCTGTTGCAGCTGCCCATATCCGTTTATTTAGTGTGCTGTTTTAAAAGGCCTTTTAAAATTTTGTCTTTATATGCCTTAAACAATAGCGATTGTAAGCAAAGGGAGGCTGCCACCCCTCCAAATGAAATATATTGTTCAATATACCGTGATTTCGATCAGATAGCACACATATGACCCTTCGATCCTTAATAGCGTGTTGCCTCAAATATGTCAAAAACATCCCCCATGTCTCGTTACTCTCATTAGCAGCAATGACGTATGCAAATGGGAATATTAACTCATTGACATCTATTCCAACTGCAATCAGTAGATTGATATCATATATCCCGTACACATACGTTCCATCTATGCATATTAATGGTCGGCAATGAGCAAAATCATTAATGCATGGTTTAAATGTCCAAAACACAAAAGTGAAAATATTACCATACACACCGGGTTGGATGTTGAGCTTCATTCTACAACAGTACCAAGCTTGAAGTATTGTAGAGCTGCCATATACCTCGACAACTTTTGGAAAGAGCCCTCCCAGTTACCATAAACCATCTCAAAAGCGCGCCTACGCTTGATATATCCCTTTCTCTTGTTTATCTTTTTTTGGTATATACTCTAAAAACTGCTCTAATGCAGTCTTTAATGGGGAACATGGACAAGTTTAAACAACAACATTTTGCAATGATAATTTAATTGATGTCAAAATTAAAATGAACTTGGGCGAATAGGGTATCTAGGAGTTTCAAAAATATCGCCAACTATCACTTGAGTAATCATATTTGAGTCTAATTAAAATGATTTTCTTGACACTCATTCATATCACAAGTGTGACGTGAGTGAAATTTTGAGATAGTACACATACTATCATGTGTCTCCTTACCCGAAGCATCAATTGACAACTTTGATAATCACGTCTATAAACCAATCGCCACAACTTTCGGGTAGAATCAAAACTCTAAACTCCCTCATTTATTTGATGCAATAAATTTTAACGGCCCTTTGCAGTGCCTTTTTGGAGGTAAAAATCATGCCTTTTGCAAGTTCAACAGTACCTTTTATAAGATTGTCCGATTCTTTCCACATTGCTTGGCAAATAAAATCATCATCCCTAGTAAAGACAAAGGCATCAGGACAATCTTGAAGATTATCAATATATGGAATCACGTCAGAATGCCACTGGATTGGGGATGCTTGCGGAACCGATTCTTGTTGGTGAATTGGACTTTCTGCCATCGGTTCTTGCTGATGTGGCTGATTTTGCATCATCTCTTGTAATTGTTGTTCCTGTCTATGAGGATGAATATCAACCTCACCATCTGAGAAATTTATTTCTTCGTCGGATACCTCTGCATTAGGTATATCATCGCTATCACTCGATGATGTTTCTATATGATTTGGATAATCATCACCATCTAGTAAAGACATCTTCCTACACAAAAAATAGGTAACATAATTTAAATACCATTATCATAACATATGGATTATTTAATGTCAAGATGATGAATCTACCAATAAGAATCAATATTGCATGGGTTTATAGAAGTATCAACTGCACCGAAATCAACATTTGGTACCAATGGTGCATTTTTTGAGTAATTTTCACTACAGAGTAAAGTCAAGTATTGTAAATACTAAACATCAAATTATTTATATTATTTAATTATTAAAAAGTATACCTACCGATAATAATCAACTGCACTGAAACTTCATGTTGGGGATGTTCCGACATGATTCCTCCACCCAGACTGAGAGGATTGTCCAATATTACTCATATCAGGTGTATAACCACTAAAAAGATATAAAAAATATTAGTATTACCATATCTAGAGGTAAGGTCTGCGTACACTATACCCTCTCCAGACTCCACGTTGTGGGATTTCACTGAGTATGTTGGTTTTGTTGTTTCCCCATATGTTTTATTAAATTGATGACTTAAAGTTTTCAGCGACGTTTGACCAGTCAAAATGTCTCCATAAGAACTCATGTCCGGACAAGTGTTACCATGAGTAGGCTGGACTTTAGAGATTTGAGGACGAGGCGCAGACTACACTTTTGGGACTTCCTGACGACTCTTGGCAAAGACTTCACAACGATTGATAGGTATCTTTTCAACATACATTTCAAGAACATTCAAGGTGATTAAGTCCCTATATTTATCCGGTGCTCTCAAATAGTCACTCAACGACTCATCATCAATGATATTCCACTCGCCATAAAGCACTAAAGCTTGCAGCAAAAATGATATTGGATATCTACCTATTACAGATAATGCAAACTCACGCCTACTAACTTTCGTTCTTTTATGTAAGGCAGTGAGTAATGTAGAGTAATCCAAGTTAATTGGAAACCTAACATGAAATTTAGGTGGAATACTATAACGAACAATGTTATGATCATGAAGAATCTCTCCTTCCCAAAATAATGAAACCTTAACAGTTGGAGGAGGAGACGTTATTTTTTTTTATGAAATTGGGATTTGGATGATTTTTTCAAGAACTTGAAATTTTGATGACTTAAACTTTGAAAATGGATGAGTCTTTACCTCATCCAAAATTCATGTTAAATAGAAATGGGATGAGGTTATTGCAATAATTGTCATAGTGTCATGTCAAATCAAGTACAAATGGGTAGATGAATAAATGATTGTAAATGCAACAATTTATTGTGTAAATGGACTGAAATAAACCTTTTTAAAATGTGGGTTGCTAGGGTTTAGAGAGAACTCCTATTGTGCAGTAATTTACTGCGTAATTGGATTTAACCTGGTCATTACAGTTAAGTCCTTTTGCGCAGTAAATTACTGCGCAAAAAGTACTTATGTCACATATTTTTATGGGATATTTTGGTTCACTTCCTCACATTTTGGGTCATTCAAGTTCCGGACTCCCAAAAATGTACTCCTTCCGGGTGATTTCCAAGAATGAATATCTCAAATATTTATCATTTTAGAAGTTCAATACAAAATTATTTTTTTTATTTTATATTATTTTTGAAGACAACAAACACCTCAATTGTGGATAGGTGACACATAAATAGAGTAAATATTCTATCAAGTGAGATTATATTCTAAAAAAATAAATAAGGTTAAATTAGTACAAAATTTCTCCTAATTAATATTTTTAAGGGACGTGTAAAAGAGAAACAAGAAAGATAACTTGAGGCAGTGGAATACTCCATAACCATATTAACAATGATCCATTTGTATAAGAACTATGGTGACATTCAGAGCTGCAACAACTGTAGGGGTATAAGCCACGCGATGAAAGTTTGGGAGAGGGTAGTGGAGATGAGAGTGAGGATGGGAGTATCTATTTTCAAGAATCAATTTGGATTCATATGGGGGTGCTCGACTACAGAAGTCATTCATCTTGTAAGAAGACTGGTGGAGCAATATAGGGAATGGAAAAGGGACTTGCATATGGTATTTATCGACCTAGAAAAGGCATACGATAAATACCCAAGGGAGATTTTATGGAGATGCTTAGAGGTGTACATGTAACGTACACTAGAGTGATCAAGGATATGTATGATAGAGCCAAGACCAGGATAAGGACAGTGGGAGAAGACTCGAAACACTTTCCAGTGATGATGGGGTTGCACCAGGGATCAACTCTTAGTTCATTCTTATTCGTTGTGGTGATGGATGAACTGACACTACAGTTTCAAGGTGATGTGTCATGGTGTATGCTATTCACGGATGACATGATTTTGATTAATGAGATTCACAACGGAGTTAACTCTAATCTGGAGGTTTGGAGATACACCCTGAAGTCTAAAGAGTTCAGGTTGAGTATGACCAAGACAGAGTACATGGAGTGCAAGTTCAGTAACGCAACACATAAGGTTGGAGTGGAAGTGATGCTTGGTACTTATATCATTCAAAAGAAATGCAACTTCCAGTATCTGGGGTCTATTATCCGAGGGAATGGAAAGAATGACGATGATATCACACATAGTATTAGGGCATGATGTATGAAATGGAGGCTCGCATCTGGGTTTTGTGTGATAAGAGCCACCTAAACTTAAAGGCAAGTTCTACAAAGTGGTGGTTAGACCGACTATATTTTATGGGATGAAGTGTTGGCTAGTCAAAAACTCTTACGTTCAGAAGATGAAAGTTGCAGAAATGAGGATGTTGTGATGAATGTGTGGGCATACTAAAAGAGATAATATTAGAAATAAAGTGATTCGGGACAAGGTGGGAGTGACTTCGATGGACGACAAGGTGCGGGAAGCGAGGTTGAGATGGTTCGAGCAATGTGCAGAGGAGAGGCTTAGATACCCCAGTGTGGAGGTTGTCCATGGACGGTTTTCGGAGAGACAGAGTAGGCCGAAGAATTATTGGGGAGAGACAGAGGTAGGCCGAAGAATTATTGGGGAGAGACAGAGGTAAGCCGAAGAATTATTGGGGAGATGTGGTTGGACAGGACATGACGTAGGTTCAGTCGACCGAGGACATGACTTTAAATAGAGGTTTTAGAGGACACGAATTAGGATAAAAGGTTAGTTAGTAGTCGAGTACTATCTGTTCATACTAGTAGTTATAGTATTATTCTCGTAGTTCTTGGTCCTTCGATTATAGTTATTTGTACTATATGTTGTTCTTGTACTTTGATTTTCGTATTGTCTTATGGTAGTTATGACCTTTTTTTTCAGTCAGCTTTATCATGTTTTACATAGTATTGTGTCTTGAATTTTCTTTTATATATACTGCTTTAAAGTGTTTTTTCTCATGCCGAGGGTCTACTGGAAATGACCTCTCTATCTCTCAAGGTAGGGATAAGGTATGCATATACTATACCCTCCCCAAACTCCACTATATGAGATTTCACTGGATATGTTATTATTTTTGCATATTAGCTCAGCTGAAGTGGGAGAAATTCAAGCGTCTTCAGCGACGAGAAATTCTAGGGAAGTTATTTTCTGAATATCAAAGAAAAATATCTTTTTTGGCAAAATACTTCTCTAAATATAGGCTATCAAATATAGGGAAATTAGTAAAACATTTTTTGGAAATATTTTCCTTCATAACAAACACGCCCTAATTAACTGTTATCGCCCGTTTATTCCATACTTGCTAAGCCAAGAATTTACTGTAAATATATTTTTCCAAATTATTTTCAATGATTGCACGAAACAGTTCCTTATATGCACTGAATTTAGGGGTTGTTTGGCTGCTTACTAGAGTTATATGCAGGAATTAGTTATACAAGATTAGTTATTCATGTATGAGTTATTCATCTTTTATCGTGCATAAAATAATATACAGATTCCCTCATAACTTATATATGTATTATTTATGTAAAATTATAAACTAGTAACCAAACATTGTATTTGATATACTAAATTTTATGCATACAACTAAAATGCTATCAAACATAATACTAATTATATTAATTTTAATATATAGATAATTCACCTCCTAACCAGTAACCAATCGACCCCTTAGTATAATGCAAAATTTGGGATTTGCTCATCCACCATCATATCAAAGTCCGGCGAATCAATATGAAATAGGGAGTATGTCTTTAAGAGAATATTTGTAGTGGATTTGCCTTATTCAAGGCCGCAATATTAGGGAGCATGGTCACCCATCATCCCAAAGAAAATCCACAAAAATCAAACGAACTCTCACTCTCTTTCTTCCATACCCTCAAAATTTCAAATCTGCCATTTGGGGACCAAGTCTAACAAAATTTTGAAGTCATAGATTTCTTCGAGTTTTGGCATTTATGGAATGATAACTTCCTTTAAAAAGATTCTAAATTATGTTGTTTGTCTTATTATGTTTTGGGTATACAACTTAATTAAAAAGTGATAGATTTCAGATATTTTTTTTATATATCTGTTGGATAGGATGGAACAGCAAATAGTTGGAGAAGAGAAGATACGAGAGAAAGAGGCCTTGCAGTTGGACATGAATTTTTTTTTTAGTTAAAGTTATTCTCACCGAGTATTTATATTAATCTAATGAAGTAATATATATGATTGATTCTTAAAATTAATTGTTTAGTTAGGTGCATCTGTATTGACATCCCATGTTACAAACTATAAAAAGATGATTAGAGAGCAAATGCAATAATAAGTTAACGCATACATTCTATTTAGTCCGAGCTTCGATGAAATATTAAAATGGTATCAAATGTAATAATTTTAAAATAAAATACTAATTACTTCTTCCGTTTTATAATAAATAATATTTTTAATTTATGCTAACCCCGTAAGGAAATTGCTCACTTTTAAAAAATTAAAAATATTTTTTATTAACTTATCATTAATTAATGCTTAGAAAAAAAATTACTAATTATTGTTGACGGAGTGTTTTCATAATCAGCATACATAGTGACTTTTTCAAAACGCAGTTAAGTAAAAAGTAAGAGTGGCCAGTGGGCCGGGCTCGGGTCAGGCGGGCCGGTCCGCGGGTCGGGTCGGGCGACGGGAGAAGGGGCGGGTCGGGTCCTGGCGCTCGCTGGGTCGGGTCCGGGCTCTCGCTGGTCTGGCGGGATCGAGCAAGTCCTGCTCCGATCCCGATCCCGTCTGCTGCCTGCCTGCCTGCTCGGCTCTGCCTGGATACGGCGGGTTTTTTTTTTTTTTTTAAAAATAACATATGTATAAAAAAAACTCAATAAACAAAACAAGATAGTATAATAAAAACATCTCAAAATTTGTTTTTGTGCCTCTTATATTATTTAATAGACATATGATTTTTTGTAATACAAATACAATTGTCTAAAATCTAAATTGCAACTTTGTGGTGTTGTCCAAAAGTTACAAATTACATAATAAAATTACAATTAAAAAATTACATTCTCAAAAACCTCGTTCTAATTGCTTGATGATTTCATGTGGTTCTTGGGTTGGAATTGGTATTTGTTGGTCAAATTGATCCACGCCGCTTCCACTACCTTCCGTTAAGATTTCGTTGTAGTTTTCATCATCTTCTTCGTTGATCTCAGGTTGACCGCACCTTCTCCGCTCCGCTCGTATCCAATCTCTCGAATAATACCGCAATTTCAAGTGTCTCCGGCTAATGAGTGTCTGTGGTCTCCTATTTGATATCACTGCGAGAAAAAGCGCTTCAGACGCAGCTTGACGACGCTTGAATGTTCAAAACATCTCGAGCCATCATTGAAAGTGTCGGAAAGGTCTTCTCATTCCCTCCAGATTTCAAAGAAGTCTTCATGTCCATCTTCATTGATAACTTCTTGATACTGCAGAACCTGCAAAACAAAAATATCCAACTCGCTAATTTGGTTAGTAGTAGAGGTATGCGACCGCACATTCTATTTACGAGGCTTTCAATACTAGCGCAGAAACAAAGATGTCTTTTGTGAGGTTGTATTGAAGATGAAGAAGATGGTATGGAAGCTGGTAAGTTACTACCATTTTCTTGTTGATAAAATATATATATATTTTTGCATTGGTGTTCTACGCTAGACAATACTTCTTCTTTAGTTTGTTCAATAGGTGGTGGGTGATTTAGATTTTTGGGACTTGGAGGTGGTAGTACTTCTATACAATCGTAAATAGTTTCAATTAGTGATTTAGTAAGTCTATTTTAATAGTAGGATTTAATCTGAACCAATAATATAAATAGAGGGAATAGGAATAAAATATTTTTTTATTTTGAGAAACATTTTTAATAATTGCCTTATAAGTGATTTTTCCATATATTCACTAAGTAATAAAAATATTAGAGTTGTATAAAATAACATAGTTGAAATAGTAGGATAATATATCTTAGGAAAATTCTTTTGTTGCTTGAAAAATTTCTCTAAAAATACAATAAGTTCGGAAATTTTTTCCCAATCACTATCTAAAATCATATCAGCTGGCTTTTTATTATGAGAGTTAAAAAATAAAGTTATAGGTAATTTATAGTCATAAGCAACAAGTAGTTGCTCGTATAAAGAATTCCACCTAGTGGATACTTCTTGTGGAATTTTTCTAAAAGGTAGTCCCCAATCATGACAAATTTTTTTATATTCTTTTCTACGTTGTACTTTATTACTTTTAAAAATAAAGTTTATAGCAAATTGTATTTTACTAAGAATGTCTTCAAAAAGTGATAGACCATCCTTTACAATTAAGTTATATATATGGCACGCACATTTTATATGAAAATGGTCCTGAAAAGACGGAGTTAAGCTATTTTTTAAAATTGTAATTGCGTAATTGTTATTAGAAGCGTTATCTAATGTAATAGTCATAATTTTATCGGTAATTAGTAATAATCGCACACTTGATAAATATTTTCTGCAATAAAAGTACCAGTGTGCCTATCATCTATATATCTATACGTTAAAATACGTTTTTGCATAGACCATTTATAATCTATCCAATGACAAGTTACAGTTAAATAATCATGGCCGTTAGTACTACGACCTATATCAGACGTGATGGATACTTTGCCATTAAAATGATATAATGAAAAACGTAAATATTGTTGATATTCATGCGCGAATTTAAATACATCTCTTTTAACAGTTGATCTAGGAAAACCGTTAAAAGCATGATTATATATATCTCTAATGTAATGAATAAAACTGGGAGATGAAGGAAATGAAAAAGGCAAACCCTCCACATCAACTAATTTTGATATTGCTTCCCTATCTCTATGTTTATTGTATTTAGGGCCTACAATTCCCACCGTCATAGGGTTAATTTGACCTTGTACTTGGTCCGGGACAATATTAGTATGTGAACCTTGTCCTGATGGAGCGGGCGTTTGCGCACCCGGTTTTGAAGCCTGGTATTGGGCATACCTAGCTGGATGAGCACTTACTACGTGTCTAATTAAACCCCCCGTCCCACCATGACCTTTTCCAGTTTTAAATTTTAAAACATTTTTACAAATTTTACATATGGCTACTTGATTCTCTACGTCCCTATCAAAAAATGTCCATGCATCTGATTTTAATGGTCGTTTCTTTGGACCTCGTCTCATACTAGGGGAATAGGAGGTATTTAGTTGAATGTGCACTAGTGGGTGTGTTGTCATCAACATTAGTGGGTATATCATCTAGATCATCGCCTAAATTAAAGTCTTCTTGAGTTCCGTAAAATAGCTCCTGGTCTAAATCTAATGGTATTGTAGGAAAATGTTGAGTATCAACAAAATCATCCTGTGTAGGAATAAGATGACTAGAAGAAGTACCATTGCCCTGGTTGCCCTACTAGAAGAAGCACCCTTACCCTTATCCTTAAACATACCTTTTAATCCTTCCATTTTAATTATGATAATAAATAAATAAATAAATAATTAAAGACAATAAAATTAAGTGATCTAAACTAAATAAGCAGACAATAATAATTTAATGAAGGAGCAGATGTACCAAACGCGACGTAACGTCGACGATGTAATCGAGAGGTTGAAATTTGAAACTTTGCTCGATGGAAGATCCTCAAGCTAGTTGCCAACTTCACTACCAATTCCCAAATGAATAAATAAAATTGAATATTTAGCAAACAATGTAGAATTGTAGAGAGATATATTGAGAAATTAGAGAGAGTGTAGGAAGATTTGTGAGAAAGATGAAGAAAATGAGTTATTTATAGTTGAAAAATTGGGTTAAAGTGTAAATATAATAACTTATGGGTTAAAAATAAATATTAAGGGGTAGGGGGTTGGGGGAGGGGGGGGCTAAAATGGCCGTTGGCCAACGGCCATAATCTAAAATGGTCGTTGGTGCAACGGTCATTTTTGCAAAGGTCGGGGTCGGGGCGGGCTCGGGGCGGGGTCGGGTCTCGCGGGCCTGGGGCGGGCTCGGGTCTCGCGGGACGAGACATCGTCCCGTCCCGAGTTCGAGTCCCGCCCCCGTATTTTTTTTTTTTTTTTTTTGCGGAACCGAGACGGGCTCGGGTCGGGGTCGGGCTGTCCCGGCCCACTGGCCAGCCCTAGTAAAAAGACCCACAGAAAGCATTTCGCTTTCAATCTTACGAACTCTTCTTTTTAGAAAGAATCAAATAACGTTAACCCAAATGCAAAAGTGGGGTCCACTTCACCTCATATACACCCACTCTTCAATTTTCAAATCCAATATAAACAAAGATTACCCATTGATAGACGTCACGTTACCATTAACACATTAATTAATTTCCAGCCAAATATGAAACTATAAACTACTCCTCCTTTCATTTATCCATAATATTTTACCAAATAGCAAAGGAATGAAAGCTATTTTGAAAGAAAACATCACAAATATCATTGAAATTTTAATCTAGATAATAATGGAACTAAGAAGCCTCAAGTTCGCTTGAATCGAAATTGAATTTTTATGTAACTTAACATTCATATTCTTGTAATAAATATATATTGGGAGCAACTCTTATCTTAATTTATAATTAAATTAAATTTATTTCGAAATTTAAAATTAAAAAGTTAGATGAAGATTGTAACAAATAATATTGCTAATAAAATATAATAATCTTTTACTTTTTTACATTTTCAAGGATCTATAGTATTTTTATACAAGTAACTCGAAACTGAAACTATTATCGTGAGCAGAGATGCTTTGACCCAGCAATCTTAACCTGTCAAAAATTATAATCAAACATATTTGATATCAAAGTAAAAATTTCAATTTTGACATATTTGAAACCTTCTTTTTCCAAATTTTCAAATCCCATTGATTTTTAAAGAAAATTAATAACAGCTTTATCTAAGCTGTCTACACTCTTTCATCTTCCTTTCTTTTTCCCTCTCCGCGTTTTCCTATCTCCTTTCAATCTTCTCACATACACACGCACACGATATATATATATAGTAATATATAAATAGTGTTTGAATCAAATAGCACATTCAAAGAACATGGCACCCATCACATTTTTCTCTCTCCTCATCCTCATCACAACCACCGTTCAAGTCGCCGGACAAACATCTCCGGTGGCAGAAGCTCCACTGGCATCCGACGACTGCAACGATATATTCTTACAGTACGTATTCACTTCCGGATCTAAAATAAAACCCACTTTGAAATCCAACCCATCTCGTCAACCCTACAAGTTTGAGTCCATTCTGAGCATAATCAACAACGGGCTTGACGAGTTAAAGTTATGGAGAGTGTTTGTTGGGTTTCAACATGATGAGCTATTGGTATCTGCTTCAAATGCTGTTCTTGATGACGGGGCTTCATTTCCTGCTAAAGTTGGTAATGGTACTGTTTTTGCTGGATTTCCCACATCGGATCTTAAGACTGCTGTTGATACTGCTGGTGATACTACACAGACGAGTGTGCAGATTAAAATTGTGGGTACCCAGTTTGGTGTTGGCTCTCCTAGAGTACCTATGCCTTTGAATATAAGTTTGGTCAATGACGGGTTTATTTGCCCTAAACCCTCTATGCAAGGTATGAATTTTTGTCACGTAGATGGATCTTGAATTTAAATTCATAGGTGCACCTCTTAATAATAGTCCTCGGTCTCCATTTATGTACCACCTTTCGAAACTGAATTTCGAAATTCAAACAAATTTTATATTTTTAAATATCAATTATTGTGACTTATAGTAAGCTAGTTTTCAAATATATAAATTTTATTTCAAAAAAAATATGATTGTTTGTCGGAATACATGGTCAAAATTAACATGTTTGACTTTCGAAATTCCAACTATGTCACATGGGACATAGGGAGTAATAGATATTTCTGATTCAATCCCAAATTAGTAGGACTGGTTATGTGAATTTTCAATCAAATGCAGAGACATGGTTTGTATAATTTGAAGAGGATATATTTGGATTGATTTGTGACTAACTAAGTTTTATGCAACTTTGTTTTTCTGCTTTATTTATTGAATTTAGGCCAAAGTTTTGGATTTTTACCGGGGTTGATTTCTCATATGGTTAACTAATAGTTATCTGAGAAAGTAACTTTCTTTGTTGAAGAAAATTAGAATCAAGAAAAAAGGTGACTATCTGAGATAATAACTATTAGTTGAGTGACCATATGTGAAATCTAACTCTTTTTATAGAGTATTTCTTGTGTGCTACTTGCAAAGTGGAATAGCTTTAGTTTAGATCTGTTATCCATGATCATAAGCTGGTCATTGTTGTTTTTTCGAATGGTTAAATTGAAATTCAAATTGGTTCACTGAGCGAGAGAAAGATGATAGCTTCGTGTAAACTTCTGAGATTATTAGCTAAACAACAATAGGTGATCTAACCTCATGAATTGTTTTTTTGTCTCTCACATAATTGTGGGTCCTGTACTGTAGATTTATTAATGATAAAGACAGGTTATTAGACGAATAACTTCCTGGAGAATTTGCTTCATTATTATGTCAACTTGGATGGAGCATTATGTCTGAATTTTGACAACTCTAAGGAAGTATATACTTTATAAAGATTAGCAGTAATTTGATGTTGTCTTACCTTAGAATTCCTAATGGATCTTCTGCAAAATTTCTTGAATTGTTACCTGGAAATTTAGTTTGTCATTAACCATTGACATTTCAAACTTCTCCCTGAATTCTTTATAAAAACCTAAGTGGTTTAGAACATGTATTATTGGAAATTCTACCTTAGTAATTTCTTCTTCTTTTTCTTTTCTTAACTATACTTGTCGCTTATCTGAATTGTCTATGCTATGCTTTAACTGTTCAGGAAAGAGTGTTATGCAAGTATGCTGCACTAAAGACTCAAAATTCAAGACAAATTTGACATTGGATGAGAAATTTAATCCTCGCCGAGATGGGGATCTTACCATTATGTATGATATCCTAAGAACATATGATTCAAATTACTGGGCACAGGTTACCATTGCAAACCATAACGCCCTTGGCCGCCTTGATAACTGGAAACTAAGTTGGGACTGGATGAAGGATGAGTTTATTTGGGAAATGAAAGGCGCGTATCCCTCTGTTGTTGATACTTCTGAGTGCGTTTTGGGGGCACAGGGCAAATTTTATCAAAACCTTGACTTCTCCAATGGATTGAACTGTGAGAGAAGGCCAACGATAATTGATCTGCCTCTGGAAAAGACCAATGACACAAAGTTGGGAATGATACCTTTCTGTTGCCGGAACGGGACGATCTTGCCTCCTGCTATGGATCCAAGCAAGTCTGTTTCAGCATTCCAGATGAATGTCTTTAAAATGCCTCCAGATCAAAATCGCTCCTCGTTCACTCCTCCACAGAATTGGAAGATCGAAGGCAGACTGAATCCAGATTATAAATGTGGACCTCCAGTCCGTGTAAGCCCCACCCGAGTTCCTGATCCTAGTGGATTATTACCCGATACAGCAGTATTTGCAAGCTGGCAAGTTGTATGCAACATCACCCAACCAAAAGGAGCTAGCCCCAGATGTTGTGTATCTTTCTCTGCTTTCTACAATGAATCTGTCATTCCTTGTCCAACATGTGCCTGTGGTTGCCCTTCTAATACTGCTCGGACATGTAGTACGAAAGCTCCCGCTCTTCTCCTCCCATCTCAGGCTTTTCTGGTTCCATTTGACAACAGGACCAAGATGTCCCTTGCCTGGGCTGATATTAATCATCTTCCAGTTTCAAACCCATTGCCATGTGGAGATAATTGTGGTGTCAGCATCAACTGGCATTTGTTTACAGACTATAGGGGCGGATGGTCTGCCAGGATCACCATCTTTAACTGGGATGAGTCTCCTTTTATTGATTGGTTCACTGCGGTGGAATTGGACAAAGTAGCCGCTGGTTTTGACAAAGTGTATTCATTCAACGGAACTATGTTAGACGGGGTTGATAATACCATATTCATGCAGGGGCTTCCAGGCTTGAACTATCTAGTAGCAGAAACAGATGGAGCTAATCCAGAGAAAGATCCCCGAGTACCTGGGAAACAACAATCAGTAATCTCATTCACAAAGAAGAATATCCCTGGTATCAACATTCCTGCTGGTGATGGGTTCCCAACAAAATTATATTTCAATGGAGAAGAGTGCTCATTACCAAAGGTACTCCCAACAAGCAGTTCATCTAGAATATCTTCATTCACTGTCACTACTTCCATACTAGCAGTTGTGGTTTTGTTGTTGGTGCGACAATAGCAGTGAGATGAGGCGTTTACTCACTTCATTTCATACCTGCCAATTGATTCATTCTTTAGATTCTGCAACCAGGTTTTAATGCTGGCGAACAGTCTTTCAATCAGTTTGTCAGATTATGTCAATGTGTATTCAGGGACAGTCTTTTCGGCAAGTTTTGATTTGTAACTATTGCTTACTCTGGAATTCCTTTTCTAATACCTGTATAATTAGCAGACAAGAATACCTCAGTTTGTTTATCATTCTCTCTCTCACACACACACACGTGCCAAACAGTTCCGAGTCTGAACACAGATGAAACATCGCTTGTTTTACCCGATTATACCAATTACATTGTTTGAAATAGAAAAATTAAGTGGGAACATTCAGTTGGTTGAATTGTTAAAATTTTGATACGTCAGTCACTTATAAAGGAAAGCTTTTGGGTCTTTACAGTGGTGATGTATTAACTACTTTACATTTATGACAAATAATAAAGGAATATGGGAAATAGAAAAACTTTACCCTCCATTTGAATTTGATCTTAAATCATTTGTGGATTGGCTCAGATTTGCACCTCAATGGATAGAACAAATTTGATCCCAATTATATCCTTATCGTTGAAGAATTTGCTCAAATTTGTCCATCAAAATTAACGAACCTTGCCATAATAAAAGCACACCATTACAGCTACCCTTGCCATAATTAAAAAAATTGCGTTTGATCTGTCATATCAGTATTGTTTAACAATTAGGAATTGCTCTCTACTGGTTTTATGTTGTATCCAAATGTAGGTAGACCTTAACAGTGAGTGGAGAAAAAAAATTGAAGATGGTCATATTTGTATAAAACCCAACTTCGACGGGAACTATACAGAATTAGCTCATACATATCAGAGTTTGAGCTGCACACCTAAAAATAAAACATGAAATGGAGCAAAACAATGAACAACTATATGAATCCGACAGACTTATCCTAATAAGTAATTCAAATGAAATCTGTACATTATAAGATCAATCCTGAACGTGAAAAGGAAAAGATTGCATTATTGAAGTTAGAACTTGACCCTCCTGTTTACGGAAATCTTTGCACCTAACGTCTGCACCCAAGAAATGTGATTCTCCTAAAATCACCTACCAATACCAGCCAAAACTTTGCATGTATGCCTTTGGCACACCATGCAGTGGTATCATCCGACAGCTAAGTCTTTTCCCTTCTGTCATCTATCTGATATCCATACTTACCATTCGACGGCTACGTCTTTTTAGACCAGAATCTAAGTTTTATAGCTGAACAGAAAACTGAGACTCCATTTTGGTTCATAGGGAATTTTTAGGTGTAACAGCAACTACGTACACTGGCGTGTTCGAATTATATGTTTAAACTGTCAGGTACATCAACTAAGCTTTGTTCACATCTTAAACCGGAAGATTGTCCAATGTGTATCCATCGAAGCCAAATTCAGTTTCAACTGGTTCAACGCTTCCTTGCTGTCGCATATGCAAATTATCCAAATTAGTAACGAGAGCTTATTCATGAACTACAAAAGTTGATTTTAGAATCTATAAGGACAAAAAAATCGAACTCACCTGTTTTAGGTAGGCACTCATGAGATCATCCTGTCCAAATTGCACTGGGAAAATGGTACTCTGATAGTCTGCATCGGGAAATCTTTCAGCTTTAACAGCAAGCATATTCCCACCAACAGAGTTAAGTTGTGGTCCACCCATAGGATTAGAATGTCCACTTTGTTCCCCATTGGAGTACATTGGTTTCCCAATAGGAACATTTCTGTTTCGTTCACTGTTGTGTGTTGAAGAAATCCCCTGTTGAAGTAACAATTGTGATGAGACACCTTGAGTTCCTTGTATACTTGGATGATGAGAGGCGTCAAAGGTTGAAAAAACATTCTGTAAACTCCAGTTCTGCGATTTCGGCTGGAGTTCGTTGAAAATATCATAATTAGAAGGGAAACCTCTAGATCCTTTGATATCAGAATTCACCTCTTCCTGAAGCATCCCTCGATTAGTCATAGTGGACATCCCTGAACTATTACTCCCAAGAGAAAAGTTGTAGCTTTGCAACTCCTTGCTTTGGTTTACCGAAAAATCTACCATTGAAGATGCTTGAGAGACTGGATTGTACACACTCCCATGTGCATTGTCGACAATACCACTCTGTGCTAGGACCGCACCAGGTATCCCCTCTGATGACAAAGATTGCTGCATGGACAATGGAAGCCTCGAAACTTGGCTGCCATTATTCGCTCCATTTAGCATTTGAGCCCTAGGTTGTGATTGGGACATTCGCATAAGCAGAGAATTATTATGTTGTGTCGTGGAGTTCACTTGCATATTCATACCCACAAAGGACTCGGAAGGGTTGTGCAAATTTGCAAGCTGCTTCAGTTCCATGTTGGTTGGGATTCCATGCAGCAAGTCAGTTTGCTTATTGCTATTATTCAGTTGTAGTTGTTGCCCTTCTGGATATCTCAACTTGGAATTTTCGAAGCTGAAAAGGTTTCTTTGATCTACTAGGGGCATAGGTATGGCAGATTTTGTAGCAGATCTACCTAGGGCTGCTGCTTGGAGGGTAGCAAGACTTTGTGCAGGGATTTGACCAGCGGCAGCAATAGCTTGAAGATCAAGCCCATTGAGGTTAGATATTATGCCAAAGGTTGCGTCTGGGCGTCCCATGAAGGAGTTGTTCAGTCCATTCTGGTGCTGCGATACACCACTCAACCTTCTGAGATACAACCGATATTTCTGCAGAAAATAATTGCCACTATTGAGTGCTCTGCTAAAGAGATTAGGCAAACTTTCTCGTACTACACAACGCAAAACATGTACAACAGACAGACTTCGGGCAATTAAACTTCTTGGGCATGACACTCTAAAAGGGTAAGAAGTAAAAGTCTTAAATTACCTGAAGGTGGCTAGCAACATTTTCTCTGGTGAGTCCAGGAACATTCATCAGTTCCAGGATTTTCTTGGGAACGGCCTCTGCATTCATATCCAATGTTGAAACGTTTAGTGTGGAACAAATAAACAACAATTATGTAGGTAAGTATTCATTTAGAATTCATATAAACAAAGTTGTACAGTAAAAGACAGCACAACAAAATTATGACTCCTTATAACAAGATCAAATAGTGAAAGAGACTATAAAAAAGTTACGACACTCGAGAATTTTTTTTGTTTATTTTTATTTCCCAGTCATTTTTCATTTCTTCCAGTTTCAATCTTTTGTTAACACTTGACAAAATTTGATATGACAGAGTAAGTGACATCTGAACAAACAAAAAGTAACCTGGCTAAATCCTAAATCTCATATAGTTCATGCTATAGTTTGTACTGCTTAAGCTATCATGTAAGTATTATTAACAAACCACACCTGAATCCACATTCACCCACTTTTAGACACTACCTCAACCATATAGGTAACTGAAAATACTTTAATAAGCTGTTCAAACTTCCTCTTTTTAATCTCTGCAAAGGAAAGAGCAGTTAAAATTGGATGGAGGAAGTAATCCTGTGAACAAAGTCAAGATGTCCAACTGATCCACCCCCAGTCCCTCATTCTGGAGAAGACAGAATACAAATAGAGAAAGATGCAACAACACTATAACTAAGCCTCAATTCCAAGCTAGTTGGAGTTGGCAAATAGAGAAAGATTCATGAAACCATAAATAAATTCTCAAGAAAAGAAATGCAGAAGACAATATTCTGCATTTGAATAGTATGAAGTGTAGGGAAACGAGCTATAGATTCACTTCACTGGAACATCTCTAAATTGAATACTTCCCCTTCACAGTCCACCCAAGGCTAGGGGGAAAGAAGGCACGAGGCAGCAAAAGAGACAAAAATGAGGTTAGGCTAATGGATAACTCAACTGAAAAGAACTCTTTCTACCAGTTCCCACTGCCAGAAACCAAACAACACAAAAACTGGGAATCTTTACAAGTAAGCTCGTGCTGAAAAGGCACTTAAGGGAGAAGTGGATAACCCACCCATATACAACAAGTGGGAAATATGTTAACAGATTACAAGACAAGTACCCACAAAAACGAGGTAAATGGCATGTGTAATTAAGAAAACTAACATCCAGAACATACGGAGCAACAAGGGAATATGTTAACAAGATAAAAGGTGAAACATATTGCAAACAGAAGAGAAAATGGTCATACTGTCAATTCCAAGTTGATGCACAGCTTGTACAAATTGCTGATGAAGCTCCACTGACCAAACGACACGTGGCTTCTTTAGTGCAGATGCATCATCCCTTTCGTCAGCTTCTTCTTCCTCTTCCTTTCTTTTCTTGGAGTTTTTGCAGTTTCCTTCATTAGCTGAAGATGAGTAATCAACATCCTCTGATGCTTTCTGCTGCCGATCTCCCTCTTCCACACTTCCTGACTGATCATAATTGTTGTCCTTCAACTCATGCTTCTTTTTACGAACAACATGCTGCCAGATATTCTTTAGTGCCTCAATCCGCACAGGTTTGATTAGATAATCATACGCGCCATGAGTAACTCCTTTCATAACCACATCCTTGCTATCATCCGCGGACATCACTAGACAATCACAAATTGGAAGTCATAATCCATCAATTAGTACAAATCAATAGTTTCTCTAAACCTAAGGACATCACAGTTTATAACTAAATAAAAACAGGTTTACTCACTTATAACAGGCAGGTCCATCTCCAGACCAATGTGCTCAAGAAGTTTGAAACCATCCATGTCTGGCATGTGGACATCACTTATAACAATGTCAAACCCATTCTTGTTTTCCCGGAGCAATGATAGTGCAATCTCAGCCCTATTACACTTGGTCACTGGATCATACAATAAGCAAAAATTAATTGCAAGAGTAACAACAAGAACAACAACAACATACCTAGTGTAATCTCACAAGTGGGGTCTAGTAGGGGTGAGCGGGTCCGGGTACCCTAACATTTTTTAACTACCCGGACCCTACCCGGTAAAAGATCGGTTCCTAAATTTACTACCCGGAACCTACCCGTAGCAATCATTACCCGGAACCTACCCGGACCCGCAGGGTCCGGGTAGGTTCCCGGGTACCCTGTCAATAAAAAACACAAATTAAGCAACAATTTTTAAGCCTATGAGAATAAAAAAGAGTTCTAAAATAATTTCATCAAGTAGTTTTTTAGCCTGCAATCGGAGTTTTTAGTACCCTTATAAGAAGTTTTAGAAAACTTATTCATTGTAGAAAAGCTAATTATGTTACCAAAATCTAAAATTGCAAGTCAAATTTGACACTCAATTAATTGAACGTGTTGATTTCAAAATAAATTTGAAAATATCTGAATTAAACTTATTTTCGTGTTCATAAGCTCTTCGATACAAAAGAAAAACTTTATTATACTAGTAAATCCCTAAATTTCATCTTCACAACTACAAAAATATACACAAATTTTAAAAATAGATTTACATTTCAAATAAAAAAGTAATACAAATTGAAGATGAGTATACTTTGAAATAGAAACGAAGCATATGATATTAAAAAGAAATTGAAGAGTTAGATATGAACCCATATGCATTTTAGGAATAGCGTGAACACAACCAAAGGAGAGAAAGAGGCAAAGGTGAAGCTTCAATGGCGACAACGATGAAAGTACACGAGAGAAAGCTTCAACAACGGCGATGATGAAGCTCGGTGGTGTAGCTAAAGCGTCATTGTTATTGAGAGAGTTTTGGGGTGGGGAAAATCAGTAATGCGGCGTGCAACAAATAATTTTGGAGAAAGTTAAAAGTGGTCCAAATGTTAAAAAAAAATTTAATATTTTATAGGTTAGGGTATCGGTTCCGGTCCGGTACCTGTCTCTATTTGCTTGAACCGAACCAGGACCCGACATTGATCGGTTCCTAATTTTACTACCCGGACCCTACCCGTTATTATAATATATCTACCCGGAACCTACCCGTTAGTGTCGGTTCCGGTCGGGTATCTGGGTACCCTGTACCCGTGCTCACCCCTAGGGTCTAGGGAGGGTAGAGGGTACGCAGACCTTACTCTATCTCTGGAGAGGTAGAGAGATTGTTTCTGATACTTGCCAGAGTAACAAAAAGAGAAATAACTCACTACCCTATATACTACTCCTTTACCTTTGAAATTTATCATTTAGATGAACTTTAAATCTCACTAGAATTACATCCAAACAGAGATCTAAAACCATCTCTCTCCCAGCATAACTCATAAGAACCAAATCTTGAATCAATAATCAAACGCACACATCATATTTATACTTAAAACATTTCCAAGAAATGATCAACTATGAGAAACAAAGTTACAAAATGGATATAATACCTTCATAGTGGCAGTTCCTAAGCATTTTTTCCAAGATCCTTAAACATGTAGGGTCATCATCAACTACAAGTACCCTCAACCCCACTGGAAACTGATCAGAAACCACATCACCGGACTTCCAAGAACCTGTACAACTAGGAACACTCATTAATGACCCACTACCAATATTCATCATTTCTCTTAATTTTCAACAACTATACACCAACAGAACAAACCCCAAATCAACAAATAGTAGTATTAGTAACAGTAGATGGTAGTATCAATCTCCACATATGTAAAGAACCATATTATAGTACTTAATTAAAAGAAAAAATCTACAAAAACGCAACAGAAAGAGACAGAAGGAAACAGAAAGAGGGAATTCAAGGAGATTAAAAGCTCATTTATATATATTTTGTGTTATGTAAAAAGAGATTGAACTCTTCTCTTGGATGTGTAAATTATTTGCGTACTTGCTTTTGGAGTTTATCTTATTTTTACATTTATTCTTTTAATGTTTCTTTTTTCTTTTTTTTTTCTATTTGATTAGTGGGTCTTCGAATCCAGCTCATACATGAGTTCAAGTACCCACATGCCAGCCCAAAATCTTATTTTATATTTATATATATTTTTAATATTATATATAGGATATAAGAAGATTTATATTGTTTACTACTTGTTAATTTTATTTGCGTGATAAACCATCATACTTTGAGTTTTTAGCCCAAGATTAGTGTTATTTTCTTATTTATATATTTATATTACATGCATAATATGTATATATTTGCGTAACAGAACATGTATCATACTGGTTTAAGATTACTGGGTAAAAGACCATCATTCTTTGACACTATTGGAACACCTAAGTCTAATATATTGTGTAAGCCTCCTCGTATATTAGTGTTAATGGAATATGCTTCATCCACTACTTTAAAGAAACTAATTCTTTCTTTATTCTATTTATAACTATTTGTCTTTTTCTTTTCTTTGAGGTTCAAGTAGTCCTTGCTTGGTAGTAGGAAAATCCCGTGGCAAATAAATTACATTTTCATCTGTAATGTCAGAGTTCCAATCTATTATTATTATTATTATTATTATTATTATTATTATTATTATTATCTAAATCCCTGCTCTTATGAATTAAAACATCGAGCCAAGTTGGAGAACACGTTTTTAACATCACGAGACTGACATGTTGCTTGTTTAGGTTTTCTTTTTTCTTTTTTCTTTTTTCTTTTTTTTAACAATGTATATAGTGAAAATTGACACAACACGTGGCATGATTTGGAAATGGAAGTTGAAGAAAGTAATAATTTGCACCGGTGGTAAGTTCGGGTGTTGTAGC
This sequence comes from Anisodus acutangulus, assembly GCA_029783415.1. Taxonomy (NCBI): domain Eukaryota; kingdom Viridiplantae; phylum Streptophyta; class Magnoliopsida; order Solanales; family Solanaceae; genus Anisodus; species Anisodus acutangulus. The sequence goes on from CM056489.1 coordinate 26,307,830, forward strand.
AGGCCCGAGCGGTGGTCGAACCAGGTGACACCGAATGGAAATCGGACCTGGCAACATCGAGTGAAAGACCGAAAGAGCTCAGCGCCTACCCGTTCCAGAAATGGCGTCAGCCGTTACCATTTTCTCATTAAGTGACCGCTTTTATCATTTAATAGCATTTTATGAGGGAGTAATTTTTGGGCATAAATGTCTTGTATTGTTAGCTATATAAAGAGTCCAACATTCATGTTGAAATGGCATCTCACTCTCATTACTGATACTCACATTATTACAGTCAAAAGTGTTCTTGTTTGTTCTTGTTGTTGGCTCAGACCCGAAGCAGTTCAGTTAAGGATCGGACCAAGTTCTCAATTTTATCTTAATCAAGATTACAGCATTTCAGGCTGATTACTTGCTTATTGTTTTCATATACTTGTTTCTTGTTAATTGTTTATCAAACTTATCTGCAAATCTATCCACGTATCCTTAAAATCACTTACAAATTCAATTGTACATTTTTTTTGGGGTAAACAGTTTGGCGCCCACCGCGGGGATAAGGATAATAGTGGTGATTTGATTCAAATCACTTGTTTCTTTCGAGATTTTTGTGGTTACAGGTCAAAACTAAGCACTAACAGTATGGCTAGTGAACTCAATGTTGAGGTTAGCAACCACGAGGACAACAACGGTGACAATGGTGCTTACAACGTCAATAACAACAACGGCGTTCCACCCGGCGCACCACCCACTAACCCATAGAATGGTGTTCCGCCCGTTGTTCCATCAAATGACGCCCCATTGAATGGCGTTTGTGCCGAACGGTGATCTAATGAATAACAATAATCTTGTGATTTCACCTCGGTCGTTTAGAAGATCACGTCAGAAGACACCGGACGATGGTGAGGATGGTGAAATAAATTTGCCCCGAATCTTCTATATGCTAAAGGAGCAACAGGAGGCCATAACTCAATTGCAAAAGAAAAGCAGCGGAGCAATCACAACGGATGAAGCCCGTCCCGTCTGTAATGATAAACCAGGCCGAAAAGAGGATTGAGTCGACGAGAATGCCAATGGCGTAGGGACTAATGAGTACTCGGAGGTATTGGAGATGCTTGAAGCTTTGACAAAATGAATTGACACCAATGAAAAGCAAGTTAAAACCTACAACTCAAGGGAGACCAGATTCCCGAGGCGCCTCCGATCTTGAAGGGGCCAGACTCGAAGAAATACATCCAATTATCGTTCCCACCAAGTGCAACACTCAAGTTGATACCAAAGAGGTTTAAAATGCTCGACCTCACAAAGTATGATGGGACAACGGATCCACATGACCATGTGACGTCATATACTTGTGTAATAAAGGGTAATGATATGCATCCGGATGATACTGAATCGGTGTGTTGAAGAAATTCGGCGAAACGCTCTCAAAGGGAGAAATGACATGGTATTCTATGTTGCATGAACATTCTATTAATTTATTTGAAATGCTTGCAGATGCTTTTATAAAAGCGCATGCCGGAGCTCGGAAGGTTCAAGCAAGAAAATCAGATATTTTCAAAATTGCTCAGAAGGATACGAAGTTGCTGCAAGAGTTCGTGACCAGGTTTCAAAAGGAGCGGATGCTTCTTCCCCTAGTACCGAATGAATGGGCAGCTGAAGCTTTCACTAATGGGCTGAATTCTAGAAGTTCTAATGCTTCGTTCAAATTAAAGGAGAACCTTTTGATATTCCCAGCAGTAACATGAGTAGGTGTGCATAATAGGTTCAAGTTCAAAATCAGAGTGGAGGATGACAAACTTAAACTTCCACCGGGGTCAGTACGACGGAACAAAAACTTTGACAAATCAAAGAGGGTAGTCGAGTCAGAGTCGAAATCTTTAAAGAAAAGATATAAACCCTACGGGCAACTGGAGAGGTCGAATTCATATCGAAGGGATCTCAATAATCACAATTTCCCATCGGACAGAGGAGATAGGCGTAATGATCGAGGGTCTACCACTAGGAATTTGTAATTCAAAAATGACACCGGTGGATCTTCTTCTAATGTTGTGGAAAGCCTGAGGTTGTCCGATACAATTTCAACGTTGATGCAGCTAGGCTCGTTTTGGCCATTAGTCATATAAATGAGACAAGGTGGCCAAAACCGCTTCGGGCAGACCCGGCTCAAAAAGATCCAAACTTGAATTTTGATTACCATGGAACTCATGGTCATTGAACTGAGGATTGTCGCCAATTAAGGGATGAAGTGGCCCAGTTATTGAAAAATGGCCACCTACGTGAGTTCTTAAGTGATCGAGCAAAGGAAAACTACAGAAATTGAGAAGCAAACAAGCAGACATAACCGGTGGAACCCCAGCATGTCATAAATATGATTATCGGGGAAATGGATGTTCTGAAAAGAGCTATCATGACGCAAAGAAGACGAAAATGTCAATAACTAGAGAGAAAAGGTCTAAAAATTATGAACCAGAGGAAATAATATCTCTTCAATAATGAAGACACGGAGGGCATCATTCAACCTCACAATGATGCACTGGTAATTTCTGTCCTCATTAGTAAATTTCATATTAAGTGAATTTTAATTGATCCAGGAAGCTCGGCCAACATCATCCGATGGAAGGTGGTGGAGCAGTTGGGGTTATTGGACCGAATTGTGTCGGTAGCCCAAGTTCTGAACAGTTTTATTATGGCAAGTGAGACCACGAAAGAGGAGATTGTTTTGCCAGTCAACGCAACTATGATAATTCAGCAGACGAGGTTTTATGTCATTAAAGGCAAAATGAGTTATAACGCTTTATTCGACAAGCCTTGGATACATGACATGATGGTTGTACCTTCGACGTTACACATGATACTGAAATTCCCAACACCAGAGGAAATCAAGATGATCCAAAGGGAACAACTGGCAACAAGGTAGATGTTCGCGGTGGAAGAATCGATGCAAGTACCAAAAGATATGAAGGACACGGTTAAAGACAAGGAGGTGAAATAGCAATCACATGATTCAGGCTCGCCGAAGAGGAAGAAAAGACAAACTATGAGGATGAAGAAGACTATTTTTGCATTCTGAGATTGTTTGTGCTACCCGGTGATTCAGATGCCACAAAGTCGACTGTAGAGGAGCTAGAGAAAGTCATCATCTTCGTGCATATGTCGGATAGAAAGGTATACCTGGGCACCGGAGCTCAGGCTTAAATTAATTGAATTTCTTAAAGCTAACTCTGATTGATTTTCCTGGTTACACTTAGATATGACATGTATTTCACCAGAGATTACACCTCACAAATTGAATTTGGACCCAAGCATCCCCCCGGTAAACGAGAAAAAAAGGCCTATGGCTGACTTCAAACATAAGTTCGTCAAGGAGGAGGTAACAAAGCTTTTAAATATAGGTTCCAACCGAGAGGTAGAGTATCTGAATTGGTTAACAAATGTAGTGGTTGTACCTAGAGGTGGCAATTTGAGCCCATATTTAGAGACTTAGCCTATTGGGTCACTCATATTTCAGGTTGGTAAATATGGGCTTCAATTTTCTTTTTAATTCATAAAAATATAGGTAAAATTTAGGTACTCATATGTGACTCACTAGACCCAATAACAACTCATTTTTCTCAAAATAGAAAAAAATGTAAATTTGAGGGAAAATATTTTTCGGATCGATAAAAAACACATCAATGCACCCTCCCCCAACCCACTCTTCACTCCTACCACCTACACTTACCCCCACCCCTACCCTACCTACCCACCCCTGCTACATATACCCCACACATCTCTACGCCACCCTTACTCGGCCTCCCCTTTCCAACTCCCCACCCACACCCACCAATAACACTCCCCACTATCACCACCCCGCCCATATCCCCCAATTTTTATTTATTTTTTCATTGTACTTTTATAAAAGATTTATGAAAATTTAAAAATTTTAATTCTTACCACCCACCTTGACCCTTACCCCACCACCACTCCCTGCACCTCCCAGAACACACACATATTTTCTATTTCATATCGTTTATCTTACTTTTATAAAAATAATTTTGAATAGTGAGAATTTTTACCCCACACCCCCCAACACACACACATTATTTATTTCATATATTTTACTTTTATAAAAAAATTATAAAAATGAGAATTTTTACCCCATACACCACCCTACCCTATCTCCACCACTGTCCCCCACACACACACAGACACCACACATTATTTATTCATATAATTTACTTTCATCAAAAATTATAAAAATGATATTTTACCCCCACACAGACACCACACATTTTTATTTCATATATTTTACTTTTATAAAAAATTATAAAAATAAGAAATTTGTTTTTACCCCACACCCCCTTGCCTCCCTCCCCCTCTCTGCTTCCACCCCCTCCTAACACATTTTCTATTTCGTATATATTATCTTAATTTTATTTAAAAATATTATAAAAATGGTAAATGTTTCTTATCCCACACCTCACCCCAACCCCCAACCCTCACCTCCCCCAAACACACACACATACACACATTTTCTATTTTATATATATTTATTTTTATAAAAAAGTGAAAAAAATCATTTATATAATTATAAATTTATTAAAAAATTAATTTAATTTGACAAAAAAAATTATAACATTACACTTGAAAAAATATTACACTTATATAATATGGGTAATATGGGCTAACCCATAACCAACCAACCCATATACCACCTAACCTATATTTACCCACATAAAATATGGATAGGTTGAAATCCAACCCATTTTTATTCAAACAATTTTCAACCAAACCAAATTCAACCAAACTCACCCATTTTCCACCCCTAGTCATTCCTAAAAATGGAAATAAACTAAGAATGTGCATAGATTTTAAAGACTTGAATAAGGCATTCCCAAAAGATTCTTTTTCTTTGTCGCACATTGATCGAATGATTGATGCTATGGCAGGGCATGAGATGCTCATCAGGATGATAACTGCTCTAAGCAGATTCATCTCTCGGTCCTCAGAGAAAGGTCATTGGTTCGTTTCTTTGTTAAAAAGGAAGAATAACTTCGAGTGGACACCGGAGTGTCAACAAGCTTTGAGGGATTTGAAGTACCTGTATAGTCCGTCGTTATTGCATAAACTGAGGGCAGACAAGCTATTGTTCCTGTATCTAGCGGTGTCCGAGGTAGCTGTAAGTGCAGTTCTGGTTCGAGAAGAGAAAGGTACACAATTTCCCATTTACTATGTGAGTAGAACGTTAGCTAGGGCAGATACTAGGCATCCTCATTTAGAAAAATTTGCATTAGCATTAATAACGGCTGCTAGAAAATTGAGGCCATATTTTCAATGTCATCATATATGTGTAGTAACAACTTATCCACCAAATAATATGATGCATAAACCGAAACTGTCTGGTAGGTTAGCCAAATGGACAGTAGAGATTAGCAGGTATGACATAGAATATAAACCAAGAATCGCTATAAAATCTCAGGTTTTGGCAGCCTTCGTAGCGAACTTTACACCTAGAATGATTTCCGAAGTAGAAAGAGAACTTTTGTTAACCTCAAGAAAACTTCAGGGGTCTGGACCTTGTACACAGACGAAGCTTCGAACGTGAAAGGGCTCGAGCTTGGGGTAGTACTTAAGGCACATGCAGAAGATATTATTAGGCAGTCAATAAGAACTGTGAGATTAACTAACAATAAAGCCGAGTATGAGGCTATGATTGCAAGTCTAGAATTGCCACTGAATCTGGGAGCAGAAGTCATCGAAGCAAAATGTGATTCGATCCTGGTTGTTAATCAAGTGAACATGGTGTTCGAAGTAAAGGAAGAAAGGATGAAAAAAATACTTAGATAAAGTTCAAGTAATATTACATCGGTTTAAAGAATGGACTATGGAGCATGTGTCTAGAGAGCAAAATAATGAGGTGGATGCCTTGGCTAATTTGAGGTCATCCGTAGAAGCGGAGTAGTTCAATTTGGGAACGACAGTACTTTTGCTTAATACCGCGATTGATGGTGGCCATGCCGAAGTGAATACAACAATCTTGACTTGGAATTGGCACAATAAATACATCGACTACCTTTGGGATGGAAAGTTGCCTACGGATCCAAATGAGTCATCGAGGGCACTTCATACGAAAGCAACTAGATTTTGTTTGGTTGATGGTCAGTTGTACCGAAGGTCTTTTTATGGTCCTTTAGTAAGGTGCTTAGGACCCGGGAAAACCGATTACGTGATGTGCAAGGTTCACGAGGGAACTTGTGACAATCATTCAGGAGAAAAATTACTAGTTCGAAAATTCATCAGGGTCGGGTACTATTGGCCTGAGATAGAGGAAGATACAAAGAAATTTGTCCGAAAATATAACCAATGCCAAAGGCACGTACCCATAATCCATCAACCCATGGAATTAATGCATCCGGTTTTATCACTATGGCTATTCATGAAATGGGAATAGATATTGTGAGGCCACTCCCATGGGCACCAGGAAATGTATGTGTTTATCTTGTTTATGACTGATTATTTTTTTAAGTGGGTTGAAGCATAGGCTTTCAAGAAATTGAAAGAAAAGCATGTCCTCAATTTTATTTGGGACCACATAATTTGTCGGTTCGGCATACCAACGAAGATCACTTGCTATAATGGACGTTAGTTCATTGGGAAGAAGGTGAACGACTTCCTTACCACCCAAGTGAAAATGGGCAAGTGGAGTCAACAAATAAAATAATTATTTAGAATATGAGGAAGAGACTAAAGGAGTTAAAAGGCAAGTGGAAAAAGATTTTACCAGAGGTCTTGTCAGCATTCAGAACAACGCCAAAATCTAGTACTGGTGAAACACCATTTTCTTTAGTCTACAGTGTAGAAGCGCTAATTTCGGTGGAAGTTGGTGAGCCGAGCTTAAGGTTTAGCCTTGCAACCGAAGAGTCGAATAACAAAGCTATGGTTGTCAAGCTCGACTTAACGAATGAACACCGTGAGTCGGCATTACTACGATTAGTGGCCCAAAATCAAAGGATGGGTCGATACTACAACCGAAGGGCTACTCTTCGGCACTTTCAAGTAGGGGACTTGGTTCTATGGAAGGTATACCTCAACACCGAAAATCCCAATGAAGGGAAATTGGTCTCGAATTGGGAAGGTCCCTACAAAGTGTCAGGAATAACCGGCAAAAGCTCGTACTAGTTGGAAGCTGAAGATGGTCAAAAGTTGCTAAACAATTGGAACATTGCACACTTGAAATGATATTATTGCTAAGCTATGTGTTTTAGTTGAATTTCTTTTTGTTTGGATGGAACTAACTTTTGCAGGAGCAAAGTCGGAGTCGCGGGTTACAAACCAAGAAGAAGTTAGAATTAGGGATGAAAACACGTGTGGCACTCTTTTTCCCTTAGCACGATTTTTATTCAGAAAAGGGTTTTTCCGATAAGGTTTTTAATGAGGCAACAATGTAAAGCGTGTTACTAAGTAGCAGAAGTTTGGACAAACATTGGGGACTGTCCGGTATTGAAAAGCAAGTAGTGCTTGAATTCTCATAACTTCAAATACAAACACTAAGGGACTGCCATACCCTCAGCGAAGAAGTTTGAAGGAAAAGAAGTTCAAAATCTTAAAGCGTGTTACTAAGTAGCAGAAGTTCGGACAAACACTGGGACTGTCCAGTATTGAAAAGCAAGTAGTGTTTGAATTCTCATAACTTCATATACAAACACTAATGGACTGCCATACCCTCGGCGAAAAAGTTTGAAGGAAAAGAAGTTCAAAATCTCAAAGTTATTTAAAGTTTGAAGATTTTTAAGTTTTTAGGACTATTGTAAGGGTTAAAAGATCGAATGAATCTTGCCTAAATAGTTTTAATGTTACAACAAAAATATAAAGGCAAAATGATCGAATGAGTCTTGCCCAGTTGTTTGACCGATGCAAAACTCGAATGAAAACACTCTTGTCCGAGATTTACCTCGATTATACTTATTTGCATACTCTTGTCTCCATTCAATCAATAAAACCTTTAGACTTACGAGCTAATGAATTTGTTAAGGGCTTATGAGCTAATAAATTTGTTAAAATCCTTAACTGGTGGTTGTCGTCGTAAATACTGTCGCGCCCTATTTCGACCTTGCTCGGGTCAAAGCGGAGCGCGGACGTGTTCGGTGATTCCTGGGTAAAAAGGGTTGAGGAGTCGCCACCTAATTATTTTTTACGGTGAATTAGGACACCTAAATATTAAACTAAGTGCTGCAATGTAAACTCCAATTTTAAGGTCTGCGAAACTAGCGAGATTCTAGGTAAGGGTTCTTTATTATCCTAAAGGGAAGGGGTTAGGCATCCTTTAAGATCCGTTAACTTACGGTTATCCGGTCAAACTCAGGTTAATTATTGCTAGAAAAATGCATGTTTGAAGCATGAAGTTAAAAGATGTTTGCAAATAATTAATGAAAGAGATGCATTTTTGTACATGTAAGCATTTGTGACAATAATAAGGAGAAAAGCAATTCATTTGTAATGCCAAAGGAGTAATTTTGAAAATCATTTTTTAGTTGTACAATTAATAAAATGAATAGAAAATGATCAAAGTTTGTTTTGAAAATTTTAAATATGCATGACGAGCCTAAAATAAATAAACTAGCGGAAAATTTCTAAGTTTGAATCTAACCGAGCCTACAAATAAATAAGCTAGCGACGGGTTTCAAATCTTAAACTACCCTATGAATTAATCCTAAGTTTGCCTATTCTAAGCATTTCAATAGTTACATAAGCTCGATAAATAATATTACAATACAAAGCGGGACAAAAGCTGAATTAAAAAAATAAATAAACTCCGAGGAATAATCTGCCTTTATTTACTTTAATCCCTGCAAGCTGTCAAGAACAAACGGTTAGAAACAGTTAAATACAAATAACTTCATATCCGTATTCAAAACAGTGAATGTTTTGATCACGGAGGGCTCATACTTAAATTTTGAAAAGAACATTCCAATCACGTCGTGGCTGCAAACATATGACTAATGAGGTTTATTTTGATTGTCTCGCCTACTAAACGTGTTGGTCTCTCGGGTGAAATAGAAAAGATCATTATAATCACGCTGTGGCTGCGAATATATAACTTGTTGGTTATTTTAGTCACATCGCCTACTAAACATGTTGATCTTGAAAAAAGGTTTAAGCCTCATCATTGCCCAGAAGTTATATTTCCGTCTTTGCAACTGTGGAGGCCTCAAAATCGACGGATATTTTTCATCGGCCAGTGTAGTATCGTGTTCAAATCAGTAAAATTAAAATGAAACAGTAAACAGCAGCAGCAGACGGTAAAGCGATGGTAAAAATAATTTCCGAAAAGAGCGTGGTGTTTCGTTTAAAAGCGAAAGCGATAAAAATATCCGTTGCCCGGATACTTAAAACAGTGCTGAAAAATAGAGAAATGAAACGAAAGAAAAGCGCGGCCTCGAATTCAATTTCGTCGGCCTAAATGCGGTATTGATAAAACAGTAAAGCATTAAGAACAGTAAGATATCCGTTACCCGGATGTTTAACCCAGCGAACAGAAAAACAGAGAAACGAAAGAAATAAATAAAGGCAGATGAAATAGTGAGTTAATTCTGAAAAACAGACCCGGAAAAGTGAACAGTGAGTTAATTCTTGGAAAAAACAGACCCGGAATGAAATCAGAAATTCAGATTTTTTAGATAACCAGCAACAGATATGAAAAAATGCCATAATCTGGAAATATACCAAGACCGGGTCGACCCGACCCGGGTCAGTGACCCGACCCGAATCAGATTTTTTTTTCATTTTTTCAGATAACCAATATACAAGATATGAAATGCAAGAAATTTGGGAAATCCAAACCGGGTCGACCCGACCCGGGTCAGCGACCCGACCCGAATCATGTGTTCAATCCGGAATCAAACTGATTTCATCAATTTCAGATAATCAATAATAACAACAGCAACAATGCAAGAAATTTGGAAATTCAAACCGGGTCGACCCGACCCGGGTTAGTAACCCGACCCGAATCAGAGATTCAACCCGGAATCAATTGATTCCATCAATTCCAGATAACCAACATACAGAAAATATGAAATGCAAGAATTCTGAAAATGTTACCCAAATCGTCGACCGAGGTCGATGACCCGACCGAATCGGAAACTCAACGAAATCAAATATTCACCAAATTCGGATAACCAACATACGAAATATGAAAATGCAAGAATTGCGAAATAATACCCAAGCCAAGATCGACACGACCGGTCGATGTTTGACCGAATCGGAAACTCAACCCGAAATCAAATATTCACCAAATTCAGATAACCAACATACATAAATATGAAAATGCAAGAATTCTGAAAAAATATCCAAACCGGGTCGACCCGATCCGGGTCAGTGACCCGACCCGAATCGGAAACTCAACCCGAAATCAAATATTCACCAAATTCAGATAACCAACATACAGGAATATGAAAATGCAAGAATTCTGAAAATGTTACTCAACCCGGGTCGACCAGGGTCGGATCGACCCGACCCGAAATCAGTGAAGAACAACAAGAAATGCAAACAGATTTTTGGATCGATTTTTCAGAAACCGAATAGAGGTATTTAAAACCCAAGTTCAAGAACGAAACTCACCTCCTTTCTTTCGAATCTTGGACCTATTTCGGACTTGTATCTTGGACAACAAAGAAGGCAAATGCTTTAAAAATCAAGAACACAACAAATATTTTATGTATATATGGGATAGTCTTCCGAAAAATCCTTTGAAAATCTATTTTCTCTCCCCGAAAATCCTCTTCCCAAAATGAAGAACAACATGGGGTATTTATAGGTGGATTTCCCCCCAAGAACGAGTTTGAAATTTGAATTAAAGGTAAAGATTTCTGAATTTTGGAAGCGGATTTTAGGGGTATGGGCGTGGGTCGAAGTGACGGGAGGGGTGTGGTGGTGTCAGCGTAACAGATGGGGTTGGTGGTGGCAGGTGAGGTGACGGCCGGCGAAGGGTATGGGGGTGTGGGGTAGCGGGTTTGGTTGAAGGAGAAAAAAGTTTAGGGTTTTGTTTGGTTTGGGGGGAATTAAAAGGGGGATGGGTTAAAAAAATTGGGTTGGGTCGGGTTGGATGATGTGAAATGGTCATTGGGCGAATTGTTGGGTTGGGGTTATAAGGGAATGGGAATTGGGTTAGGGGAAATGGGTATTTAATTGGGGAGGTTGGCTTTGGGCCTGTTTGGTGGGGTTTGTTTTGTTTTTGTGGGTTTTGGGGTTAAAGAGGGAAGATGGGTGATGGGCTTGTGGGTCGGACGATGCTCGAGTGAAATTTGGCGATTGGGTTTTTGGGTGAGGCGACGGGTTAATGGCCGGTTGGGCTTGGAGTTTATTTTGTGGGTTTGGTTTAAATGGGATTGTGGGGTTGGACTTGGAAGGTGGGGTGGCCGATTGGGCTTGGAAAAGTTTTGGGATTTTGTTTTGTGGGTTTGGGTATAAGAGAATTTAATTGGGGAGTTTGGGCTTGTTTGTTTGGGTAGAATTTGTATTGGGTTTGAAAAATGAAATGAGTTAGAAATTGTTTTGGGTTAGGAAAATAAAAAAAATGGGTTATGGGTTTAAAAATATAAAAGGGGTTTAATATTAAAATATTATTTTTGTTTTGTAAAAGATGTGAATTATTTAAAATAACATAACGACGTGATAAATAATAAAAATATAATATTTGTGAAATGTTTAATGCTTAAAAAATAAAAATAAAAAAATGCGATGCCATTTTGCGAAAAATAAAATAACACAGAATATTATGGATAAAACTGATTATTATAAAAATGCAAATGATATAAAAAATGTGAATAATAATAATAATGAGATATATACACACATATATATACGCATGTATGTATATAGATTTAAAATTGTTTTGAGGTGTTAAAAATATTTTAAACTGCAAATAAATTGGAAAAGACGGGACAAAATTGGGTGTCAACAGATGCCCCTCTTTGGACGGAGACGATGAAAGAGTTTTCGGCCAAAGAAAGTTGACTGAGTAGCCAATTTTGTCCTGATCAACGGGACTTGAAGGAAGATCATGGGTAGAAATAAGATCCCAGGGGGAGAGAAATTATGGAAAAAGTTGGTGCAGATTCAAGAAATATTGCCCCAGTGTCGAGTTATGATGATACTGGTCGCAGATGTAACAAAACTATTGGGAAAGAGCGGATCGGCGTCAAGTAGGGCGTTGACCAAATTGCCTTGGTTCGCCATAAGATATAGTTCCACGTTGTCTTTGAAGGCTCGGTAGATTCAAATTCCTGTGGACCAAAGCTAAGATAAAAGTTAGTGTACAACTGTTGCATAAGATATGTATGTGAGAATATGACTTTGTAAGTTGAAATGATGTCGTTGCTTAATGTTGTGCAGATGATGCCGTTGGCGGGCGCCTGTTTACACTTTAAAGTAAAGTACCCGCATTAGAAGGTGGGCGCCTGATTTAAAATAAAATACCCGCATTAGGAGGTGGGCGCCTGACTTAAAATAAAATACCCGCATTAGGAGGTGGGAGCCTGACTGAAATTTAAATACCCGCATTAGGAGGTGGGCGCCTGACTGAAATTTAAATACCCGCATTAGGAGGTGGGTGCCTGACTGACATTTAAATACCCGCATTAGGAGGTGGGCGCTGGTGAAATTTAAATACCAGATTAGGAGGTGGGCGCCTGATTTAAAACATACCCGCATTAGAAGGTGGGCGCCTGATTTAAAACATACCCGCATTAGGAGGTGGGCGCCTGATTTAAAATATACCCGCATTAGAAGGTGGGCGCCTGATTTAAAACATACCCGCATTAGGAGGTGGGCGTCTGATTTAAAACATACCCGCATTAGAAGGTGGGCGCCTGATTTAAAACATACCCGCATTAGAAGGTGGGCGCCTGATTTAAAACATACCCGCATTAGAAGGTGGGCGCCTGATTTAAAACATACCCGCATTAGGAGGTGGGCGGCTGATTTAAAACATACCCGCATTAGAAGGTGGGCGCCTGATTTAAAACATACCCGCATTAGAAGGTGGGCGCCTGATTTAAAACATACCCGCATTAGAAGGTGGGCGCCTGATTTAAAACATACCCGCATTAGAAGGTGGGCGCCTGATTTAAAACATACCCGCATTAGAAGGTGGGCGCATGATTTAAAACATACCCGCATTAGAAGGTGGGCGCCTGATTTAAAACATATCCGTATTAGAAGGTGGGCGCCTGATTTAAAACATACCCGCATTAGAAGGTGGGCGCCTGATTTAAAACATACCCGCATTAGAAGGCGGGCGCCTGATTTAAAACATACCCGCATTAGAAGGCGGGCGCCTGATTTAAAACATACCCGCATTAGAAGGCGGGCGCCTGATTTAAAACATACCCGCATTAGAAGGTGGGCGCCTGATTTAAAACATACCCGCATTAGAAGGTGGGCGCCTGATTTAAAACATACCCGCATTAGAAGGTGGGCGCCTGATTTAAAACATACCCGCATTAGAAGGTGGGCGCCTGATTTAAAACATACCCGCATTAGAAGGTGGGCGCCTGATTTAAAACATCGTGTTGACGTAATGTAAAGTGTGGCCCTATTGCCATGCCATGCCATGATAGTTAATGTGTGGACATAAGCGATGCAAAAGTTGAGTAGATGAGAATGCGACCCTGTAAGTCGAAATACCGTTCTTTGCGTGGACACAACACGGTTAGCATGACGTCTTTGTACAATCTCCAAACAGGAAAGTGATTCTTGTAGTGAGTTGCGATGCGGAGGCCCTTGCGAATCTGCTCATAAATGTTGCAGCTTCCCTGCTGTTTTCGACCTGAAGAACCTGTACTCAAATAAATTTATGAGTTTTGGGAGGGGGGAGTTGATTCGCGTTGACTTTGTAGCTTCGGCCTTGCTATTTGCATGTCCTGCTAACATCGGACCCGTAGCCCCTCTCTGCTTCCAATCTTGGCCAGCCGTTAATGAAAACATTCGAAAACAATTTGTAGAAATGCATCTTAAAAATAGAAACATAAAAATTCTATCGAATTTTGATAAAAATGTTTGTTGAAAATAATTTGCTTATAAGAAATACTGCATATATATAAATGTATGTCGCGCAGTGACATGCGGTGAAACAAAGCAAACGTCCTATCCAAAATTCTTATGGCTGAAGACTTAGTTTGCCGATGCTTTTCCATGTCTATCGGCGTTTTCTTGGCAGTGATCCTTTAAAAATGCCTCAGTTTCCGATATGTGAGAATGACGATCTTTTGAACGGACAACCGAATCTTGTGTAGATTGCTTGCCTTCCCTATCAGGGTGATTAGATAGGTGCATTTTGTCATATGTGAGATAAAGGAGAAAATATTTCCTAATGGTGGGACCGAAGCCGATTTAGGCTGCCTACGTATCCCCGTGAGGGAATCAGGTCGTGACGTAGTTCATTACAAGCAAAAGGGGATTGTAAGGATTTTCTAAAATGGGACCGAAGCCGATGTGGCCGCCTACGTATCCCGCCGAGGGAATCAGGTCATAACGTAGTTCATGTTACAAAGAAATGGGTTTCTGGGAAATTTGCAATCTAGGAAACGGAACCCGACATGGGTTCTTTGCGTATCCCGTCAGGGAGCGCAACTTTTACAACATAAGAAATGCATTACATAGAAAAATCCTAAATGTAGTATCTTTTTACTGCATCCGCGTTGATAGCTTTTGGCCATACTTCACTGTCCATTTCAGTTAGAATTAATGCTCCTCCAGTCAACACTCGGTGAACCATATAAGGCCCTTGCCAGTTAGGTGCGAATTTTCCTTTAGCTTCATTTTGGTGCGGGAATATGCGTTTTAGCACCAATTGCCCCGGTTCGAAAGTCCTTGGTTTTACTTTCCTGTTGAAAGCTTTGGCCATTCTGTTTTGATAAATTTGTCCGTAGCAGACTGCGTTCAATCGCTTTTCATCAATCAGCATCAATTGTTCGTACCGATTCTGTATCCATTTCGCTTCGTTCAGCTCGGCTTCTTGGATAACTTTCAAAGATGGTATTTCCACTTCTGCTGGTAACACAGCTTCTATTCCATAG
This sequence comes from Anisodus acutangulus, assembly GCA_029783415.1. Classification (NCBI taxonomy): domain Eukaryota; kingdom Viridiplantae; phylum Streptophyta; class Magnoliopsida; order Solanales; family Solanaceae; genus Anisodus; species Anisodus acutangulus. The sequence goes on from CM056489.1 coordinate 26,322,862, forward strand.
ACCAATAGATACGGCGTTGTCCCAGTAGAAGTCCTGATTGTAGTGCGATATCCCAAAAGTGCCAAGGACAAATGCTTATGCCAGTGCTTGTAATTATCAATCATTTTTCGTAGTATTCTTTTGATGTTTTTGTTGGCTGCTTCGACTGCTCCGTTCATCTGAGGTCGGTGTGGAGTGGAATTGCGGTGAGTGATCTTAAACTTTTCGCATATCTCATTCATCAGATTACTGTTGAGATTAGCTCCATTGTCTGTTATAATCGACTCAGGGATTCCAAATCGACAAATGATGTTATTACGGATAAAATCAACTACCACTTTCTTTGTTACTGACTTGTGTGTGGGACGATGCTTCTACCCACTTTGTGAAATAGTCAATTGCCACTAGAATAAATCTGTGTCCATTTGATGCGGCAGGTTCAATAGGGCCAATGACATCCATGCCCCAAGCTGCGAATGGCCAAGGAGAGCTCGTCACATTGAGTTCGTTAGGAGGCACCTTGATTAGATCGCCATGAATCTGACATCGATGGCATCTTTGCACGAAGTGGATGCAATCTGTTTCCATGGTCATCCAAAAGTATCCTGCTCTCAGAATCTTCTTTGCCAAAGTGAAGCCATTCATATGAGGCCCGCACGTGCCTCCGTGTATCTCTTCAACTAAACTGCTTGCCTCTCGAGCATCAACACATCTTAACAAACCGAGATCTGGAGTCCTCCGATAAAGGATTTCTCCGTTTAGGAAGAAATGGTTTGCTAACCTCCTAAGTGTCCTTTTTTGTATACTGGTTATGCCTTCTGGATATTCACCTATCTTGAGATATCTCTTAATGTCGTGGTACCAAGGCTTTCCATCCAACTCTCCATCTATATTGAAACAATATGCCGGCTGATCCGATAAGCTCACCTTGATGGGATCAATGTAGTTCTTATCCGGATGTTGAATCATGGAGGACAGTGTTGCCAGAGCATCAGCGAACTCGTTTTGAGTTCGTGGGATATGCTTGAATTCTATCTTGCTGAATTTTTTGCATAATTCTTTCACGCAATGCAGGTAAAGAAGTATCTTCCCGTTCTTGGTCGCCCATTCGCCTTGCACCTGATGAATCAATAAGTCCGAATCACCTATAACCAATACTTCTTGAATGTTCATATCAACGGCCATTCTAAGTCCGAGTATACAAGCTTCATATTCCGCCATATTGTTGGTGCATGGAAATCAGAGTTTTGCCGAAATTGGGTAGTGTTGACTGATTCAAATCAAAGCGCTCCAATACCAACCCCTTTGAAGTTTGCGGCTCCGAGGAACATTCTCCAACCCGGTACCCTTCGAGATGTCTTCTCCAACAAGCGGTACCTCCTCGTCCGGAAAATAAGTCCGAGAGGCATGTATTCTTCATCCACGGGGTTTTCGCAAGATGGTGCGCTAGTGCATGTCCTTTGATAGCCTTTTGGGTGACATATATGATGTCGAATTCACTTAACAAGATTTGCCACTTCGCTAGCTTCGGTGGGCATGGGCTTCGAAAAATATATTTGAGCGGGTCCATCCTTGAGATGAGATAAGTGGTATATGCAGACAGATAATGCCTAAACTTTTGCGCAATCCATGTCAAGGCACAACAAGTGCGTTCAAAGAAAGTATACCGAGCTTCATACGGCGTGAACTTCTTGCTTAAGTAGTATATGGCTTGCTCCTTCTTTCTGTTTCATCGTGTTGTCCCAAAGACGCATCCAAACACGTTCGACCGCAGGCGGATATAATAACAAAGGCCTTCCGGGCTCTGGAGGTACCAAAGCAGGTGGGTTAGAGCGGATATTCTTTGATTCTATCAAAAGCTTGTTGGCAATCCGTCGTCCATTTGGTAGCAGCGTCTTTCTTCAGTAACTTGAATATCGGCTCACATATCACTGTTGATTGTGCTATGAACCTGCTGATGTAATTGAGGCGACCAAGGAAACTCATCACGTCTTTTCGACTCTTTGGAGGAGGCAAGTCTTGAATAGCTTTTACCTTCGAGGGGTCTAATTCAATACCTCTTCTACTCACGATGAAACCTAGCAGCTTCCCAGCAGGGACACCAAACGCACACTTTGCAGGGTTTAACTTTAGGTTATACCGCCTCAGCCGGTCAAAGAACTTCTCTAAATCTGTCAAGTGATCCGAAGTCTTTCGCGACTTAATAATAACGTCATCCACGTAGACCTCTATTTCTTTGTGGATCATATCATGAAAAATGGTAGTCATGGCCCTCATGTAGGTGGCACCTGCATTCTTGAGTCCGAACGGCATTACTCGATAACAGTATACCCCCCAAGGCGTAGTGAACGCCGTCTTCTCTGCATCTTCCTCATCCATCAAGATTTGGTGGTAACCAGCAAAGCAATCAACAAATGATTGTAATTCATGCTTTGCACAGTTGTCAATGAGTATGTGAATATTTGGAAGAGGAAAGTCATCCTTCGGGCTGGCCTTGTTGAGATCCCGATAATCCACGCACACTCGTATCTTTCCATCTTTCTTTGGCACAGGTACAATGTTGGCCAACCAAGTCGGGTATCTTATGACTCGAATGACCTTTGCGTCGAATTGCTTGGACACCTCTTCCTTGACCCTTAAACTCAAATCAGGCTTGATTTTCCTTGGTTTTTGTTTCACCGGAGAGTAGGATGGATCGATAGGCAGTCTATGCGAAACAATATCCGTGCTCAGCCCTGGCATCTCATCATAAGACCAAGCAAATACGTCGATATGTTGTCTCAAAAGATCCGTCAGTTCTTTCCTTTGTGGGGCGTTCAGATGGACGCTGATTCTTGTTTCTTTCACATTCTCTGCCTCCCCCAAATTTATTGCCTCAGTTTCATCTAAATTTGGCTTTGGTTTATTCTCAAAATGTTCCAATTCCTCTGTCAATTCTTCTGGATGCGAGTCTTCCTCATACTCTTCGAAGTCCTGTTCATTGTTCGGATTTTGTTTGTTTGTTTCATTACATATCACATTCACATTATCGACAGATTTATTAGTTTGCATGCTGAAAGAGAAAAGAAAATTAGTAAACAAAATAAATTTTGAAGTAGCAAAAGCAATGTGGATTTGTCATTTAAGCTTTCAAAAGATGGAGGCAAAACACATTAAAATGCATAGATGTGATTCAAGCCACAATTAGAATCGCATTGTTTCAAAAAGTACTAAGGTAGTTTCTACCAAGCTTCCTGAGAAAGCAGTAGGGGCACAGGTCCAATTTTTCAAAATATCTCCATGTTCTGCATCCCAAATAGTTGGGCCTTCATCAAAATCATCCAGAATTACATTGCATTCCATTTCTTCTTCTGCAATGAAAAGGCTTTTGAGTCCTTCCGCGAGGTCGTCTGCATCATCTTCATTCGACTCCTGAGCGGCATATGCTTTGACAAATGACTGATTCAAGGGTGGAACAGGCTTTGGCAAGGGAGTGTCCCTTTTCTTTCGGAGGTTGACTGATAAGACTTCTTTAGAAGTGGGTTTGTATCCGAGACCAAAAGTATCCTTCTTACTGAGCAAGTGAACAGGCTCCACCATACCTTCTAAATTCAATCCGAGGCCTCGACCGGGCTTAAAGCCATTCTTCAACATTTCCTGGGCCACCATTGTGAGAACCCGGGGTAATTTCAATATTTCAGCTTTGGAGGCACATGTAATTTCTCTGACATGGAAGACAGACCCATCCAGTGTATCTACGCTTTCAACAGCAGGGATCTGTCCTTCGGGACATATTGAATTGCTCCCTTCTCCGTGTATCACGACCTCGTGATGATCCCAGACAAACTTCAAACTCTGATGTAGGGTAGAAGGAACTGCACCAGCCACATGGATCCAAGGTCTTCCCATTAGTAGGTTATAGCCGGTAGATATGTCTAACACTTGGAATTCCACGACGAACTCTACGGGCCCCACTTGTAATGTTAAATCCATTTCTCCCATAACGCTCCTTTGGGCTCCATCAAAACCTTTAACTCTCACATGACTTTCGCGAATCTTTCCAATGCTAATTCCCAAGGCTCGGAGAGTCGCCGCGGGACAAATATTGACGGCTGAGCCTCCATCAATCAATACCTTAGAAATGAACTTGTTCATGCACTTTACTGTTATGTTCAAAGCTTTGTTGTGGCCCAAACCCTCAGGTGGCAATTCTTTGTCATGAAAAGAGACTTTATGGGCCTCTAAAATCTGTCCAGACCAAGGCCGAGAGTTTCGCCCGTGGTCTCTCTCGAACATAAGCTTCTTTGAGTACTTCCAATAAAGCGCGTCCGTGGTAGGAGAATTCATCAACAATGATAGCAAAGAAATCTGAGCCGGTGTTTTCTTCAATTGCTCTACAACGGAATACTCATTGGTTGGCATTTTCCTCCGAAATTCTTCCACTTCACCTGTTACAACCTTTTTGGATTGTCTGCAGAGGTATAACATCGTCGGATCTTGTCATACCAAATGACGGCAACTTCTACAATTTGTTTCTCCTTTCCCTTGCTCCTTTCCCCAATCGAATAGCTCCAAGGGGCGGTTTTGGTATCAACAGACGGCGTCACCATCCGCGATTTCGGAGGAAGTACTTCCACTTCAAACGGTGCCCTCACTTGAACTGTAATTATAGGGGTGATCAAAGCCGATGATTCAACCCTTTCCTCTGTTCGGACCGGCACAATGGTCCCTTCCAAACTGTTTTCTTCATCAACGGTAATCATGTTTATATTGGCATTGTCATGATTTGGCAAAGGGTTATTATTTACATTAGGGGGAGGTCCTTTCAGTTGGATAATTTCCTCTTTGATCAAAGCCTCGATCTTGTCTTTGAGGGCAAAGCAAACTCCAGTGTCATGTCCGGTGATCCCCAAGTGGTACGCACAATGCTTAGTTTCATCATACGATCTGGGAATAGGATTGGGGATATGCCCTGGGATGGGTTGGAGTATTCCTGCGGTCCTCAATCTTTCGTATAGTTGGGCTAGAGGTTCGGCTGAAGGTGTATATGTTTTGACTGGCCTTTTTTCGTAATTTGCCCGGGGTCTGGGAGTATTTGGTGGATGGGCTTATGGCTGAGGTGGATATGTGGGTTGATACTGTGGGGAATTTCGATAGGTAGGTGCTCGTGGTGTGCTATATATTGGCTGGGCATGATAGACAGGGTAGGGAGTAGGCGAGTGTTGACAATAAGGCTGAGGGATTTGTGTGCTTTGGCTATAGTATGAGGGCTGATGATTTTGGGTGTTTTGATTATAGTAGGGAGGCTGGGATGACGGGCTTTGGTAGGTTGGCATTTGGTTGGACCTATGATTCTGGACTGCCATGACAGGAGATGCTCCGCCCTCCTCTTCTTAATTGCTCCTCCAAATGAGTCTGATGAATGGCCTTACTTGTTGCTCGCAACGCCGCCAAGTTTGTGATTCTCCCCGCTTTGATACCTCTCTATGAAATCTCCCATCCTTACCACTTCGAGAAATTTCATCCGATGACGCTTATCATTCTTTCATAGTAAGTTGCATCCTTCATAGATTGCACAAAGAGCGTGGTCATCTCACTTTCCGCCATCGGGGGCTGAACTTTTGCTGCTTCCGCCCTCCACCTCATGGCATATTCTCTGAAGGTCTCTGTAGATATTTTCTCCAACTTCATCAAATAAAATCTATCTAAGACTGTGTCAGTGTTAAACCTGAATCTATCCACAAAATCCTGTGCCATTGCGCCCCAGTTATGCCATTTTCGTGGGTCCTGGCTTGTGTACCAGTCGAGCGCTTCTCCTGTCAGACTCCTTATGAACAACTTCATTATGATGGCCTGGTCCTACCCACTCCAACCAGCTTGTCACAATACGATCTTAAATGAGCGCGAGGATTTCCCTTTCCATCGAATAAGTCAAATTTTGGCACCTTATATCCGATAGGCAACTGAACGTCGGGATACGTGCAGAGATCTTCATACTCGAGTCCTTCATGCCCCTTGCTGGTTTGAATGTTTTTGAATGCTTCTTTTAGGCTATGAATTTCCCTTGCCATACTTTCATCATTTCTAATCCTTGCTTGCCTTTCCATCTCTTCATATTGGTCTATCTCCTGATGATGTATGTTTGGTATGGTAGAAGTAGAAGGTTGGGCTTCCGTTGCATATACCAGTGGCACATACTGCTTGTTAGTGATGTGTGCCATTGGTATTTGTTGGGTTGCCTGGTAATTTTGTGTGGGAGGGGTATTTTGGACAAGTGGGGTAGTTTGGGTAAGTGGAGCTTGATGTATATATGGAGCTGTGAAGGATACTGGGTCATTTTGTAGCGGGCTTTGTTGTGGACTGGCCTGCGGGTTGATAGGATGCGGATTGGTACGTTGTGGGCTGGCGAGTTGAGGATTGGTTCTGCTTGCTAAGGGATTTTGGGGAAGCTTCTGGGGAAATGATGGTTCATGAGATGGAAAGGTTTGTGGTGCAGTTGCGCTCGTCTCTTGTTCAGGCAGTGGAGTGTTGATGCTGATGGAAAGATTGGTAAGATTCCGGAGCCGTTCGATCTCAGTTTGCATAGTTGCCATTTGCTGCAGTAGTTGGACGAGGTATTCATCCGGGATGGAAGTATTTCTCCTTTCCGATGTCTCTGGTTCACCTCCCGGAAGAGCGACAAGTCCCAAACCGGTTTGTTGTTTGCCACGAATCAGTCATTTTGTCGGATGATTGTGCCTTGGATCTCGTGAAGTAATGGTGTTCCGCCAGTTTCAATCAACGCGAATCAACTTTTGGGAAATAAAGCAGGCAAAATAAACTTTCTTCAAAAAATGAAACAAACCAAGTTAGTATGAGACGAATAATTATTGCTTTGAATAACATGTATAGAGTGAAAAATAGTAAACAAGTAGCAGATAGATTATATGGAAATTAAATGCGCGTCCTAATGTGCATGGGGCCTCCTTTATGCCGGAGGTGGGCTTAAACGCAAAATATGCAAGATACTGATAAATTGATCCAAGCCAAAGATTGTGATGCCTTTTGTCGGAAATAAAGGTTGACTTTTACTGAAATAATAATGCGTACAATAGTAAAGCTGATAACATAAGATATTTATACTCAAGTTCTAAATCTTGCTTTTGATCACCGAGATGAAGATGGAACCCTAACATTGCTGGGTCCGACTCCTGCGTCCTCTAGATAATGCACTATGTTTTGCATTTGATGCCACATTTCGGGGGTAACGACTGTGTCTCTGAGCCGGAAATTCCTTACCCAAATTGTCGTGCCGATATCTTCAAAACCCTGCTCGCCATCAGGACTATGGTCTGTACTACTGCAATCCTCTCGTAGCCACGCTTGATATTCGGGGGTACCTCCTGCCTGACTACCTCCAATGTCTATTGTGTCAATATCGTTCCATTCATCGAAGACTTGCCTAGCTCTGGGAATAATGAAATTTGGCCCGAATGGAATTTCAGAAATCCTCATATTTGCTCGGAGGGGAATTATCTGCTCTTGTCCCAACTGTCGGAGTACGCGGAGTGGAGCGTAAGGCTGGAGGCCTTTCAACCCGATAAGCTCAATATAATAAAGCCTTTTGCATCTTATGTAGGCTTTCTTGGCATTCGGGAGCAGAGGGTATTTCCATTGGATCTGTTCACAGGTGCGGGACGCCAAAAACCCATACCAATCATTCACGCCGACAGGTGATACGAACCGCCGTCTCCGTCAGAAAGTCGACGATTTTGTTCGACTTGCTGAAGCATATGTCGACCATATTCGGGCGCTGATAGAAGTGTTCCATTGCCCACATCTGCAAAATAAGGTTGCAGCCTTCGAAGAAACCTGTTTCACCTCTTTTACATTTCCTAAAGCCCAAACATTTACGCTAAGATCATAGGGGCCAAAGTGAGTTGTGCTCGCTTTGCTCCTTCGAAAAGTGCCCGTGCTACGGAACATATGCAGTAATCGATCTTTCCATACTCAAGCGGGAATATCAGAGACCCTAGAAAGGCGACAGTAAATGCAATAGGTCATTTGGTCCGCCAATGATCGGGGGTGCAGGAAAATTCATTTTTGAATATCTTGTAACCGTCTCGACAACCGTACCTCTCATAAAGATAATCCATCGAGACCCAGTTATTTTCAAAGCATAGGAGTTTCTTAGTGTTCTTTAGCCCTAAGTAGCGGAGAAATTTCTTTCCGGATTGATGAAGGGATAATTTGTCCTCTACCCTGGTAGATCAAGTTGGTGAAATAGTTGATTTCTTCCAAAGTAGGAGTCATCTCAAAATCTCCGAATCTGAAGACAACCCGATCCGGATCCTAAAAATGGATTAGTGCTCTGACCAAATGTTGATCGGGGAAGATGTCGAACAACGAAACGAGGCAACCTAATCTTCTCCTAATTGCCATTTGGCTGCCAAGGTCAAAGTTTGTCCACCATATTTTCAGTTTGCTCGGAATCCCACTCACTATCCTGACTTGCGGCACAGACTCCATCTATAACAAAATAAATAAAATAAATAAAATGAATATACATTTTCCGATTTTGGCATACTGTTTAGGCTTGGATCCATCCATCAATATCCTGCTACACATAATATGCTGATTGGTCGTTGGGTTGTGAGACCCGTCGACAATTTGGTGGTTTTCTTAATTGTGGAGTTGATGTCAAGGATCAACCCACCTAAGATGTATGCATGCATGACTTAAAATAAAGGGTGGTATAACTCTATCTTAAATTTTCTAAGATTTGGCTGACTAGACACAAGGTTCCCGAGCGGACTACTCGAGTGAGAAGGCTACGCGGCCACCGGATGGTCCGGTCACTCCGCGCATACGCCAACTCTCCTAAAATTTGGTAGATTGAAAGAAATTTGCAGTGCAAAACACACCTCGCGTGTAGTGTGTGATAGTGTCAATTTTCCAGAGTGGAAGAAATATGAGCGAAATGCCAATTTAAGGAAAGCAGTAAGAGAATATAATAATTAAAGCAGTTTATGCACGCAAAATTTCACAAAGGAAACAAATCAAAGCATACATCAAACAAAGAGTGAAAGTAAAGCACAAATAATTAACCTGAATTTTGCTATGGTTAAGAACCTGAAACATTCCCCAGCGGAGTCGCCATGCTGTCGCGCCCTATTTCGACCTTGCTCGGGTCAAAGCGGAGCGCGGACGTGTTCGGTGATTCCTGGGTAAAAAGGGTTGAGGAGTCGCCACCTAATTATTTTTTACGGTGAATTAGGACACCTAAATATTAAACTAAGTGCTGCAATGTAAACTCCAATTTTAAGGTCTGCAAAACTAGCGAGATTCTAGGTAAGGGTTCTTTATTAACCTAAAGGGAAGGGGTTAGGCATCCTTTAAGATCCGCTAACTTACGGTTATCCGGTCAAACTCAGGTTAATTATTGCTAGAAAAATGCATGTTTGAAGCATGAAGTTAAAAGATGTTTGCAAATAATTAATGAAAGAGATGCATTTTTGTACATGTAAGCATTTGTGACAATAATAAGGAGAAAAGCAATTCATTTGTAATGCTAAAGGAGTAATTTTGAAAATCATTTTTTAGTTGTACAATTAATAAAATGAATAGAAAATGATCAAAGTTTGTTTTGAAAATTTTAAATATGCATGACGAGCCTAAAATAAATAAACTAGCGGAAAATTTCTAAGTTTGAATCTAACCGAGCGTACAAATAAATAAGCTAGCGACGAGTTTCAAATCTTAAACTACCCTATGAATTAATCCTAAGTTTGCCTATTCTAAGCATTTCAATAGTTACATAAGCGCGATAAATAATATTACAATACAAAGCGGGACAAAAGCTGAATTAAAAAAAAAAAAAACTCCGAGGAATAATCTGCCTTTATTTACTTTAATCCCTGCAAGCTGTCAAGAACAAACAGTTAGAAACAGTTAAATACAAATAACTTCATATCCGTATTCAAAACAGTGAATGTTTTGATCACGGAGGGCTCATACTTAAATTTTGAAAAGAACATTCCAATCACGTCGTGGCTGCAAACATATGATTAATGTGGTTTATTTTGATTGCCTCGCCTACTAAACGTGTTGGTCTCTCGGGTGAAATAGAAAAGATCACTATAATCACGCCGTGGCTGCGAATATATAACTTGTTGGTTATTTTAGTCACCTCGCCTACTAAACATGTTGATCTTGAAAAAAGGTTTAAGCCTCATCATTGCCCAGAAGTTATATTTCCGTCTTTGCAACTGTGGAGGCCTCAAAATCGACGGATATTTTTCATCGGCCAGTGTAGTATTGTGTTCAAATCAGTAAAATTAAAATGAAACACTAAACAGCAGCAGCAGACGGTAAAACAGTAAGCAGAAAATAATTTCCGAAAAAGACGTGGTGTTTCGTTTAAAACAGTAAAAAACAGTAAAAATATCCGTTGCCCGGATACTTAAAACAGTGCTGAAAAATAGAGAAATGAAACGAAAGAAAAGCGCGGCCTCGAATTCAATTTCATCGGCCTAAATGCGGTATTGATAAAACAGTAAAGCATTAAGAACAGTAAGATATCCGTTACCCGGATGTTTAACCCAGCGAACAGAAAAACAGAGAAACGAAAGAAATAAATAAAGGCAGATGAAATAGTGAGTTAATTCTGAAAAACAGACCCGGAAAAGTGAACAGTGAGTTAATTCTTGGAAAAAACAGACCCGGAATGAAATCAGAAATTCAGATTTTTTAGATAACCAGCAACAGATATGAAAAAATGCCATAATCTGGAAATATACCAAGACCGGGTCGACCCGACCCGGGTCAGTGACCCGACCCGAATCAGATTTTTTTTCATTTTTTCAGATAACCAATATACAAGATATGAAATGCAAGAAATTTGGGAAATCCAAACTGGTCGATCTGACCCAGTCAGCAACCCGACCCGAATCATGTGTTCAATCCGGAATCAAACTGATTTCATCAATTTCAGATAACCAATAATAACAACAGCAACAATGCAAGAAATTTGGAAATTCAAACCGGGTCGACCCTACCCGAATCGGAGATTCAACCCGGAATCAACTGATTCCATCAATTCCAGATAACCAACATACAGAAAATATGAAATGCAAGAATTCTGAAAATGTTACCCAAACCGGGTCGACTGACCGGTCGATGTTTCAAACCGAATCGGAAACTCAACCCGAAATCAAATATTCACCAAATTCAGATAACCAACATACAGAAATATGAAAATGCAAGAATTCTGGAAATAATACCCAAACCGGGTCGACACGACCCGGGTCAGTGACCCGACCCGAATCGGAAACTCAACCCGAAATCAAATATTCACCAAATTCAGATAACCAACATACATAAATATGAAAATGCAAGAATTTTGAAAATATATCCAAACCGGGTCGACCCGATCCGGGTCAGTGACTCAACCCGAATCGAAAACTCAACCCGAAATCAAATATTCACCAAATTCAGATAACCAACATACAGGAATATGAAAATGCAAGAATTCTGAAAATGTTACTCAACCCGGGTCGACCCGACTCGAAATCAGTGAAGAACAACAAGAAATGCAAACAGATTTTTGGACTCGATTTTTCAGAAACCGAATAGAGGTATTTAAAACCCAAGTTCAAGAACGAAACTCACCTCCTTTCTTTCGAATCTTGGACCTATTTCGGACTTGTATCTTGGACAACAAAGAAGGCAAATGCTTTAAAAATCAAGAACACAACAAATATTTTATGTATATATGGGATAGTCTTTCGAAAAATCCTTTGAAAATATGTTTTCTCTCCCCGAAAATCCTCTTCCCAAAATGAAGAACAACATGGGGTATTTATAGGTGGATTTCCCCCCAAGAACGAGTTTGAAATTTGAATTAAAGGTAAAGATTTCTGAATTTTGGAAGCGGATTTTAGGGGTATGGGCGTGGGTCGAAGTTACGGGAGGGGTGTGGTGGTGTCAGCGTAACAGATGGGGTTGGTGGTGGCAGGTGAGGTGACGGCCGGCGAAGGGTATGGGGGTGTGGGGTAGCGGGTTTGGTTGAAGGAGAAAAGAGTTTAGGGTTTTGTTTGGTTTGGGGGGAATTAAAAGGGGATGGGTTAAAAGAATTGGTGGGTCGGGTTGGACGATGTAAATTTGGTCCGGCTAGGCAATTGTTGGGTTGGGGTTATAAGGGAATGGGAATTGGTTTAGGGAAATGGGTATTTAATTGGGGAGTTTGGCTTTGGGCTTGTTTGGTGGGGTTTGTTTTGTTTTTGTGGGTTTTGGGGTTAAAAGAGGGAAGATGGGTGATGGGCTTGTGGGTCGACAAATCGAGTGAAATTTGGCGATTGGGTTTTGGGTCAGGCTGACGGGTTAATGGCCGGTTGGGCTTGGAGTTTATTTTGTGGGTTTGGTTTAAATGGGATTGTGGGGTTGGACTTGGAAGGTGGGGTGGCCGATTGGGCTTGGAAAAGTTTTGGCATTTTGTTTTGTGGGTTTGGGTATAAGGGAATTTAATTGGGGAGTTTGGGCTTTGTTTGTTTGGGTAGAATTTGTATTGGGTTGGAAAAATGAAATGGGTTAGAAATTGTTTTGGGTTAGGAAAATAAAAAAAATGGGTTATGGGTTTAAAAATATAAAAGGGGTTTAATATTAAAATATTATTTTTGTTTTGTAAAAGATGTGAATTATTTAAAATAACATAACGACGTGATAAATAATAAAAATATAATATTTGTGAAATGTTTAATGCTTAAAAAATAAAAAAAAAGAAATGCGATGCCATTTTGCGAAAAATAAAATAACACAGAATATTATGGATAAAACTGATTATTATAAAAATGCAAATGATATAAAAAATGTGAATAATAATAATAATGAGATATATACACACATATATATACGCATGTATGTTTATAGATTTAAAATTATTTTGAGGTGCTAAAAATATTTAAAACTGCAAATAAATTGGAAAAGACGGGACAAAATTGGGTGTCAACAAATACATCCAGAATAAAAATAAGTGAAGTACGCTTCTAAGGCATCAGTTAGAAATGAACCCAACCTATTTTTAAAGACATTTGACATTATCTAAGAAATTGAAAATAAATAAAGTTCCAATATGCATGCCCGAAATGAATAGGAGACGTATTATTCATAAGCATAAAAATAAGGTCCTTATTTTTAGTCATTGAATGATCCAAAACCGGAAGATATTTCCCGGTATAAAGCAAACTAAGAGTAAGAGTTTGTACAATTTTCTTAAGTTGTTTTTAAGACCGAAAAGAACTACCATTCGGCTCGAGGCAAATTAAGTGATGTTTTGTTTAAGTTCAACTCTGAGAACAGAGGCAGTTAACGTTTTTATTTGGCTAAGTTGTTGAAAATAAGAAAGAGTAACATATGCTGAAAGAGAGGAAAATCATGACTAAAGAGATGTTCATTTTATATACAAGGCCGATAAACGGCCAGAGGAAAACAAATTCAAGGGAAATAAAACAAAATAAATACAAAGGCATGAAAGCCTAAATCTTAATCGGACTCAGTCTCGAAGTCCTCTGGGTCATCTTCAAAACTGTCACCATTCAACTTGCGGTAGGCTCGGAGCTCGACATCTTTGATCTTCTTAATCCTGTCATCAATCTCTGAGATCCCATCTCGAGCCTATTCTAATGTGTACCCCCAGACGTTATATTTTATGTGCTCAGTTTTTAGGACTGTCCGGGCCACCTCGGTCTCCACATTAGCCAGAGACTGGTCTCGTTCAGCCAAGACTTGAGCAAGTTGGGCCAAAATTTTAGCATTCTTTGGTTCGAAGCCTCGAGCTCATTTCTCAGCCCTTCGTAGTTTGGGCTTGTTAGTTGGCCTGATCCTGAGCCATCTTCAGCGCAACAAAGTCAGCGGCCCTATCAACATCCATTGTAGTAAGTTCGGCACCGAGGCGATCGAGTTCAGTATTTAGAAATTCTACTTGTTGAACATCTTATTGCTCCCTGAGTTGTTGAGTGAGGACTTCGATATCTTGGAAGAGTTTTTCATTCTCTTCCTAAAAAATCTAATTTTTCTAGGCGCCAAGATCAATGTCGTCCATTGCTCAGAGGTATTTTCCCTTGACCTGGTCTAGCTCAGCTCGGACAGTGGGCAAGTCACCGACTTATTGCAGTTAGGCATCTTTTTGTTGAAGAAGCCCTTTGAGGTGCTGGATTTCTTTCTCTTGGGCGTCCAGCTGCCCTTTAAGGTGATCGTTTTCATCCAAGCACCGGATGAGTCCTCACCAACAAGAACGGAGGACTACAAAATTGAGAATCAAAGGAAAGTAAGAAATGAGAGATAATACAAGTATCAACTTAGGCAATCAGGAAGAATACGTACCCATTTGAAGGCGTGCATACCCTCGTTGAAGAGGCATTGCCAAGACACATTCTGTATTTTCTCCCAATCGAAATCCAATATGAGGGGCCTCATGTAGTTGGCAACCCCGACAGGATGAGACAGAAAGTTCGTGTCCTCAAGGAAGGAAATATTAGCAGATCTCATTTTCCTCGAGTTACAACTTGGGGCCGAGAAAATGTTTACAAGCTTGGACTGGGAGCTAGTGTGGTTTCTTTGGGTCTTGAAAGATTTGGTCATTTTATATGGTATGACCAGATGAGAAAACCTGACAGTATAAGCTCGCTCATCCTGAACTGCGAAGGTACCAGCCTCTTCGAAGAGGCATTCAAAATCTTCTTGCCCAAAGGTTTGGACCGATTGTGACGGTGGAGGATGAGTTGAAGTAGAAGTCTTAGTTTTCTTAGACAACAACTCCTCATCCGTGGCTTCATCGTCATCCTCGATGATGACTGGCTCGGTGATCGGTGGTGTAGTGGTAGGAGTAGCTGAGACATCGGTTGGCAGCAGAATTAGTTTAGTTGCTTCAGTGGAAACATGCTCGTCTCTAACTTCGGCAGGAGTGTATTACGCTGGAGTAGTGGTGGTGATAGCTTTTCTCACCCAAACATTTTCTGGTAAGATATCGGTGTCTTGACTTCAGGAAGAATCACCCGCTTTCGAAGCTCTTTTTCTCTTTGAGCCAACCGAATGTAATTTCAGAGGCTTTGAAGATTTAGACTTGGCGGATTTCTTTTTTGGTATTTCAATGATACGTTGAACCGATGCGGTCGGATTAAATATTAGATCGGGGACAACTGGAGTAGTAGAAGGGTTAGACCTCGGGGTCAAAGAGCCCTTCGGTAGACCTGCAAGTTCAATAAATGGAAGAAGTGAAAAAAGCATAAGGTTGTTATGGAAACTAAAAGAGGGAGTTAGGCGATTACTAATTATGGTTTCGGGGTACCCAAAATTTATCAGAAAGTTCTTTCCATGTCCACTTCTTATGCGGATAAGTGCTGATTATTTTCTCGACCCATGTATGGAGATTTTTCACGTGGGCCGAAATCCATTGAATGACTGAAAAGATTAAAAAAAGAAAGATTAGAAGGCAAGATATTTAAATTGAAAGAAGAAAAGTTTGAGTACTTACGATGCATGTTCCACTCCTCCAAGAAAGACATGTACTTAACTGAGATAATTTATGTGGTAGGGACCACAACACAATGCTCCATCCAACCATGGTCTCGGTTTTCATTGACGCTCGAGAGGATAGGGAATCTGCCTCGCTTCGAGAGCTGAACAACCCCGCCATGAAAGAATTGGGGAACGTACAAACGAATCAAGTGATCCAATGTAAAAGGTTCCTTGACCAAATTTGCTAGGAACTGGAGGCAAGTAACGATCCTCCATACAGACTGACCAATTTGCACAAGACACAAATTGTAAGTCTGACACATTTCAAGGATTATGTTGTCGATGGGAGGAACGAGCTTAAAGGTGAAAGGGTAGGTATATACGTTGGAGTACCCAGACCTAAAGGTAGTAATATCTTTTTCTGGACCGGGTATAATGATCCCAGAGATTTTAGTCCAACCACAGTCATTTCGGAATGTATCGAGGTCGGTAGCTTTAATGGAGGGTGGTCAACTCTTAGCTTCTTCACCCCGGTCGGACTTTGAAGAAGCGGTGAAAACAACAAATTTTCTCTCAAAATGAAAAGTGAAAGGGAGCATATCATATGCTCTAGGATCGATGGTGTCCTGAACTTCAGAAGGGTTACCAGCACTGGTGGTTTCATAAAAAACCAACGACGGAGAAGTTACCGGGATGATTGTTTAGAAGAAGATCGAGTAGATTTTGTCATGGTGATGAAGATTTGAGGTTTGAAGATTTGAAGATATGAAGGTTTGAAGGCATGAAGATATGAATATATGGAGTTTTGAAGATTTTAAGGTATGATTTGGTGCTTTGAAGATTTGAAGGTATGAAGATATGAAGTTTTGAGGATTTGAAGGATGGTTGCTTAAGGGATTAAAGAAAATTTACCCAAAGGTAAAATTTGAGAAAAAATAAAAAAGGGGATTTTATAGGGATGTGGTCATCATTACGAAATGCTTCGGTTCGTGAATCGAAGTGACAGTTCAATCAGAGGATGACATGTATCCGAATTCGCAGAGTGATAAGACGTGAGTTAGATTTTGAGAATTGCAATCATTTCGTTTCCCCTCCTATTTCGAATTAATTTGAAAGGATACTTGCAAGGGAAGATATCGAAGATATCATTTCCACTTTCCATCACTCGGTAAACTTTGATCTGGGAAGTGTGGGGACTATCTGTATACGGTAAAAACCGGCACGACGCGTGACATGATTTGGGAATGGAAGTCGAAGAAAATAACAATTTTCACCTGTGGTATGTTCGGGTGTTGTAGCAGGCCCGGGCGGTGGTCGAACCAGGTGACACCGAATGGAGATCAGACTTGGCAACATCGGGTGAAAGACCGAAGCAGCTCAGCTCCTACCCGTTCCGGATATGTCGTCAGCCGTTATCATTTGCTCATTAAGTGACCATTTTTCTCATTTAATAGCATTTAATGAGGGAGTTATTATTGGGCATAAATGCCTTGTATTGTTAGCTATATAAAGAGCTCAACCTTCATGTTGGAAGGACATCTCACTCCCACTACTGATACTCGCATTATTACATTCAAAAGTGTTCTTGTTTGTTCTTGTTATTGGCTCGGGCCCGAAGCAGTTCAACTAAGTATCAGACCAAGTTCTCAATTTTATCTTAATCAAGATTACGACATTCCAAGCTAATTACTTGCTTACTGTTTTCATTTCCTTGTTCCTTGTTAATTGTTTATCAAACTTATCTGCAAATCTATTCACCTATCCTTAAAATCACTTACAAATTCAACTGTATCTTTTTTTGAGGTAAACAACGAGTTGTTAATAATGATTTATTTAAGATTGAATTATGTAATTAGTTATATATCTAAATACAGATAATAAAAAGATTTATATCATACAAAAAGAGCCAATCAAGCTGTTGAAGTAGTGTCAAATCAGATCTTCACTTAACTCAAAATCTCCGAATAAATAGGAGTTCTAGTTGAATTAGATATATTAAAGAAAAATACTCAGTTGACTATCTTGGTAAAGATATTTCCCTTCTACTTCACATCCTACTTCAGACCGTATAAATCTATTTTTCTATACATGCGGTATTTATGTAATTTGAAATGTAAAAGGTAAAATGTTCCAAAGGATCAAAACGGCCAGTTATTAATGTAATTCCTTGTCGGCTCTCTGTAAACTACTCGTTTGGCCGACGACTTCCAAACACATCGTAAGCTAAACTCGGATAACGTTTGCATCCTCTGTATTACTGCGGACTATGTCCTGTAGTTTATAAGGCATTTCCTTCAAAGGAAAGGGGTTATTTCGGAAAATATATTCAACCAACCCCAATCCTTTTACCCATTAACATCTTAGAAGATACTCAAAACTCCTCCGACACGAGTCCTAGTCGTTGCGCTGCGCTTCGTTTCCCGGCTTCGCTTGCGCGATTTTTGATTCTTGAAGCAGTAGCTCTGGATCGAGAGCTGGATGCTTACCTTATTATGTTGATTGTGTCATAAAGACCCTTATGTCCACGCCCCAATCGTCCCCCCGGAGTGATTGGGGGGAGTAGCCAAAATTCCCTTATGGGTATTCCGAAGGTGTAACCTAGGCAACGAAAAAGGGGCCCAATACTTCAACTAGAGGAGCGACCAGTTGGTTCACCAAACCCCGACCACTTGGATGGTGGCTCAAGATCAGCCTCATGAAAATCTTATATTCCCTGAGGAGGTTCTACCACGTGGAAAGGATAGATTATATGACCGTTGTTTAAAAGGAAAGAAGAAAAACCAATGAAGGTAACTTGTTTGATATACGTATTCCTTTTGTTTCGTACCTCTTTTCTGTTAGTTCTTATAAATATGTGTATGTATAAAAATACAAGTATAAAAAAGCTTGTTGCCAATTTGCCATGTTGAGTAGTGTCAAAATTAGGTGTTAAGCACATGACTTACTAGACAAATTGTTTTGCATCCCTCAAAGATCGATTCGCATATACCCCATTTGCTATTTATCAATATTTCGTATAAGAAACTCTTGCAACATGCTGTGTAATTTTTAATTAACTATTTTCTCCCGCTTCTTGTTTTTTTCTAATACTTAAAAACAAATTTAAAATGTCAAGTCTGGATAAGGTGGCTCAATAAAATTAGTGATCTAAGTTAATTTTAATAAGAGATCTTAAATTTTTCAAATAAAATTTATATGCACATATGCATAAAGTAGTGTCATCGTTCCCCTTTAGAGTTGTATTCTTACAAGACATGAAGTCTTTAACTTCACATAATAATATTATTATTCATATCAAAAGGGTTAATTCAAGATAATAAAATGTTAATCATGTGTTTGTATTATATTACCTCCTTCTTGTAAAAAAATTAATTTACTAATAGAAAGTTTTGAGTTGTTTCATTAAAAGTTTTAAACAAGTGAATAGTTTTTCTTTCTTCTTTCTCTTCGTATAAAGATTTTGTATTTTTTGTTAGGGTTCGTCCTAAATTTCTATCTTATTTGAATTTATTTATAATTGTGTTTTACTTCAAAAAAAAATTCTTGGTGAAAAAGGTATTCTTTGTAGAAAAGATTCTACCATATTTATCTTTTTCTTGGAGGAAAAGTTTTGTACTTCTATAAATATGAGATCATTTCTTCTCGTAAACAACACAATAGCATACACAATGTAGTCGTTTAGAGAGTTTTGTTTAGTGAAAAATCATTTTCTCAATAGTTTTAATGCTTTATATTAGTTTTTTTCATATGTAGATCAATTGATCAAATCATATTATAATATTATGTCTCTTTTAAAATAGTTTTTTTATTGTCTGATTTATCATCAATCAAGATTTGCAATTGCTAATTTTCGCATGACGCCCTGTTTATTTCGATCCCAACAAGTGGTATCAGAGTCAATGGTTCATCCAATGATTCGGCGAGATTCAAGACATTGTTCAAATCAAGTTGTAGCCAATGCGACGATAATGAAGATTTTATCCATGAGTACTATATGTGGAGATGGATTTTCAACCATATTTTCAACATGATGTTGCTGACATCTTCAAGCATAAAATAAAATATTTTTAAATCAATTTTTAATCTTATATTTAACCATGACAAGCAACAATGATGAAGATTATGTGAAGAAGAAAAATATTATTTTGCCAGGTAGGCCAAGGGGAGGGTTTTTCCTGAATTTCCTACCTTATTTGAATTTTATCATAATTATGTTTTACTTCAAAAATGTTTTCTTGGTGGAAAAAGATTCAACCATAGCTATCCTTTTTTTAAGGAGAAGATTTGGACTTCTCGCTATCATGACTTACTCACTTTATTTATTGTATTTTGCTTGAGCTTGTGCTTTGTCTTGAGCCGAGGGTCTCTCGAAAACAACTGCTCTACCTACCAAGGTAGAGGTAAGGTCTGTGTACACTCTACCCTCCTCAGACTCCACATTGTGTGGATTTCACTAGGTATGTTGTTGTTGTTGTTGTAAGCTTTGGACTTCTATAAATAGGAGAGCTTTTCATCTCATAAACAACACAATATCATACACAATGTAGTTGTTTAGAGAGTTTTGTTTAGTGAAAAATTATTCTCTCAATAGTTTTAATGTTTTATATTAGTTTTTTTTTCATATGTAGATCAATTGGTCAAATCATATTATAGTATTATATCCCTTTTAGAATTGTTATTTTTATTATCTGATTTATCGTCAACCAAGGTTTGCAATTGCTAGCTTCCACATGACACTCAGTTTATCCCAACATTTTTTTCTATAAATTTCAATATTATCTAAGCAAAAATAAAATTATAATTTATAATTGAAACTTTTTTTGAGGCCTAAAGCAAAAGGTTAAAGTATCCTCTTGAGCCGCCCCTAAATATGAAGTGTCGCTTTAGATCGAATTACGGTGATTTTTTAGCAAGGTATTTCTGGAGAACCTATTCATGTGAAATGTTAGCTTAATAGCTCTATGATTTGGTCCTCAATTTTGTTAATCTGATTTCATTGCAAGCACGCAGCTAAATAAAATTTCACCTAAGCATCACAATGTTTTTTATGTTTATTCTCCTATTCAAGATAAGTTATTATAAAAGGACCAACTTATTTTTGGTCTGAGTTTTGGATATAATAATTTTTATCTTGACTTGAGTTATCTTATACTCCTATAAGAAATGAATATACTTGTATGACTTTATTGTCATGAACAATAAAAAGGTTATTTTATTGAATGTTTTTTATAACTTAAATTACCATCCAAGAAATTAACTATTAAAAAATACCAAGATATTTGTAGATTTTAATTTAGAGCCTGTTTGATTGAGCTTCTAAAAAAATTCTTATTTTAATAAAAATGCTTTTATCAAAATAGCTTTTCGTAAAAGTATTTTTGGAGAAAAGTAATTTGTGTTTCAGCAGTTCATTTTTCAAAACAAATTGTGTTTGACTAATCTTTCCAAAAATGCTTTTATGTGTCAAATTAGGAAAAAAGGACAGTACTGGAATTTTTTTGAGACTAATATTATTTGGGGTTTGGCCTTATAACACTAATTTTAGAAACATCCCTCGGGATTTGGCCTTAAAATACTAAACTCCTCTGATTTATAATATTACGTTTATCTCTCTTATTTCGATTCTTTTGTAACAATTCTTTTAATTTATTTATTTTTAATAGAAAATTTATGTTGTGACTAAATTGCCCTTTTATATATAATATCTTAATTTATTTTGTCCGCGTCTTTTCAAAAAGAATATACGTTTTTTGCTTTTATAAATTCTATGTGCAGCGATAGTTTATAAATTTATAATGTAATCATATTAAATTGACCTACAATAACGACTTGGTGAGACACATGAAAGTTTATAAAAATAATCAGGTTATTACTAAAGAGTAAACCTAGTACTAACACATGAAAGACAATTTCAAGTTCTGGACGGCTGCATTGTTTCTTTGTTTGCTGGTTTTGTTGCACACCAGTCATTTACTTTGCTTTTACGTACCATTTGCTTTGTACATTGATAAATCATCAATATATAAAATTTATTAATCTCTCTTGAAGAGCCTTTCTCGTTAATACAAAATATATATAATGTATATAATGTAGAATCCTTATACAATAGGGACTCAATATTTATCATAATTATATAAGACTAAATATGGCTAAATAATATTGTACACATTCTAATACACCCCCTCAGTCTGAGCGGGGGGGAGGGGGGGGGCGCTAAGACTGGATATGAAGTCAGGAAATAGTTGTCTAGGAAGGTCTTTTGTGAATATATCCGCATACTGGTAAGAAGAAGACACATGCAATACCTTGACATGACCGAGTGCAACCTTCTCACGAACAAAGTGGATGTCCATCTCAATATGCTTGGTTCACTGATACTGAACCGGATTATGAGATATATAGATGGTGGATATGTTGTCACAATAAACCAAAGACACCTTAAACAACTGACACTGAAGCTCCAAAAGAAGGTTTCGGAGCCAACATATCTCACCAACAACATTAGCAACATCTCTGTACTCTGCTTCTGCACTCGAACGGGATAATGTGGTCTGTCTCTTGGCAGACAGGAATGAGATTATCCCCCAAGAATACACAATAACCTGAGGTGGATCATCGCGTGTCCGGACAGCCTGCCCAATCAACATCCATATATGACAACAACTTGGTCGGTGTTGAGGGGTATAGATGCAGTCCATAATCAAGTGTGCCCTTAACGTATCGAATGATACATTTAAGGGCAGTAAAATGAGGCTCCCTGGGGGCATGCATGAATAAACATACCTGCTGAACAACATAAGCAATATCAGGCCTGGTGAAAGTAAGGTATTGTAGTGCACCTGCAAGACTCCGGTAGAGAGTGAGATCTGACACTGGATCACCATCCAAAACACTAAGCTTTGATTTAGAGTCAACTGAAGTAGACATGATTTTGCAATTTTCCATTTTAGCCCTGTACACAATCTTCTCTGCATACTTACGCTGACAAAGAAACATAGTATCTGCAGATCTAGACACTAAAATCCCCAAAAAATAGCTAAACTTCCCCAAGTCAGTCATAACAAATTCTGTTTTGAGCAATGCAATGATCTCATTTTTCAACAACTCGGATGAGGAAGTAAGCACAATATCATCCACATACAATAATAAATATGTAATGCTACTACCTCTATGAAAAACAAATAGAGAATTATCACATTTGTTGCATACAAACTCAATCTGCATGATATACTGTGCAAAGCGATCATACTACGCTCTAGGGGCCTGTTTTAAGCCATAAAATGACTTACGGAGACGACATACATATTGAGGGGCTGCAGGATGGAAAAAACCAGGTGGCTGGTGCATCTAAACAGTTTCTTTTAAATCCCCATGTAGAAACGCTTTTTTCACATCAAGTTGATGAATAGACCAATGCTTACCCATAACAATACTCAGAACAGTGCGAATGGTGGTCGGTTTAACAACCGGACAGAACGTCTCACCACAATCTATACCCTCCTGCTGATTAGTGTCATTAGCCACAAGTCGTGTCTTGTACCTCTCTAGGTCACCACTGCCTCTGTATTTGTGACGAAAAAGCCACATGCATCGTATCACATTCACCCCCTGCGGTCTAGGAACCAAATTCCAAGTGTGTTATTTCGTTAAAGCATTAAATTCCTCACACATAGCCGCATTCCAATTTGGGTCTAGTTTGGCTAATTTTAGGTTTTTGGGAATTTGAGAGATGGTTTGTGTAGATAGGTTAAATTGGACTTTAGGTTTGAAAATTCTGTGTTGGCACGAGTTTCCATATGGTGCGAGGGTGTGGGTTGGGTCTGTTTTCTTGGTGTTGGGTCGGGTTCACTGGTGGGGTTTTGGATCGGGTTGTTCTGGTTACTAGATACAATGGTGGATAGGGGTGGTGTAACAGGACTGGGTGGATGGTTTCCGGTTGTAGTGAAGGGCTTCGTGGTGCTGTTGATCTGGGCAGATCGATAGTGGTAGACGATGACGATGTGGGGTACGGCGACGGTGGTGGGGGGGACTAGTGTTTTGGGATTGTGGTGTGATTTTGGTGGTACTGGGTCGGTTTCTGGGGGCTGGTGAGGATGCATATTGGCGTTGGGTGTGTGGTGGTGACACAGTGGTAGGGACGGTGACCGGTGGTGAGACTGAGGTGGCAGGCTGATTTTCAGTGGGGATGGCAAACGGCGGTGACTGTGACGGAGAGGTGGCAGAGACGATGGGACTGCCGGAGGTGGCAGTGCCCTGACCTGGGTTTGACGGAGCAGTAGTAGTGGTTGGTACGTCGGCTGCAGCTAGAACATAGGTGGCAGACCTGAGAGGACGAGAAGGGGAGACTATGGCTGCCGCTGCCGCTGCCGGAACAGTAGCAGCCTGACGGAGTGCTTGTTGGACAAGTGGTGATGGGTCCGAATCTTTGAGGAATTAGTAATCAGTGACTAGGAATTTTTTAATGTTGTCAAACGGGAAAACATACTCAACAAAGGTGACATGGTAAGAGATTATGATTTTGTTGGTGGAGAGCTCATAACACAAGTACCTCTTATAGTTTGACGGTAAGCCTATGAAGGCGAACGAGGTAGATCTGGGTGCCAATTTGTGGGGGGCCGTGGATGTCAGATTACGATAACACAGACAACCAAAAATTTGAAGATGGTCATAGGTAGGGATCTGGCGGTACATAATTTCGATGGGTGTCCTATTTTGAATCGCACGGGTAGGTAAATATATTGAGAATGTGTTCTATCATTTTTTGTGCATATACCCAAAAAGTAGGGGAGAGAGACACATGAAAAAGGAAAGTACGAATCATATTATTGATGGTTCGGAGAATTCTTTCGGCTTTTTCCATTTTGAGGGGAGGTGTGGGGGCACGAGAAACGAAAGATCATGTCATTATCCGCACAAATTTTATGAAATATGAAATTATTAAACTCAAGACCATTATCACATGAAACAATTTTATGTCTTTTTCAAATTGCATTTTGACCAGTGTACGAAACTCAACAAATTTGGAGAAAACTTGAGATTTGAGTTTGAGTGGATAGACCCAAAGAAAGCGAGAAAAATCATCCAAAAGTATCAGATAATATTTGAGACCTAAGTTGCTAGTTATGGGAGATGTCCATAAATCAGCGTGAATAATATCAAAGAGAGAGAAAGTAGTACTCATAGAAGTCGTAAATGGTAGTCTAACGTGTTTTCCTAACTGAAAAGAGGAGAAACCATGAGAGAGATTCCCTTTGTTACACAAGATTAAATTTCGGTTTCTAAGAGAATAAAAAACGTGAGAACCCGGATGAGCATGTCTACTATGCCACGTTGAGGGAGATATGGTTGTTAGAACAGTGGGATAAGTGTCACTAGCAGTGAATTGGGTAAGAAGGGATATATGTCCCCCTCACTATTGCATCTCGTGAGGAGTTTTTCGGTACGGAGGTCCGTTACAGAAAATCCAAATGGGTCAAAGTTAATTGAGACAGAATTATCGGTGACAAATTGTCTAACAGAAATTAGATTTTTGATGATGTTTGGGGAATAAAAGACGTTTTTGAGAGAGAAGTGAGGATGCGGTGGTGGGGTAAGGGTGTGCCCAAGTCCTTGAATTGGAATGCGATGACTATTACCGACCATAATAGACACTGGAGTATTTAAATTTCGCAGTTGAGTGAGATTATTAGAATTGTTGGTGAGGTGAGATGTGGCGCCCGTATCTATATACCACGTGTTATCAGGTTGCTGAGGAGTCAATGTGGCGAAAGCCTGGCCCAAATTAGATTGGGAGAGGCATGGAGTGGACTGGTAAGCTCCAAATAATAAGGCCGGATGTCTACAATCTAATGACTGGCCTGTGACGGACTGGGAGACTGCCTGAGATGTGGAATGAGTCATTATAGTGGGTAAAACAAATATTTGTTTTGCATTTGGTAGATGAAGAGAACAGAAAAAGGAAGGGCAAAAGACTGTGCTGCCGGAACAAAAGGATTGGAAAACTGAAAAAATAATTGCATTCTAGGGCAGTACTGTTTCTCGGGTAGTGAATCAAGAAAAGCACAAAACATGTGTCCTCTGTTCGTCTGTTTTCTTGCACTGCCCAATGTCGGGTGTGGGTAGTGAAACACAGAACGCAGAAGAGAACAAAACAGGAAATTTGATTGTTTCCCGGGAAAAAAAATCCGTAGAAACCGAGGAGGTGCGGCTGAGGGAAAAAGAAAATTTAGGGTTTAGGTTTTGACTTTTGATACCATGTAAAGAATGGATCTTGGACCTAACTCAACTCCAAAAGCTAGCTTGTAGGGTGAGGATTGTTCAAGTCCATATAAGGAGTCCATGTTTTCATTCCATATCCGATGTGAGACTCTTAACACTCCCCCGCACGCTCATACCTTGTTAACTAGAGCGTGAATAATATAATTTGGGGGCCCAACATCGGTGAACAAAGAATTGAAATGGACCTGATTCTGCTACCATGTAAGATTGTATTAATCTTCCTTGGAGAGTCTTTCTCATTAATACAAAATATATATAGGGTATACAACGTGAAATCCTTATACAATAGGAATCCTATATTTACTATAATTACATAAGATTAAATATGATTAAATAATATTATACACATTCTAATACAATAGAGTATTAAATTACAAGTCCGCTTGGGCAGCTCAATTGGTTTCAAGGGGGATATTTGGAATAAGAGACCAAGGATCGAATCCCGTCAGCGGCAGTGTGGGGGTTTCTTCTTGAAATAAAGGAGGGCCCCTTGTGCGCAGCTGACGTGCTCGGTCTAACCTTTGAAATCAATTGAGTCACCATGATTTACCTCCTTCACAGACCTGTCGGACCGGGGTGTGGGGGCTCCTGGGGTGGGAGATTCCACCTTTTGGAATAAGAGTATTAAATTACAATACTTACTTGTTGAGCTCTGAAAAAGCTCTCTGATATTACGCTTTCTTTTATTGGCTATAATCAGAGGTCAAAAAGGGAGAAAAAGTTCCTTGATCTAGCCTTGCCTTTATTTTTAACGGGGGAAAACCCAACAATTATATTTAAAACAAAAACTGAAAATGAGTTTAAAAAAATCATATTATTTGAGAAAACTTTTACTAGTATTGAATACTACGGATTACTTTGTTTTCGGTAAATCTTTTTTCTATTCTTAGGCGCAACTATCGCAATTTCGCCTTCTACTCATAGAAATGTAGTTTCAATGTTATATAAAAGTCCTTTACTTTTTTATTTTTCACTTCATCAAAAATCAAGAACATACCTCCAACCACATTTTAGCACGTCAACTTTTATCCTCTACAGTCCACTGCATATTATTTTAAAGTTTAAACATTATAAATTTTTACAAAAAGGCAATGGTTACACAATCGTTATAGTGGCGAACGATTAAGCATTTAAAATTTGTAGTTAAAAATGACGAAATTGATACATCATATTTTCCACCTCTCCAGGTCCATGTACTTCATCTAATTTTAAATACATTAAAAGGGCGTAAATTTGTGTTTCCGATTTTAAATGAGTCCTTAATATTTTCCCTGAAGTATACAATAGAAGAGTAAATAATTTTAATTTTGGGGTAGTGCATTTTTTGTACAAATACCACAGAGTGCCAAATGGGGTACCAATAATTGGTTTGATACAAAAGAAAACACACACAATATATGTATACGTATAGGTATGTATGTGTAAATACACACAATCATGGTCAACGTCAAAAGTTATCCGAAAGTTTATATGATAAGGAAAATAATTTAATTGGATCACTTAATTGTATCCGAAAAAATTGTGTTAATGTAGGGTCTCAATTTCTAAATTCTTTCTTTTCCTTCCCCTCCATTTCTCATCACTTGCAACAAAAAAAAGTTTTTTCGGTAGGCCCTTCATATGTATAACGTAAGAACTTGTCACGGGTTTATACAAAGACTAGTAATGTTAAAAGAAAGAAAAAAAATTGAATGATCCAAACCTGGAGCAATTATCACAAAAACAAAGTAAAATGTAATAGTACTTCAGATTTATTGACTTAAATTTTTTAGTACGTCTCTGATTCATACCACTTTCAATAGGAGTATGAAATAGTTGTGTGAGACACAAAATATAATTTTTTTTCGTATTCTTGAGTCTTCAACCTCGTGTTGTAGTTCCTAACTTCAAACAAAGGAGCATCAGTATATTCCAAAACAATCTTTTCCTCTGTCCAGGGGCGGATGCAGGAAGGGATCATTTCGATGAAAAATTACACTGTTTATACATGGTTAGAATTATTGTTTATGTATATATAGTAGATGTTGAACTTTTTTTTACTTCTTCGTGTATTTACTTTTTTATATTTTGAATTTTCTTAATGAAAATTATGGCTCCGTCATTACCTCTGTCCCATTCAGAAAATTAAATTGTCATTCTAAAAATATCCAAAATGTCTGTGTCACCAGCAACTAATTCCATGTTACCTCAGCAATAACCACAAAATTATTTGAGATTTGAACTTGTGTAATAATGCGGTTCAAGTTGTGATTTCTTAGACACCATATTATCTCTATTGAGTCATTTTTTAGTCTTCGAGCAACAAACTGCCTTTTAAATTAATTAAATTAAGTAAAATATATTCGGTTACATCTTTTAATAAAACGACTTTAAGCAAATTAACTATGGAGTAGTACTATAAAAACTGTTAAAGGTGTCTGAGGACTGACGAGGGCTTAGCTTTTTATGAAGGCTTGGATGCTTTTAAGGGCTCCAATTAAAAAGAATAATTAATTAATCCAATTTTGGGCTCCAATTAAAAAGAATAATTAATTAATCCAATTTTGGACTCCAATTAAAAAGAATAATTAATTAATCCAATTTTGGGCTCCTAACCACTCCAATTTCGACACGTACAAAAAGCAAGTCCTACGCTTCTCAGGACTTGTACTCACTTTTTCCTTCTATCACTGCAATGATAGTGCCATTCCACTCTCGAATTATTTCTGTTTTTTATTTTATATTTCCATTTTACCGTGAAGAACTTTCAAAATAGATTTTTGGATTTCTGTATGTGAAAAAAAAATAGTCCAAATAAAGGATGAAATCCCGAATGTCTCAGATTGAATGTGAAAATATATTTCCTTGTTTATACAAGAAAATAGAAAATTATTGGTACATGAGATATGTTTTACTAGTAGTAAATAGTAAGCACTATAGAATAAAAATTAAAAACAAACAAGTATGTCTTATATTTGATATTGCGCATTAGGTAAGATCAAAGAGAGTTAATTCAGTATATCAGTAAAGAGAAAATGGTTGCATCATCAAATGTCTTTTAATTTGAAAAACTTGCCTAGTAAAATATGAGGAAAAAAAAGACAAATTTTACTAAGTAGTTAATCTCTTTTTCTTCCTAGGAAGACTGGAAAAAACAAGAAATCTTTGAGAAAGAAGAAAGAGACGAGGAAGCTGCGATTTCGAATCTTAAAAGAGTTGATGCATTTGTGTGTCAGCTATCAGAACTGAGACCATCAGTACAAGTTTTAGCATATATGCAATATTGACTCAGGAACTTAAATGACCCACCAAAACAGAGCATGAACAAAAATACACCATTAAAACAAATAGGAATTAATCATAACGGCGCGGTTAATTACTGTGCAATAGGGGTATAATAATTTTTTTGGTTAACTTTTTTATTTTACAACACTTAGTCATTTTTCCCCATACTTTGACCAACGATTAATTATGTGCCAAGACTTCGAAACGTCAGTATTTTATATACAACATGTTAATTTAATCTGCAAATAATAATGTAGGCTCAATACATCAAGGATACCTAAGTGTTCAAATCGTTATTTTAGAAGTTGTAAAGTGCCCGAAGTAAGTTTTGTTTGGAAACTTGTTATCATTATGTTTAAGTGTTTTATTTTTTAAGATTTTAATTTAAGCGTGTTATTTTTTAGTCAAGGCATATCTTTATTTCGAATATGTTGAGATTTTGTTTTTCCTAATTAATTTAGGATGTCACACGAGTTAGTAATAAACGATAATAACGACTAAGATAATTAATTATCATTATGAAAATAATACGCAAAAAATATAATATTAACTTAAAATGTAGCTCAGACCTATGATTATCCTATAGACTAAGTATTGTTCTATCAATGGGCCTCAGGTGAACGTTGAGATTCATGTATGTGTTGTATATGTAGAAACAATGTTTAAATTATTCGTTATACTGTAATATTAATTATCTAATTCTTTATTGATAAACTGTTATGATGTTTAATGGTACATTTGTCTTTCATAGACCAGATTAAAGTAAACTAATTTTGAAGCTTTGATTTAAACAATGTGGTATGAAAATTAATTGACATATAATGGAAGCTTCGACATAAGTAGGTATATAAATTTTATTCAATTAGATAAAAACGTAAATAAAAAATAAGGAGCATAGGGAGATAAACTAGTTGTAAATTGGTGAAACTTTAAATGGTCATAACTTTGAGCTCGGAAGGCGGGCAAACTGCCGCAAGGCTGTTTGGCATCGCCAATTTTTTAGAAAAACGCCCGTTATCCCATTCAATTTGAATTTTTCTCCAAATTGGTGCACAATTTTAAATTTTCTTCAGTAAAGATCTGATCATATGCTCAAGATCACAATCACGTGGTAATGTAGGTATGAATGTCAATTTCAATGTTGGAAATTCAATTTTCGAAAATGAAGGTAACTAATTTCTTGACATAAAGTTGACTAAAAAATAAAACGCTTAAATAAAAATAACACGCTTTGCTCTTGCAAATGCATTCGTAAAAGCCCATGATGGGGCTCGGAGGGTCGAAACTCAAAAAGAGGATATATTCACCATAAATAAAAGGAAGGACGAGCTACTTCGCAACTTTGTGGAACATTTCCAATTAGAGAGGATGATGTTACCAGCAATCTCTGAGGATTGGGCTACCACAACATTTACTGATGGCCTGAATGTCAACAGTTCAGAGGCCTCAAGAATGGCAAAGGAAAGTTTGAGGGAGTTCTCGGCTAAGTCCTGGAACAAAGTAAACAACAGGTATACGTCTAAGATGAGGATAGAGGTTGATCATGGGGCCTACACAGAAAATCAAGGGAGGATAACCGGAAAATCTCGAAATGCTCCCCATACAGACAAAGGGACCCGAGAGGTTGGTAGGAACCTTACTGAACTCGACCACCACCCAAACATGAAGGTCGACCGAATAAACCGAGGTATGATCAGGGTCAACCTAGGAAAGAAAGAGAGATGCCGCAGAAAAAATCCATGAATGAATTGGGGCTGCTGAGCGTGGCCTCATATAAATCTAACATAGAGTTCGTGGATCTGGTCATGAAGATGAAGAATATGAAGGAAGTCCAGTTTTCGGTAGCAGTTCGGTCCAACCCGAACAAATGAGGTGCGGACATAGAACTATGGTGCGAGTTCCACGAGATCTTGGGCCACTCAACGGAGGATTGCAAACACTTAAGGTACGAGGTAGTAGACCTGTTGAGAAATGAACATTTTAAGGAGTTATTTAGTAGTCAGTCTAAATACGCCAGGGAAAAAGGGAGTGGGACTTCACGAGAACACCCATCGCAGCAAGGAGCAATTAACATGATCGCTGAAAAAAGAATAGTAGGGGCAGTGTCTCAGATAAAGTATCTCGAGGGGCCACCTCCATCCAAAAGAAGTATGACGGATGAGCCTAACGACCCTATCACTTTCAGCAAAGTGGAAAGGGAAAGCATCAAGAGCCCATATGCTGATACTTTAGCAATTTATATCCAAAGCACTTGTTGACTTAGGTAAGGCTGTAAACGTTGTGCAACTCCACATAATCAAAGAGATGCAGCTAATAGGGAAAATAATCCCGGTGGTGAAGGTTTTGACAGGCTTTAACCTATCCAGCAAAATAACTTGGGGACAGATCAAACTAGTCACACACGTAAATGGGGTTTCTATGAAAGCTTTATTTAATGTCCTCGAAAGGGGGATGCCTTATAATTTGGTGATCAGGAGACCCTGTCTACACACCATGAGAACTGTCCCGTGTATCTTTCATCAAGTAGTGAAATTCCCAATGCCTTGGAGAAAAGTTGTTGTACAAGGAGACGTTGAAACAAATCAGGTAGAGATTATTCTGGTTGATAAGAATGATAAGATGATCGAGAATGGTATATAGAAATCAGATATTCCTGTTTTCAAGGTCAACTACGATGTCGAGCAAAAGAAGGAACCAGCGGGAGGCCTCTGCTCGGAGGATCTGGCATACTGAATACCTCGGGGATTCATGGCGCCGGAGGAATCAGATGTGGGAAGATCCACAGCAGAAGATCTTGAGCTGACCCCCTATCGTCCGAACAACTCCAAGGAACAAGTATACTTGGGATCAGGCCTAAATCCAAGGTTCTAGGAAAATTTAGTTACGTTTTTCAATAACAATATTGGAAGCTTCTCGTGGTCGAAGTTAGATATCACAGGCGTACCCCCAAAGCTAGCCCTTCACAAGCTGAACGTCGATTCATATTGTCAACCTACTAAGCGAAAAAGACATCCGGTGTCAGCAGGCAGTTTGGCATCGTTAACTTTTAGTAAAACGCCCGTTATCCCATTCAATTTAATTTTCTCACAAATTGGTGCGCAATTTTAAATTTTCTTCAGTAAAGATCTGATGATATTATTGCGCAAAAGGTACTTTGGTTACTATATTTTTTAATCGAGTATTTTTATTCATTCTCTCTTTTTGTGGGGCATTTAAGTTGCCGACTCGTGTGATATTATTTTTGGATTGTAAAACAATTAACTTTCTATAAAGGGATAAGCTTACCTCCGGTTCGTTGAAGCACCAATAATACTTAATATGGCTTTTGATGTTTGCCACGTATGCATGTGTAATTAGGCTTGATCCTTAATGCATTTTGACCAAATATTGCTTTTGGGTTTCTTTCTTTCTGGTTTTTCATCAAAAAGGAAATCGATTCATAAATAGTTGAAATAAAATTTAATATTCAATATGACAAAATGTACTTTATGTTATAAACTTTTTTTCCAAAATATTCTAAAATTTAAGATAGTACGTACTAAAAAGGAAAGAAAATATATGACATTCTCTAACATAAACTAAAGTATAGAGCATGTACAATACGACTAAAAAAGTAGTATTATATATCCAGATCGTATGTAAGAATTTATATTCTTTTCCAACTATGTATAATGTGTATAGCTTTACTGCATTGAGAAAACAACAGAAAAAATGAACTTATTCAAAAATACATGTTATGGAGCATTTAGTGACAGAGACGGGATTTTCACGAAGAGGATTCAAAATATGAAAAAGTAACACGCGAAGATTATATGATGATAAACAGTGCGGGGTGGGGTGGTGAAAGGTAAGACTAACCTTAAACTCCAATGCCCCCAGGATATCTGATGCATCCGAAAACTCCAACTACCCCGAGTTTTTACATAACTTTCTCCCACTCCCAACAACCCCCATCACCTAGCCCTCCTTGAACAGAACGTCGCGGTGCACCTGGGCACAGTGACATCAGCACACTCACGTCATCGTAACTTTAAGGGGGCATAATAGTCTTGTTTTGTCTTATATTTATAAGACTTAGAAAAGAAGGAAGAAACGTTGTATTCTCTCTAATCTAGCCTTTGTAACTATGATCTCGATCTCTAAGCAATATACCATTCAAGGCTCTAGTTCTCACTTTATTCATTGTCCATTTCGAATCTTGCTTATTTACACATTTTTATTTGCTTATTCTCGTATTTATTTAACATTTTATTTCACACATCCGTAACCTAACCAGCAATACCGAATTCACTAAAGAGGGTCTCCGGATCAGATAATGCCTACTTGTGTTTAAACCTGAGATATTTAAAAGGGGAGCAGGTACCCATTGAACAATCGGAACTTGGTGGACCGTTCGGAAACACTACGTACAGAGTCGGACCATTCAGAAACATTGCGAATAGCGTAGGAGGAAATGATAACCCCCCTAAAGCAAACCCTTAGATGAGGAGGATGTTCGAAGCCACTCGAGGGAAAGCCAAAAAGCACGACCCAAGAAAGGATACCCTAAGAAACTAAAAAGACATCCATACTCAAAAGTGGAGGGAATGTTCAAAGAAGAGGGAACCCCCCTCGAAAGAAATCTTAGCTACGGTCTTGACAGAAAATAGCGCCATAATGGAGCGCATGGAAAACTTTTTAAACTCTTTATTCGGGGCAGCGTCGGATAGTCATCCAACAGACGATCCAGAAGCCACTAGAGCACCTGATGCGTCTGCGGCAAACGTGGAGAGATCATAGCTTACAGCGCCGGAGGCAGAACTGGCAAGACTTGCTGCGCTAGAAAGGAGCTCCATGAGCGGATGAGCCAGATACTAGGGCCCCCTTGTATTGAAAGGGGTAAGGGCGAGGAAATACGGGGAGATACCATACAGGGAGGCATTGGCCCCGGAGCCCATCCCGGAGATGTTCAGAATTCTTGACATACCGAAGTATGACGACACCACAGACTCAGACTAGCACATAGTGACCTTTGAGGCTGCAGTCTCCGAGCATGACTTGCAGGAGCACCAGATTGAATCTGTTATGCTGAAACAAATCAGGCAAATGCTCACAAAGGGAGCGCTTTCTTGTTGCACTGGGATAGAACGTCATATTGGGCTCTCGATGCTTTCCCTTTCCTATTTGCTGAAAGTGATCGGGTCATTGGGCTCATCCGTCATACTTCTTTTGGATGGAGGTAGCCTCTCGTGATACTGTAACTGAGACACTACCCCTAATATTCTTTCTTCAACGATCATGTTAATCGCTCCTTGCTGCGCTGGTCGTTTCTGCGAAGTGCCACTCCCTTTTTTCCCTAGTATATTAAGACTGACTATTAAAGAAAAATATTAAACAAAAAATATTAAACAAAGTACTTTTTGTGCATTAAATTACTGCTCAATAGGACTTAACCGCACCGTTATGGTTAAGTCCTATTGCGTAGTAATTTACTGCGCAAAAAGGTACTTTGTTTAATATTTTTTTAATCGGGTATTTTTTTCATTCTCTATTTTTGTTGGTCATTTAAGTTCTCAACTCGTGTAATATTATTTTTGGATTGTAAAACAATTAACTTTCTCTAAAGGGATAAGCTTACCGCCGGTTCGTTGAAGCACCAGTAATACTTAATAGGACTTTTGATGTTTACCACGTACGCATGTGTGATTTTGAAGGCTTGATCCTTAATGCATTTTGACCAAATATTGCTTTTTGGTTTGTTTCTTTCAGGTTTTTCATCAGATAGGAAATCGATTCATAATTAATTGAAATAAAATTTAGTATTCAATATGACAAAATGTACTTTATGTTATAAACTTTTTCACAAAAATATTATAATATTTAGGATAGTACGTACTAAAAAGGAAAGAAAACATATGGAATTCTCTAACATAAACTAAAGTATAGTGCATGTAGTGATGTATTATATATCCAGATCGTATGTAAGTATTTACATTATTTTGCAACTATGTTATAATGTGTATAGCTTTACTGCATTGAGAAAACAAAAGCAAAAATGAACTTATTCAAAAATACATGTTATGGAGCATTCAATGACCGAGACACGATTTTCACGAAGGGGATTCCAAATATGAAAAAGTAACACGCAAAGATTATATGATGATAAACAGTGCGGGGCAGGGCGGCAAAAGGCAAGACTAACCTTAAACTCCAATGCCCCCAGGATATCTGATGCATTTGGAAACTCCAACGACCCCAAGTTTCTACACATATTTCTCCCACTCCCAACAACCCCCATCATATAATCCCTCCTTGATCAGAACGTCGCGGCGCACATGGGCACAGTGACATCGGCACACTCACGTCATTGTAACTTTAGGGGGAATAATAGTCTAGTTTTGTCTTATATATACAAGACATAGAAAGGAAGGAAGGGACACTGTATTCTCTCAAAGCTCACCTTTGTAACTAAGATCTCGATCTCTAAGCAATATACCACTCGAGGCTCTAGTTCTCACTTTATTCATTGTCCATTTCAAATCTTTCTTAGTTACATATTTTAGTTGCTTATTCTCGTATTTATTTAACTTTTTATTTCACACATCCGTAACCTAACTAGTAATTCCAAACTCACTATAGAGGGTCTCCGGATCGGATACAACCTACTTATCTTTTAACCTGAGACAGTTATGGTGTTGTCTTGATCTGTAGCAGATCTTCTTGAAAAACATAAACGGAAGCATTGCACTCAGAGAAAAACATGTTAGAACAACACAACCTTGCTCACGAATCACAGAAACCCAGAGGGGAGCAGGTACCCATCCAACACCGGAACCTAGTGGACCGTTTGAAACTCTACGTATAGAGTCGGACCATTCAGAAACACTGCGAATAGGGTCGGAGGAAATGATACCGCCTAAAGCAAACCCTAACAAACCCTTAGATGAGGAAGATGTTCAAAGACACTCGGCGGAAAGCTAAGAAGCACGACCCAAAGAGGGATACCCTAAGAAAAGAAAAAGACACCCGCACTCCAAAGTGGAGGGAATGTTAAAAGAAGAGGGAACCCCCGTCGGAAGAAGCCTTAGCAATGGTCTTGGCCGCAAATAGTGCCATAATAGAGCACATGGAAATTTTTTTGAACTATTTATCCGGGGTAGCGTCGGATAGTCATCCGACAGATGATGCGGAAGGCACTTAAGCACCTGATGCGTCTGTGGCAAACGCAGAGAGAGCATAGATTATAATGCCGAAGGTAGACCTGGGAAGACTTGCTGCACTAGAAAAGGAGTTCCATGAGCGGATGAGCCAGACCTAGGAAGACTTGCTGCTCTTGCAGATGCATTCATAAAAGACCATTTTGGGGATCGGAGGGTCGAATCACACAAAGTGGATAAATTCACCATAAAACAAAGAAAGGATGAGCTACTCTGTGGATTTATGAAGTATTTCCAATGGGAGAGGATGTTGTTACCAGCAATATTTGAGGATTGGGCTACCAAAGCATTTACTGACGGCCTGAACGTTAACAGTTCGGAGGCCTCAAGAAAGTTAAAGGAAAGTTTGAGGGAGTTTTCGACCAAGTTCTGGAATGAAGTAAACAACTGATATACCGCTAAAATGAGGATAGAGGTAGATCATAGGGCCTATATAGAATACTGAGGGAGGATAACAAGGGAAATCTTGAAATGCTCCCCAATTCAGACAAAGGGACCTGAGAGGTTGGTATAAACCTTACTCAACTCAACCGCCACCCAAACATGAAGGTCAATCGAATAAACCAAGGTATGATCAGGGTCAACCTAGGAAAGAAAGAGAGATACCACAGAAAAAATCCATGAATGACTCGAGGCTGCGCAGCTAACAAGGCAAATAATCCCAGTGGTGAAGGTTTTGACCAGCTTCAACCTATTCACAAAACAACCTGGAGGCACATCAAGCTGGTTACACACGTAAATGGGGTTTCTATGAAAGCTTTATTTGATGTCCTCGACGGGGGAATGCCTTATAATCTGGTGATCGGGAGACCCTAGCTACACGTCATGAGGGTTGTCCCTTTTATCTTTCATCAAGTAGTGAAATTCCCAATGCCTTAGGGAATAGCTGGTTTCTTTTTTTCTGTTTTTTCATCAAATAGGAAATCGATTCATAAATAATTGAAATACAATTTAATATTAAATATGACAAAATTTACTTTATGTTATAAACTTTGTTACCAAAATATTCTATAATTTAAGATAGTACATACTAAAAAGAAAAGAAAACATATGACATTCTCTAACATAAACTAAAGTATAGTGCACGTACAATACGATAAAAGGAGTAATGTATTATATATCCAGATCGCATGTAAGTATTTATATTCTTTTGCAACTATGTTATAATGTGTATACCTTTACTGCATTGTGAAAACAAAAGCAAAAATGAACTTATTCAAAAATACATGTTATGGAGCATTCAGTGACAGAGACACGATTTTCATCAAGGGGATTCAAAATATGAAACAATAACATGCGAAGATTATATGATGATAAATAGTGCGGGGTGGGGCGGCGAAAGGCAAGACTAACCTTAACCCACTAAATCTTAACTCGTCTTTTCATGCTCTCATTTAACATTTTTTTCTACTTTTGTGCTTCTCCATCTCCATCGAGCTCCTCTTAAAAATGTGTTTTTTCCTTTTACTTTGCAGTGTTCTCCTTTATTTTAATAAGAAATTATTCAGAATCAGTGCCCTTTCAATCATATATTATCTTTAAAAATAAACAAGGTCCGTGTATGGGAAAGAGACTGGTATGATGTATGAATGAGATGTGGAAATTATATGTATAAAACTGACAGTATTTTTTTTAATTAATGCTACATTAATTAAAAAATCTGCTACTTTGAAAATTATAAAAATAACACAAATATTTTTTATAAGAGACTTATAGTGTAAAATAATGGAAAAGTAATGTAGGCCTTAATGGATACAATTTGAGAAGGAAATCTTGGGCCTTAATGGATACTAATGCTGGGAGAGAAATAGTGGGCCTTAATGGACTTTTATCTTATGTAACTGTGAGGAACCTGAAGCTAAAAAAAATAGAAAATACAAATGAGAAAAACCATTGGCACCTACATTTCGGATGACGAGGCTTCACAAGCCTCTCATGCTTTAGCTAGCTCAGTCCACCTCCCAGTCTGAGGCGGAGGATTTCTCAGAATCCCTTGATCAAGCAACTGAGTTGAGGCACAAGAGAACCCAGGAGGTCCATAGATTTGAAGTGTCAGGGTCATGTCCTCTATATGTAAAGGAAAAAGGAGAGGACACTTATCGAGGAGAAGAGGATCTCCATGAATGGGCTTACAGACTAATTCCCACAAGTGTGGGAAATGATTGAGTTTCACGAGTTGGGATACATATGCCATCACCTCGGCTGACCCTACATCTTCCATTCCTTCCACCACAAGCACTTCCACTCCGACAACCCTACTTCTCAAGCTCCATCCTCTACATTCGGGCATGTTTCTATCCTATCAAAGGATGAAGTATTAGGGATTATACAGATTGTTACGTCCGCAGATGTTAGGGTGGTTCGTCTTGAGATGAGCATTTCGGACATAATAAAAATTGACCTGGACCCAATCACTAAATCCTTGAGTGAAGTGCAACAAAAACAAGTGGCTCGTGATAACGCACTCACTTTGTCGTCATATAGGGTGTCTAGGTTAGAGAGATGAGATGATGGGGATGGTCTTCGATTCGGGTGGATGTTGTAAAGCCCCAAAAAGAGGTGGAGAACTTGAAGACTGCATAGATTGATTTCCTTGTATCCAACCTATATCAGCCAGAGATTCTCGGTCCACATGTGGTTAGCGATCCCGCCACTGGGGAGCAGAGACAGGGCCCTAGTGAGATCTTAGATGACTCTAAGGGGGAGGATATGAGGATGAGAATGATGAGGATGGGCTTGATAAGACCAATACTATCGCAACAGTAGAGGAGGAAGACATGTATTTGACTGAGCATAGAATGGTTCATGCGATGGAGGTCCAGTCTCTTTAGGAGACTTTTATGATCGGCAGGAATGGAGTGGCCCATGAGTCACATGAAGAGTTAGAGACAAGAGGTTCCATGCCTTTTCCACCTGAGAGAACCACTCCATGGGCCTATGAGACCAGCTCACCACCACTATCAGAGCCGGATAAGGGAAATTCAGAGACACCCACTCCCATTCTACAATCACAGTATATTGATGCCCAATCAAAGGCCGCCTCGGCGAGCCATACTCAAGAGTGCGCCTCAAGATTTTTATCCTTATACTTTATTATTGTTTATGCATTGAGGACAACACATGTTTTAAAAGTTGGGGTGGGGTACCATGTATGTTTTGGAAATTTTGGAGACATGACAAACTAGTTTGTATATATGTGTTTAGTTTACTTTCAGTGTTGTGTTTAGTTCCCCTTGGTTTTTCTTTGCCTGATTAGTTTCTAAGGGTGTATGTTCAGTAATCATGGCCTAATTATGGAGTAGTTATGACTTTCTTGGTTCTTATATGTAGTTTCTAGCATGAGTAGCTTCTTTTTTATTTTGATAACACCCCTCAAAAAGTTGTATTTTGAAAAAAGAGTAGATTCGCTCTTTAATGACCAATTTTATGAAAACATGCCTCATTTTTTGACTCTGTCTACTTTCTTGTGAATCTTCATGAGATGATTGTCGTGTATGCGATAGAGAGCCGAAGAGGTAATCATTCATGTAGTTTTTGTGCTTTATGCGGTGAGGATTTGATTTCTCTCTTGTGTTTGCTTGTATCATCTAGAACTTTCCCCATTGATTTGTCACCATAAATTGTGGGTCTTGTGATGTTGAGAAAATGATCTTAGGTTTTCATATGAGAGTAGAACTTCTTTTTGAAATTTCTCTAGCCTACTTGTGAAACGATAGTACCTTGTTTCCCCCCTTTAAACCTTTTTTACCTTTTTCTTTAGTTACCATATTAAAAACCTAAACCCTTTTTGAAACTAACCGTCTTTTGAACCAAAACCCTCCTTGAAGTGCTTAAAAATGAAGATTGAGGCTAAAAGCCTATGTTGGGGTGGAACATGAGATGTAGTGAGGGAAGATGATTGCGACATGGGCAATATTATTAAAAATGGGAAAAA
Source organism: Anisodus acutangulus (assembly GCA_029783415.1). Classification (NCBI taxonomy): domain Eukaryota; kingdom Viridiplantae; phylum Streptophyta; class Magnoliopsida; order Solanales; family Solanaceae; genus Anisodus; species Anisodus acutangulus. The sequence continues at coordinate 26,362,984 of CM056489.1, forward strand.
GAAAAGATGAAAATGAAATGAAAAAGAAGAAGAAAAGATGAAAATGGAAATCAAAAAACAAAAAGAATGGAATAAAGTGGGGAAACTAGAATAAAGGGGTATGAAAAAGGAAAGTGGAAAGAAAAAGAAAAGGAATTGAGCAAAAAGAATGAAAAATGTGTAGTGCTAAAGGAGGGGAAAGTCACTTGTACCTAAATGAACATCTTGCTCATCCCTAATCCTACATTACAAGTTTAAAAATACCTTTGTGATCCAAACCCGAAGATTCCTCTAGTGAATAGTGACTTAAAATAAGTGCAAGCCTATGACATGATACTTGTAGCATTTGACATTCTTGTGAGTGTGAGTGTGAGTGATTTTGCATATGTTCCATGTCGTGAATTGGTTCTCTTAAGTGTTGGAACTTTCTTTGTCGTGAGGGTGTCGCGCCCGTTTTTCGACCTTGCTCAGGTCAAAGCGGAGCGCGGACGTGGTTCGGTGATTCCTGGGTAAAGAATTGGGTGTTGAGGAGTCGCCACCTAATTATTTTTACGGTGAATTAGGACACCTAAATATTAACTAAATGCTGCAATGTAACTCCAATTTTAAGGTCTGCGAAACTAATGAGATTCTAGGTAAGGGTTCTTTATTATCCTAAAGGGAAGGGGTTAGGCATCCTTTAAGATCCGCTAACTTGCGGTTATCCGGTCAAACTCAGGTTAATATTACACTAAGAAAAATGCATGTTTAAAGTATGAAGTTAAAAAGATGTTTGCAAATAATTAATGAAAGAGATGCATGTATGCATTTGTGACAATAATAAGGAGAAAAGCAATTCATTTGTAATGCCAAAGGAGTAATTTTTGAAAATCATTTTTTAGTTGTGCAATTAATAAAATAAATAGAAGATGATCAAAATTTGTTTTGAAAATTTTAAATATGTATGACGAGCCTAAAAATAAATAAACTAGCGGAGGGTTTCTAAGTTTGAATTAACCGAGCCTACAAGTAAATAAGCTAGCGACGGGTTTCCAGTTTTAGACTACCCTATGAATTAATTCTAAGTCTACCTATTCTAAGCATTTCAATAGTTACATAAGTGCGATAAATAATATTACAATACAGAGGGGGATAAAAGTTGAATTAAAGAAAGTAAAACAACAAAATAGACAAACTCCGAAGAAATATATGCCTTCATTGACTTTGTTCCTTGCAAGCTGTCAAGAACAAACGGTTAGAGACAGTTTTAAAAAAAAACATAACTTCGGATCCGTATAAAAAACAGTGAGCGTTCTGATCACGGAGGGCTCAGACTTAGATTTTGAAAAGACCATTCCAATAGCGTCGTGGCTGCAAACATGTGACTAATGTGGCTATTTTGATTGCCTCGCCTACTAAACGTATTGGTCTCTCGGATAAAAAAGAAAAGATCACTATAATCATGTCGTGGCTGCGAATATATAACTTGTTGGTTATTTTAGTCACCTCGCCTACTAAACATGTTGATCTCGAATGAAATAAAAGGTTTAAGCCTCATCATTGCCCAGAAGTTATATTTATTTAGAAAAATACATATTTGGCAATTGAATAATAAAAGAAGCAATTTTTTATGAAAAAAAAACTTTCAAGGTTGCAAATCGGATAGAATGCAAACCTTATTTTTTAGGACTAAAGAAAGTGAATAATAGATAGCCAAATTATTTTTTTGAAAGATATTAAAGCATGCATAACGAACCTAAAAAATAGAACAAAGTAACTAGAGACTAATTTTGGAACACACAAGACGGCCCTAAACAAATAAAGCTAGCGGTTGGTTTCCAATTCAAACGAGCCTAAGAATTAAACTAACAGCAGTTAGACTATCCTATTCATTCATCTATTCGCGGCCTAATTATTCTAAGCATTCTAATGACAGTACATAATTAAATAATTATTACAACCCAAATAATAATGAAAGACAAAATTAGACAATAAATAGAAGTAGCGGCTAGGACGGATGGCAATATCATCGGCACCCTATTTGTTTTGAAGTTCCGAGAGCGGGGAATGCAATGAACATAGATGTAGTTCTTCATTTTGGACGAAGTCATGATGAGTCTCATAACGAGACTCTTCGTAGCTCTCGATGCATTTCATGTAAATAAAAGAAAAGAAAAGGATTAGTAGACGGAACGAAAATATAAACACATGTATATTCCTAATAAATATATACACGAAATATACAACATTAAATACACATAGGAATGAATACTCATGACCATATATTTTACATATCCTTAAGACATTATTTTTTTCAGATTTGGCATATTAAAGTAGCCGAAGAATAAACGTATGCTAACACAACCGGCTCTAAATTTAAACAAGAATAAAAGAGGTAAGGAAGACCAATATATAAATTATGTAAACATACATGATAAAATCCGTTGAACTCATCTTAATCTTAAAGAAACATGACATTCATAAACTTAAACCAAACGCACATACTATTATATTAAACGTGGATAACATACTCCTTTTAAAATTGCACATATTAATCTAGAATATAACATGTAAATATCGTCATTTTAATCAATTAAAGTATGCTCATTTTTTGATTTATTAGGCAGCCACCAAACTAACAACTTACACAACATACAATAATTTGAATATCAACAATCCGCTAGGTGTCCTAAGAGTATTTAATCAAGCCATAGCTCTTCCAAACACATATTAATCTTACATTATCCGTATTGCATTTAATAATGAACCCAAGATACCTTACAAAAGCTAATGACAATAATTAGTTAACCAAAACATCGAGGCAATATCATCTATCACGTATCAACTCCAAATCAGAAATATCTCAACGACATAAATACAATTATATAAGAAAAATCGTCTCATTATCATATTAATTAATCAAGACTACATTACTTAGCAAAATATCATGCTAAATCAAGCATAAACAACACAATAAAATAAGCTTAAAGAAATATAGAAGAATTGGAACGAGTCTAACCTTTTCCGGGTAGCGAACCGAGGCGTGTTTTGAATCGTCGAATCCGCTCGGAAATGTTAGAATTCTGATTTGTTGTAGATTTTTTGAATTCTGATTTTTTCTGGGAATAGGACTGCTTTTCGATTTTTCTGACGGCAAAGGACCCGAATCTGACAGTAAAAACAAAGAAAATAGCTAAAAATCCAGATTCTTCAACACAAAAACAATAATTTCGACATATATTTCGGAATCTTTAAGTTGAAGAACACATGCAAGAACAAACAAAGATTTCGGATTGCCCCTTTTTTTAGTGAAGAACAACACAAACAAAATATAACGCCAAACCTTTAAGGAGATTTCAGATTTCTTAAATTTCGGACCTAAAAATGACCCGAAAATTCTAAGAATCGACCCTTCAAAGATAGATTTTCGGACCCCCCAAAGACGGATTTTCGAACCTCCTTAAATGAAGAACAAGGGGGATATTTATAGGTGGATTTCCCCCCCAAGAACGAGTTTGAAATTTGAATTAAAGGTAAATAAAATATGAATTTTGGAAGCGGATTTTAGGGGTATGGGTCGCGGATTCTATGGTGTCAGCGCAACAGAGGGGGGTCAGTGAAGGCAGAGGGTTGGTGGTGGCAGGGGCGAGGTGACCGTGGCGTGGGTCGCCGGTATATGGGGAGTAATGGTCGGCGGCTTTGAGTGAAGGAGAGATATAGGGTTTGTATTTTTGTTTTTGGTTTTGGTTTGGGGAATTAAAAGGGGAGGTCGATCGGGTCGGGTTTTGGGTCGGGTGGGCGGTTCGGTGTGGGATTGGGCTCATGAATTGGGGGAGTGGGCTGGTGGGTATTTTATTTGTGGGTTATTTTTTGGTTAGGGAAAAGGTATGGGCTTTGGTTGGGTATTGGGGAAATTTATTGGGGAGTTGGGCTGGTCCGGTTGGGCTTGGGAATTGGGGGGAAATAAAGGGGAAGGGAATAAGGGGAATGGGTTTGGGCTTGGTGAATTTTGTTTGGGTAGAATTTGTATTGGGTTGGGAAAATGAAATGGGTTAGAAATTCTTTTTGGGTTAGGAAAATAAAAAAAATGGGTTATGGGTTTAAAAATATAAAAGGGGTTTAACATTAAAAATATTATTTTTGTTTTTGTAAAAGATTGTGAATTATTTAAAATAACGTAACGACGTGATAAATAATAAAATATAATATTTGCGAAATGTTTAATGCTTAATAAAAAGGAAATGCGATGCTATTTTGTGAGAATAAAATAACATAGAATTTCGGATAAAACTTATGATTATTATAAAAATGCAAATGATAAAAAATGCGAATAATAATAATAATAAGAGGATATACACATATATGCCTATATTTTAAAATTATTTTAAAAGTGTCAAAATATTAAAAATTACGAATAAAATCATAAAAGATGGGACAAAATTGGGTGTCAACAGATGCCCCTCTTTGGACGGAGACGATGAAAGAGTTTTCGGCCAAAGAAGTTGACCGAGTAGCCAATTTTGTCCTGATCATCGGGACTGCATGGTAAGAAATAGAATCCCGAGTAGCCAATTTTGTCCTGATCATCGGGACTGCATGGTAAGAAATAGAATCCCGAGGGGTATAGAAGTTGCAAAAGATAGTGCACATTCAAGAAACAATGCCCCAGTGTCGACTTAGGATGACACTGGTCGCAGATGCGAGAAACTAATGGGAAAAGCGGATCGGCGTTCGAAGTAGGTCGTTGACCAATTTGCCTCGGTTCGCCGTAAGAGATAGTTCCACGCTGTGATGAAATTCCTGCAAATTAAAAAACTCCTGCAAACTAAAGCTTAAGATATAATTAGTGTATAATCACGAGAAAAATTGTAGAGAAAATAACTTGGAAATACCCGCATTAGGAGGTGGGCGCCTGACTGAAATTAAAATACCCTCATTATAAGGTGGGCGCCTGACTGAAATTAAAATACCCTCATTATAAGGTGGGCGCCTGACTGAAATTAAAATACCCGCATTATGAGGTGGGCGCCTGACTGAAATTAAAATACCCTCATTATAAGGTGGGCGCCTGACTGAAATTAAAATATCCGCATTATAAGGTGGGCGCCTGAAATGACGTCGTTGGATTGACGTGTTGTGTTGAAGACGTCGTTGTAATATTGTTGACGTCGTTGTAATGATGTAAAAGACAGTTGTTGTGCTGCATGTAATGTCGAGGACGTTGTTGTAATCTTTGTTTCTTTGTAAAGATAATTGTTGTCTTTGAAGACGTCGTTGTAATGTTGTTGAGGTCATTGTAATACTGTAAAAATAAATGTTGTGCAGAAGACGCCGTTGCGTAGGCGTGTTGTTGATGACGCCGTTGTATGGGCGCGTTGCTGATGACATCATTGTAATGTTGTTGATGTCGTTGTAAGAATGTAAAAGATAGTTGATTTGCAGAAGACGCCGCCAGATAGGCGTGTTGTTCATGACACCGTTGTATGGGCGCGTTCAGCGACATCATTGTAATGTTGTTGATGTCGTTGTTGTAAGAATGTAACGATGGGGTCGTCGTTGTATCGGCGTGTTGTGTTGAAAGACGTCATTGTGATAGCGTTGTTGCAAGAATGTAATCTTTGTTTGTTGTAAGAGATAGGCGTTCTTGAAGACGTCGTTGAAATGTTGTTGACGTCGTTGTAATGTTGTAAAAAGGCTGGCGTCTTTGCCGTAACGTCGTGGACGTTGTTGTAATGTAGTTTTGCTGTAGAAGGTAGATGTTGAGCTGAAGGCGTCATTGTAATGTTGTTGACGTCATTGTAATGCTGTAAAAAATAGATGTCGTGTTGCAGACGTCGTTGTAATGCTGTTGACGCCGTTGTAATGCTGTAAAAGATATTTGTTGTGTTGTTGTAAAAGATAGTTGCTGCGCTGAAGACGTCATTGTAATGCTGTTGACGTCGTTGAGATGCGGTAAAAGATAGTTGCTGCGTTGCCGTAAAAGATAGTTGCTGCGTTTGAAGACGTCATTGTAATGCTGTTGACGTCGTCGAGATGCGGTAAAAGATATATGTTATGCTGCAGTAACGTCAATGACGTTGTTTTAATGCCGTAAAAGATAGCTGCTGCGTTGAAGACGTCATTGTAATGCTGTTGACGTCGTTGAGATGCGGTAAAAGATAGTTGCTGCATTGCCGTAAAAGATAGCTGTTGTTTTGAAGACGTCTTTGTAATGCTGTTGACGTCGTTGAGATGCTGTAGAAGATAGTTGATGCATTGCCGTAAAAGATAGTTGATGCGTTGTCGTAAAAGATAGCTGCTGCGCTGAAGACGTCATTGTAATGCTGTTGACGTCGTTGAGATGCGGTAAAAGATAATTATTGTGCTGCGTTGAAGACGTCATTGTAATGTTGTTGACGTCGTTGTAAAACTGTAAAAAATGATTGTCGTGCTGCCATAACGTCGATGACGTTATTGAAATGTTGTCCTGTTGTAAGAGATGTAAGTGTCGTCTTTGCCGTCAGTTTGCTGTAATAGGGTTCCACGTTGTGCTGAATCTTTTGCCGATCCAAACTCATGTGAATTGAAATGTCGTCCTGGCACGGGCGAAAATGTGAAGCGACGTATTTGCCGTCGAGTTTGCCTTGTTGTCGTTCTTTGTGATTCGAGATAAATCTTTGTGCAGACATAATAGTCGGGACCCTGTAGGTCAAGATGATGTCTTCGTATAGATGCAAAACAGGAACGTAATCCTTGTAGTGAGTTGTGGTGCCGAAATTCTTTGGGGAATTGATCATAACTGATGTGGCTTCCCTGCTTTTTCAACCTGAAGAACCCGTACTCAAAGAAAATTTGTGAGTTTGGGGAGGGGCGGTTGATTCGCGTTGACTTGGTAGCTTTGGCTCTTGATAGCTGCATGTCCTGCTGATTCGGCCCTGTAGCCCCTGTCTGGTTCCCAGTCCTGGCTAACCATTAATGAAAACATTTGTTGAAAATAATTTATTTATAAGAAAGTATGCTTATCATTAAAAAGTTCTTGTCGAACTCTAATGAGAATATTTGTTGAAAATAATTTGCTTATAAGAAAGTATGCATATTAAAAAAATCTTGTCAAACTCTAATGAAAATATTTGTTAAAAATAAATTGCTTATAAAAAAGTATGCATATATGTAAATGTCTGTCGAGTAGTGACATGTGGTGAAACAAAGCAAACGTCTTATCCAAAATTATTCTGGCTGAAGGCTTGTTGTGCCGATGTTTTTCCATGTTTATCGGCGTCCTCTGGCAGTGATCCCTTAAAAATGCCCCAGTTTTGATATGTGAGTATGATGAACTGTCGAACGGACAATCGAGTCTTGTAGGTTGCTTGCCTGTCCTATCAGGATGATCAGATGGGTGTACTTTGTCCTATGTGAGATAAAGGAGAAAATATTTTCTAATGGTGGGACCGAAGCCAATTTAGGCTGCCTACGTATCCCCATGAGGGAATCAGGTCATGACGTAGTTCATTACAAGCAAAGAGGGTTGTAAGGTTTTTCTAAAGATGGGACCGAAGCCGATGTGGCTGCCTACGTATCCCGCCGAGGGAATCAGGTCATAACGTAGTTCAGGTTACAAGTGAAAAGGAACTTGGGGAAATTTGTGATCTAAAGAAACGGAACCCTACGTGGGTTCTATTCGTATCCCGCCGAGGGAGCGCAACTTTTACAACATAGAAAAAGTATTACATAGAGAATAATTAATCTTAGATATGGTATCTCTTCACTGCATCTGCATTGATGGTTTTTGGCCATTCTATTCTGATAAGGTTGCCCCGGACAACTGCGTCCATCTGCTTTTCATCAATCAGTCTCTTAGTATATGATTATGTATCCACTCGGCTTCGAAAGGTATAGCATTGCCCTAGTAGAAGTCCAGATTGTAGTGCAGTTGCCTAAGAGTACAAATGGCAAACGTCCGTGTCAATGCTTGTAACTATCAACCATCTTGATGTTTCATCCAAATCTGGCTTTGTCTTATTCCAAAAATGCCTCAATTCTTCCGGTTGTGAGTCTTCCTTATATTATTCGAAGTCTTGCTCGTTGTTTGGGACCTTGTTTGCTTGTTTCATTATATGTCACATATTACCGACAAATTAGTTTGCATGATGAAAAAGAAAATAAAATTATTGAACAAAACATATTTTAAAATAGCAAAAGCAATGCAGATTTGTCATTTTAAGCTTTCAAAAGGTAAAGGCAGAACACATTAAATGCATATATGTGATTCAGGCCTCAATCTGAATCGCATTGTTTCATTAAATATTAATGCAGTTAACTAGTTTCTGGGAGAAACAAAGCCAGGGCACATGTCCAATTTTTTCAAAACATCTCCTTGCTCTACATCCCAAATGGTTGAGCCTCTAGCGTGATAATTGAGAATCACATTGCATTTTTCTTCTTCTTCAGCAATGAAAAATCTTTGGAATCTCTTCACGAGGTTGGTTGCATTGTCCTCTTTTGATTCCTGATTGGCGCATGCTTTGACAAATGACTGACCTAGAGGCGGAACAGGCTTTGGTAAATGATTATCTCTCTTCTTTTGGAGATGGGTTGACAAGACTTTTCCAAGAAAAGATGATGCCATGACCCGCGACTTTGGAGGAAGTACTTCTACTCCAAACGGTGCCCTTAACTGGACTGTAATCATAGGGGTGACAAAGGCCGGTGATTCAACATTTTCCTTTCTCCTGATCGCACAATAGTCCCTTCCAAATTGTGTTCTTCATCAACAGTAATCATGTTCACATTGGCATTGTCATGATTTGGCAAATGGTTATCATTTACATTAGAGGAAGGTCCTTTCAGTTGGATAACTCCTTCTTTGATCAATGCCTCGATTTTGTCTCTGAGGGCATAGCAATTTTCAGTGTCGTGCCCAGGAATTCCCGAGTGGTACGCACAATGCTTAGTCTTATCGTGCCATTTTGGAACAGGATTGGGGACATTTCCTTGGATAGGCTGGAGTATTCCTGCGGTTCTCAGTTGTTCATGCAACTGGGCTCGAGGTTCGGCTAAAGGTGTATAGGTTTTAGCTGGCTTTCTTTCGTGTTTTGCACGGAGTCTGGGCGCGTTTGGTAGATGGACTCGTGGCTGAGGTAAGTATGCGGGCTGATATTGCGGGGGATTTGGATAGACAGGTGCTCGAGGCAGGCTATATATTGGCTGGGTATGGTAGATAGGGTAGGGACCAGGTGGGTATTGATAGTAAGGTTGAGGGCTATGGGCGTATGGGCTATAATAGGAAAGCTGAGGATTTTGGGCATTTTGATTGTAGTAGGGAGGTTGGGGTGACGACCTTTGGTAATTTGACATTTGATTTGGCCTATGTTTCTGGACCGTCATGACAGGCGACACTCCGTCCCTCTTCTTCTTTATTATTCCCCCAAATGAGTCTGACTGGATTGCCTCACTCGTTGCTTGCAACGCTACCAAGTTTGCAATTCTCCCAGTTTTGATACATTCTTCTATGAAATCTCTCATCCTTACGACTTCAGAGAAACTTCGTCCTATGACGCTTATCATTCTTTCATAGTATGTTACATCTTTCAAAGATTGTACAAAGAGAGTGGCCATCTCACTTCCCGTTATCGGGGGTTGAACTTTTGCTGCTTCTGCCCTCCACTTCATGGCATATTCTCTGAAGGTCTCTGTGGACTTTTTTTTTTCAACTTCATCAAATAAAATCTATCCAAGACTGTGTCGGTGTTAAATCTGAACCTATCCACGAAATCCTGTGCCATTGTGCCACAGTCATGCCATTTTCGCGGGTCCTGGCTTGTGTACCAGTCTAGTGCTTCTCCTGTCAAACTCCTTATGAACAACTTCATTATGATGGCCTGGTTTTTACCTACCCCAGCCAGTTTGTCGCAGTACGATCTCAAATGAGAGTAAGGATTTCCTTTCCCATCAAATAAGTCAAATTTTGGCATTTTATATCCGACAGGTAATTCAATGTCGGGATGCATGCACAGATCCTCATACTCGAGTCCTTCATGCCCTTTGCTGGTTTGGATATTCTTGAATGCTTCTTTTAGGCTATGAATCTCTCTCGCCACACTTTCATCTGCTCGATCCTTACCGCCTTTGTCCATTACTTCACACTGGCCGATTTCCTGAAGAGCCATGTTTGGTACTGTGGTAGTGAAAGGTTGGGCTTCCGTTGTGTATACTTGTGGAACACCTTGTTCGTTGTGTTGGATTGCCCGGTGATTTTGTGTGAGAGGGGTGTTTTGGATGAGTGGGGTAATTTGGGTATGTGGAGTTGTGAAGGATGCCAGATCATTTTGTAGCGAGCTTTGTTGTGGACTAGCTTGTGGGTTAGTGTGTTTTGGATTGATTTTGCTTAGTGGCGAATTTTCGGGGAGGTTTTGGGAAAATGATTGTTCATGAGATGAAAAAGTTTGCGGTGCAGCTGCATCTGTCCCTTGTTCAGGGAGTGGAGTATTGGCGCTAATGGACAGGTTGGTGAGATTTTGGAGCCGCTCTATCTCAGTCTGCATGGGTGCCATCTGTTGTAACAGTTGGGCGATGTATTTTTCTTGGACGGTAGCATTTCTATTTTCCGAAGCCTCTGGTTCATCTCTGGAAAGAGTGATAAGTTCCAGGCCAGTCTGTTCGGATGCATCTGAATCAGTCATTTTGCTGAAGGATTGTGCCTTTGACCTTGTGAAGTAGGGATGATCCGCCAGTTTTAGTCAACGCAAATCAACCTTTGGGAAAATAATCTAGACAAAATAAACCTTCTAAAAAAAATTAAAGAAAACCAAGTTAGTACAAGGCGAGTAATTATTGCTTTAAATAATATGCACATAGTGAAAAAGCAGGAGAAAACAACAAAATGATTGTAAGGCAATTAAATGCGCATCCTAATATGCATGGGGCCTCCCTTATGCCGGAGGTGGGCCTAAACGCCAGATATGCGAGATCATGATAGATTGATCCAAGCCCCTAAATTGAAATGCTTTTGTTGGAAATGAGACAAAATGAATGTACATTTCCCAATTTCGGCATGTCATGATTAGGCTTGGATTTGTCTATCATTATCACGCTACACATAATATGCTGATTGGTCGTTGGGTTGTGAGACCCGTAGACAATTTTGGCAGATTTCTTAATTGTGGAGCCAATGCCAAGGATCGATCCACCTAAGGTGTATGCATGCATGACTTAAAATAAAGGGTGGTATAGCTCTATCCTAAATTTTCTAAGATTTGGCTGACTAGACACAAGGTTCCCGAGCGGACTACTCGAGTGAGAAGGCTACGCGGCCACCGGATGGTTCGGTCACTCCGCGCATACGCCACCTCTCCTAAAATTTGGTAGATTGAAAGAAATTTGCGGGTGCGCAAAACACACCTCGCGTGTAGTGTGTGATAGTGTCAATTTTCCAGAGTGGAAGAAATATGAGCGAAATGCCAATTTAAGGAAAGCAGTAAGAGAATATAATAATTAAAGCAGTTTATGCACGCAAAATTTCACAAAGGAAACAAATCAAAGCATTAAATCAAATAAAGAGCAAAAGTAAAGCGCAATAATAATTAACCTGATTTTGCTATGGTTAAGAACCTGATTTGTCCCCAGCGGAGTCGCCATGCTGTCGCGCCCGTTTTTCGACCTTGCTCGGGTCAAAGCGGAGCGCGGATGTGGTTCGGTGATTCCTGGGTAAAGAATTGAGGGTTGAGGAGTCGCCACCTAATTATTTTTACGGTGAATTAGGACACCTAAATATTAACTAAATGCTGCAATGTAACTCCAATTTTAAGGTCTGCGAAACTAATGAGATTCTAGGTAAGGGTTCTTTATTATCCTAAAGGGAAGGGGTTAGGCATCCTTTAAGATCCGATAACTTGCGGTTATCCGGTCAAACTCAGGTTAATATTACACTAAGAAAAATGCATGTTTAAAGTATGAAGTTAAAAAGATGTTTGCAAATAATTAATGAAAGAGATGCATGTATGCATTTGTGACAATAATAAGGAGAAAAGCAATTCATTTGTAATGCCAAAGGAGTAATTTTTGAAAATCATTTTTTAGTTGTGCAATTAATAAAATAAATAGAAGATGATCAAAATTTGTTTTGAAAATTTTAAATATGTATGACGAGCCTAAAAATAAATAAACTAGCGGAGGGTTTCTAAGTTTGAATTAACCGAGCCTACAAGTAAATAAGCTAGCGACGGGTTTCCAGTTTTAGACTACCCTATGAATTAATTCTAAGTCTACCTATTCTAAGCATTTCAATAGTTACATAAGTGCGATAAATAATATTACAATACAGAGGGGGATAAAAGTTGAATTAAAGAAAGTAAAACAACAAAATAGACAAACTCCGAAGAAATATATGCCTTCATTGACTTTGTTCCTTGCAAGCTGTCAAGAACAAACGGTTAGAGACAGTTTTAAAAAAAACATAACTTCGGATCCGTATAAAAAACAGTGAGCGTTCTGATCACGGAGGGCTCAGACTTAGATTTTGAAAAGACCATTCCAATAGCGTCGTGGCTGCAAACATGTGACTAATGTGGCTATTTTGATTGCCTCGCCTACTAAACGTATTGGTCTCTCGGATAAAAAAGAAAAGATCACTATAATTATGTCGTGGCTGCGAATATATAACTTGTTGGTTATTTTAGTCACCTCGCCTACTAAACATGTTGATCTCGAATGAAATAAAAGGTTTAAGCCTCATCATTGCCCAGAAGTTATATTTATTTAGAAAAATACATATTTGGCAATTGAATAATAAAAGAAGCAATTTTTTATGAAAAAAAAAACTTTCAAGGTTGCAAATCGGATAGAATGCAAACCTTATTTTTTAGGACTAAAGAAAGTGAATAATAGATAGCCAAATTATTTTTTTGAAAGATATTAATGCATGCATAACGAACCTAAAAAAATAGAACAAAGTAACTAGAGGCTAATTTTGGAACACACAAGACGGCCCTAAACAAATAAAGCTAGCGGTTGGTTTCCAATTCAAACGAGCCTAAGAATTAAACTAACAGCAGTTAGACTATCCTATTCATTCATCTATTCGCGGCCTAATTATTCTAAGCATTCTAATGACAGTACATAATTAAATAATTATTACAACCCAAATAATAATGAAAGACAAAATTAGACAATAAATAGAAGTAGCGGCTAGGACGGATGGCAATATCATCGGCACCCTATTTGTTTTGAAGTTCCGAGAGCGGGGAATGCAATGAACATAGATGTAGTTCTTCATTTTGGACGAAGTCATGATGAGTCTCATAACGAGACTCTTCGTAGCTCTCGATGCATTTCATGTAAATAAAAGAAAAGAAAAGGATTAGTAGACGGAACGAAAATATAAACACATGTATATTCCTAATAAATATATACACGAAATATACAACATTAAATACACATAGGAATGAATACTCATGACCATATATTTTACATATCCTTAAGACATTATTTTTTTCAGATTTGGCATATTAAAGTAGTCAAGACTAACCGTATGCTAACACAACCGGCTCTAAATTTAAACAAGAATAAAAGAGGTAAGGAAGACCAATATATAAATTATGTAAACATACATGATAAAATCCGTTGAACTCATCTTAATCTTAAAGAAACATGACATTCATAAACTTAAACCAAACGCACATACTATTATATTAAACGTGGATAACATACTCCTTTTAAAATTGCACATATTAATCTAGAATATAACATGTAAATATCGTCATTTTAATCAATTAAAGTATGCTCATTTTTTGATTTATTAGGCAGCCACCAAACTAACAACTTACACAACATACAATAATTTGAATATCAACAATCCGCTAGGTGTCCTAAGAGTATTTAATCAAGCCATAGCTCTTCCAAACACATATTAATCTTACATTATCCGTATTGCATTTAATAATGAACCCAAGATACCTTACAAAAGCTAATGACAATAATTAGTTAACCAAAACATCGAGGCAATATCATCTATCACGTATCAACTCCAAATCAGAAATATCTCAACGACATAAATACAATTATATAAGCAAAATCGTCTCATTATCATATTAATTAATCAAGACTACATTACTTAGCAAAATATCATGCTAAATCAAGCATAAACAACACAATCAAATAAGCTTAAAGAAATATAGAAGAATTGGAACGAGTCTAACCTTTTCCGGGTAGCGAACCGAGGCGTGTTTTGAATCGTCGAATCCGCTCGGAAATGTTAGAATTCTGATTTGTTGTAGATTTTTTGAATTCTGATTTTTTCTGGGAATAGGACTGTTTTTCTGATTTTTCGGACGGCAGTGACCCGACCCGGACAGAAAAACAGTAAAAATAGCTAAAAATCCAGATTCTTCAACACAAAAAAAACAATAATTTCGACATATATTTCGGAATCTTTAAGTTGAAGAACACATGCAAGAACAAACAAAGATTTCGGAGCCCCTTTTTTTAGTGAAGAACAACACAAACAAAATATAACGCCAAACCTTTAAGGAGATTTCGGATTTCTTAAATTTCGGACCTAAAAATGACCCGAAAATTCTAAGAATCGATCCTTCAAAGATAGATTTTCGGACCCCCCAAAGACGGATTTTCGAACCTCCTTAAATGAAGAACAAGGGGGATATTTATAGGTGGATTTCCCCCCCCAAGAACGAGTTTGAAATTTGAATTAAAAGTAAAGAAAATCTGAATTTTGGAAGCGGATTTTAGGGGTATGGGTCGCGGATTCTATGGTGTCAGCGCAACAGAGGGGGGTCAGTGAAGGCAGAGGGTTGGTGGTGGCAGGGGCGAGGTGACCGGCGACGTGGGGTCGCCGGTATGGGGGTGTGGGGTCGGCGGCTTTGAGTGAAGGAGAGATATAGGGTTTGTATTTTTGTTTTTGGTTTTGGTTTGGGGAATTAAAAGGGGAGGTCGACCGGGTCGGGTTTTGGGCTGCGGGTGGGCCGGTTCGGGTGTGGGATTGGGCTCGCGAATTGGGGAGAATGGGCTGGTGGGTATTTTATTTGTGGGTTATTTTTTGGTTAGGGAAAAGGTATGGGCTTTGGTTGGGTATTGGGGAAATTTATTGGGGAGTTAAATTTGGTCAGGTTGGGCTTGGGAATTGGGGGGAAATAAAGGGGAAGGGAATAAGGGGAATGGGTTTGGGCTTGGTGAATTTTGTTTGGGTAGAATTTGTATTGGGTTGGGAAAATGAAATGGGTTAGAAATTCTTTTTGGGTTAGGAAAATAAAAAAAATGGGTTATGGGTTTAAAAATATAAAAGGGGTTTAACATTAAAAATATTATTTTTGTTTTTGTAAAAGATTGTGAATTATTTAAAATAACGTAACGACGTGATAAATAATAAAATATAATATTTGCGAAATGTTTAATGCTTAATAAAAAGGAAATGCGATGCAATTTTGCGAGAATAAAATAACATAGAATTTCGGATAAAACTTATGATTATTATAAAAATGCAAATGATAAAAAATGCGAATAATAATAATAATAAGAGGATATACACATATATGCCTATATTTTAAAATTATTTTAAAAGTGTCAAAATATTAAAAATTACGAATAAAATCATAAAAGATGGGACAAAATTGGGTGTCAACAGAGGGCACATGAATTGCATGAACTTCGTGAATTGAGGGTCTCTCAAATTGTGTACGTAGGTGCATTTAGGCAATAATATCGTTTAGAAATCTCTTGAAGCTTGAGTTTCATAGAATGATTGCTCTTAGTGGTGAAATCATGAGGATTGTTTTTGAGAAAATCGAGGAGATATTAACTTTATGAATCACATGTTTGTAAACTCGTAGTTAGAACCTATCATAGTTATTTTTGCTTTGTTGTTAGTAGTAAGTTTATGTCATTTTAGTTTCTTAAGGACAAACAATAATTCAAGTTGCGGGTGTTGATGCGCCGCAAATTTGCGGCACATTCAATGTCATTTTCCTAGATTTTTTATGTCCTTAATGCATTTCTTCTTATGTTATTTTACATATTGTAGGATTTTTGCCTTGGGTACTAGAAAATGGAAAAAGTGCATAAAAATAGATAAGAGTGCCAGAAAATTGAAGAAGTGTAGGAAAGACCCACTCTGCGGACTGCATAGCCAGGTTATGGATCGGAGATGGGAAATCCAAATTGCACAAGCTGACAGTAGAAGAAGAACCCGAGAGCCAAAATGAGATGACCATCTGCGCTTCGCATTCCAGTTCTGTGGACCGATCCGGTCCTGTGATAAAAAAGTAAAGTTTAGTTTAGCCAAAAATGCGTAGCACCAAAGTCATTTCGGCTGCAGACATGTTCTACGGACCGCGATCCTGACTGCATTTTCGGATAGAGAAATTAGAGTAAAAATTGAAGACCCACTTTGCAAACCCTACCCATTATGTAGATCGTATAACTGATCCACGGTCCCCTTATGTGGTCGTAGAGTGGGACGCGATGATATTTTTATACTCTCTCTGTCTCAATTTATGTGATACACTTTTCTTTTTAGTCTGTCCCAAAAAGAATGATACATTTCTATAATTAGAAATAATTTAACTTAAATCTGCTAATCCGATGTCCACCCCGCCTCATATTGTGCTTCCCTTTTATCGTTAATGAAATGATTTACAACCACACAAATATCTATGATTCATTTTAGCCCACAAGTTTCAAATGTCTTCCTTTCTTTCTTACTCCGTGCCTGGTCAAACTATATCACATAAATTGAGACGGAGGGAGTAATTTTTGTTCCTCAATTTTTGAGACACTATAAATGTGTAATCTATGGTTTTGTGTCATGGATTCACATCATATTATATTCTCTTTGGCATTGAAGTGTCTTGCCAAGCTTTTCTTTATCTTTTTGATATTTTTGAAGATACAAGTTTGAAGATTCTTCTAATTTTTAATATAAAATTATTGTGAGAATCTATGCCTTTATTTATTTTGATTTATTATATTCATGAGTAGCTAAATTTAAGTTGGGGTCGTGGATTTAAATGGGCGTTGATGTATGTGTTGAGCTTTGAATTGAAAAAAGGTGTAGTAGGTGTGGATATTTAATTACCCATCACCATTAATGCTAAGGATTGATTGCAAACACTCATATCTTGTCTATTGTCTCTAGTTACACTTGAAAAATGAAACTAGAGTCGAGGAAAGGGGTATACCAATTAGGACTTGGGGCTTTAAACCCATTTAATGATCCCCAACTAGAAATAGAAGGGATTTAACTAAGGGTAAAAATTGGGTATTTGAGAAAATCACATTTTATGCTTAAAAAACTTAATAGTCAAATCAAGTGGTTCAATTGAGATGCGGAAACCACTGGAGCACTCGATGCGTCTGCTGCAAATGCGAAGAGAGTAGAACTTACAGCACCAGAGGCATACCTAACAAGACTTGCTACGCTAGAAAAGGATCTCCATGAGCAAATGAGCAAGATACCAGGGCCCCATATGTTGAAAGGGGTTGGGGAGAGAAAATATGGGACGATATTATACAGGGAGGCAGCAGCCCCAGAGCCCATCCCGAAGAAGTTCAGAATGCCTGACATACCTAAGTATAACGACACCACAGACCCGAACCAGCACATCGTGACCTTTGAGGCCGATGTCACCGGGCATGACTTGCAGCGGCACCAGATTGAATCTGTTATGCTAAAAAAAATCAACCAAATGCTCACAAAGGGAGCGCTTTCTTGGTATACTCTCTTACCTGAAAATTCTATTGATTCATTTGCTACTCTTGCAGATGCATCCCTACGAGCTACACCACAACTTTGTGGAACGTTTCCAATGGAGAGGATGTTATTACCAGTAATCTCTTAAGATTGGGCTATCACAGCATTTACTGATGGCCTAAACGTCAACAGTTCGGAGGCCTCAAGGAAGTTAAAGGAAAGTTTGAGGGAGTTCCCGGCCAAGTCCTGAAATGAAGTAAACAACAGATATACCGCTAAAATGAGGATAGAGGCTGATGCCTACACAGAAAATCGAGGGAGGATAACAGGGGAAGTCTCAAAACGCTCCCCCATATAGATAGATGGACCCGAGAGATTGGTACGAACCTTACTCAACTCGACCACCACCCAAACATGAAGGTCGACCAAATAAACCAAAGTATGATCAGGGTTAACCTAAGAAAGAAAGAGAGATGCGACAGAAAAAATCCATGAATGACTCGGGACAGCCGAGCATGGCCTCCTATAAATCTAACATAGAGGTCGTGGATCTGGTCATGGCGATGAAGGAACTCCGATTTCTGGTAGCAGTTCAGTCCAACCCGAACGAATGAGATGCGCATATAGAGCTCTAGTGCGAGTTCCATGGGATCCTGGACCACTCAACGGAGGATTTCAAGTACTTAAGGTATGAGGTAGTAGACCTAGTAAGAAACGAGCATTTGAAGGAGTTCTTTAGTAGTCATTCTAAATACGCCAGGGAAAAAGGAAGTGGGACTTCGCGGGAATGCCCATCACAGCAAAGAGGGATTAACATGATTGCTGAAGAAAGAATATTATGGTAGTATCTCAGATATAGTATCACGAGAGGCCACCTCCATCCAAAAAACATATAATGGATGAGCCCGATGTCCCCATCACTTTAAAAAAAATGGAAAGGGAAAGCATCGAGAGTCGTAGGTTGATGCTCTAGCAATTTCTATCCAAAACGCTTGTTGACCTTGGTAGCGCCGTAAACATTGTGCAACTCCATGTAATCAAGGAGATGCAGCTAACAGGGAAAATAATCCCAGTGGTGAAGGTTTTGACCAACTTCAGCCTATCCATAAAATAACCCGGGGGTAGATCAAGATGGTCACACACATAAATGGGGTTTGTATGAAAGCTTTGTTTGATGTCCTCGAAGGGGGATGCCTTATAATCTGGTGATCGGGAGACCCTAGCTACACGCCATGAGGGTAGATGCATTCATAAAATATGGAGGGTCTATTGATTCCTGAAAACTCTATTGATTCATTTGCTGCTCTTGCAAATGCATTCGTAAAAGACCATGCTGGGTCTTGGAGGGTCAAAACTCACAAAGAATACATATTCACCATAAATAAAATGAAGGACGAGTTACTCTGCATCTTTGTGGAACGTTTCCAATGGGAGAGGATGTTATTACCAGCAATAACTGAGGATTGGGCTACCTCAGCATTTACTAACGGCCTGAACATCAACAGTTCAGAGGCCTCAAGGAAGTTAAAGGAAAGTTTGAGGGAGTTCCCAGCCAGGTTATGGAATGCAAAAGATATACCGCTAAAATGAGGATAGAGGCTGATGATGGGGCCTATATAGAAAATCGAGTGAGGATAAAAGGGAAATCTAGAAATGCTCCTCCATATAGACAAAGGAACCTTAGAGGTTGGTATGAACCTTACTCAACTCGACCACCACCCAAACATGAAGCTTGACCGAATAAACCGAGGTATGATTAGGGTCAACCTAGGAAAGAAAGAGAGATGATGTAGAAAAAAATCCATGAATGACTCAGGGATACCGATCGTGGACTCATATAAATCTAAAATAGAGGTCATGGATCTGGTCATGGTGATGAAGAATATGAAGGAAGTCTGGTTTCTGCTAGTAGTTCAATAGAACTCGAACAAATGAGGTGCGAACATAGAATTCTGGTACGAGTTCCATGGGATCCTGGGCCACTCAACGGAGGATTGCAAGCACTTAAGGTATGAGGTAGTAGACCTGTTGAGAAATGAGCATTTTAAGGAGTTTTTTACTAGTCAATCTAAATATGCTAGGAAAAAAGGGAGTGGGACTTCGCGGGAACACCCAGCGCAACAATGAGCGATTAACATGATCGCCGAAGAATGAATAGTAGGGGCAATGTATCAAATAAAATATCACGAGAGGCCACCTCTATCCAAAAAAAGTATTACGGATGAGCTCGATGACCCTATCACTTTCAGCAAAGTGGAAAGGGAAAGCATCGAGATCCCGTACGCTGATGCTCTAGCAATTTCTATCGAAAACGCTTTTTGACTCAGGTAGCGCTGTAAATGTTGTGCGACTCCGTATAATCAAAGAGATGTAGCTAACAAGGCAAATAATCCCAGTGGTGAAGGTTTTTACCGGCTTTAACCTGTCCAGCAAAACAACTCGGGGGCAGATCGAGTTGGTCACACACGTAAAAGGGGTTTCTATGAAAGCTTTGTTTGATGTCCTCAAAGGAGAATGCCTTATAATATGGTGATTTGGAGACCTGGATACACGTTATGGGCCACGTCATGGTGTTCTTCGTAGAGATTCTCCTTTAGCTCCCTCTTCTATCGTACATGTGCTCACCATAAACCTGTTTTTTTGTTTTCTTCAACTTCTTGGTAATGAAACGTACCCGCTCCGGGTTCAAAATCTCTTTTAGTTTAAAATACTGGTCCATCGCGATTAACCAGTCTGGGTCGTCCCATCTATCGCGATTAACTAGTCCTACTGAAGAAAAATAAAGATTTTCAATGGACCTTAGAATGCCAGTAAGCGCTAAAGGATTTGAAGAAATACCTAACAAACCCACCTATGATGTGAGCCGGATGAAGAAAAACTCCTATTGATTTATCTCGATGTATCCGAAGCCGTTATAAATGAGTTCGAGAAGAAAAATGTACGCAATCTCATGTTTACTATATTAGTAAGGCTTTAACCGAGGCTGAAGCCCACTTTCCTTACCTCAAAAAGTTGTCTTTGGCCCTGGTAGTGGCGTCTCGTAAGTTGAGGTTGTATTTTCAATATCACCCCATATGTGTGGTAACAACTTTCCCTTTAAGGAATATATTGCACAAATCCGAACTCTCAGGCAAGTTAGCAAGTTGGTCAATCGAAATCTGCGGGTACGATATCACCTATCGACCTCGGACAACTATTAAGTATTAGACCTTAGCCGACTTCGTAGCTGATTATAATCCAGGCATGATGCCTCAGGCTCATACAGAGGTAGTTCGGGAAACCGAAGCGGCGTCTGGGGAATGGGTCATATATATAAAAGGGGCCACAAGCATGAATGATACTAGGCTTGGAATTTTCCTGATTGCTCTGTCAGGGGATATCATCAGGCAAGCCATTAAGTGTATTTCATTAACTAATATTGAGGCCGAGTATAAGGTCATAATTGCAGGATTGGAATTAGCTCGAGGACTCATGCCTAAAATATCGAGCTTAAAAGTGACTCACAACTGATTGTCAGTGAGATACTGTACAAATACGAGGCCAAAGACAACTAGATGTAGGAATACTTAGGTAAAACCACCACTTTACTGACCCAGTTCATAACGTGGAAGGTAGTACAAATCCCTCGAGAAATGAACTTTTAAGGTGACGCCTTGGCTAACCTAGGCTCTTCATCAGGGGCAACTAAGGAGGAGTCGGAGTCCATCCTAGATTCTGGATTGCATGAAGTAAACTCTACCAGCTTGACTTAGGACTAGTAGAATGATATTATCAACTATCTACAGAGATGGACTCTTCCAGAAGATAGTAAGGAGGCTCGGGCTTTGAGAACCAAGGCGGCCAAATATTGCATGCACGAGGGAGAGTTGAACAAAAGATCCTATCTTGTGCCCTTCACTAAATGCTTAGGGCCTCTAGAGGCTGAGTACGTGATGAATGAGGTGCACAAGGGGAATTAAGAAAATGATTCCGGGTATGACTCGTTGGTAAAGAAGATAATAAGGGTTGGTTACTACCGGTCTCAGATGGAAGATGATGCCAAGGCCTATGTCCGAAAATGTGAAAAGTGTCAGTAGCACTCCTCTATGATATATCCACCTGCCGAACCCCTCCACTCGGTGGTGGTTCCATGACCATTCATGAAATAGGGAATGGATATCGTGGGCCTATTGCAGGAGCAGTGGGAGAGGTAAGGTTATTATTGATCTTTACAGACTATTTCTTAAAGTGGGTGGAGGACGAAGCATATGAAAAGGTTCACGAAAGGAAGGTCATAGACTTTATTTGGGATCACATCATTTGACAGTCTGGGATACCGAAAGAGATAGCGTGTGACAATGGTCGGAAGTTCGTGGGAAAGAATGTTACCAAAATTTTGGAAGGGTTGAACATCAAAAGAGCCACATCATCGTCTTATCATCTGTGAGAAAATGGACACGATAAGTCGACTAACAAAACCATCATCTAGAGCATCAAGAAGAGGCTGAAAAGATCAAAAGAAAAGTGGCCACAAGATTTATCGGGGGTATTGTGGTCCTACAAGACGACGGCCAAAACAAGCACCGAGGAAATCCCTTTTTCCCTGGTCTACAGAGCCAAATCCCTAATACCCATAGAAGTTGTAGAACCCAGCTTCCGTTACACTCCAACCACTAAGGAATCTAACAAATAAGCCATGGCGGTAGGACTAGAGTTGTTGGAGGAGCGTAGAGAATTTGCTTTCGAGCGTTTGGCTGCACAAAATCAGAGAGTAGGAAGATACTTTAACATAAATATGAATTTAAGGCACTTCAAAATTGAGTATTACGCCCTCCGAAAAGTCACTCTTGCAACAAGAGATCCGAACGCAGGTAAACTATAAGCGAATTGGGAAGGATCGTATCGAATAACGAGAATCCCAGGGAAAGGATACTATCGGATCCAAGACAAGTCCGAAAAAGAACTGAAGAATAGTTGCAGCGTTAGTCAGCTCAAGAGATTTTATCTTTAAGAGAAGGTAGGTATGTTTTGTCTTCCAAAGAGTATTTATTTTTGGTTAATTGTCTCTTTCTGTGATAGGGAATGCTCACGAAACTACTATCTCCCCAGAAGAGACGGATACGCATTGCACTTTTTTCCTTGGCCGAGGTTTTGTCCTAATCGGGTTTTCCTGACAAGGTTTTAACGAGGCAACAATTCAAAAATACTTTAAGCTTAGCGTGTAGCACCTCGAAACCTGACTCTTCGAGACCTCGTACTCGAGTTTTGAGGGCAGAAGGTGCATCAACATATCGGTAAGGAGGCCTCTTCGAGGACAGACTCGCTCAAATTGGGACTACTGCCAGTCACTGCACTTTCCTGGTCTCTATTTTGCAAATCTTACAAACACCCCGATAAGGGATCATGTACTTATATGATGAGTCATCCCCCGTAACTTTGAAAGGATGAAATAAATAAATAAAAATCCTTTGCTGATTTTTCGGACTAAGTTGCACAATGAAAAATGTTCGGGACAAAACTAAACTCGGAAGCCATCATGCCTTGTAAAACAGCTTCAAACAACATGACATAGCCATAGAGCCTCCGTGCGTGCAGGTTCTTTTGAACATTTGAACCTTTATATAGGGTTGAGACGTCATCCCTATCAGAACCGGAAATTAAAAAAATGAAGTATCTTCCTTCATTTTGAAATTAGATGTCTTAAATACCAATTTCGCACTAGCGTTCCTGGATGTGACATTCTCGGATTGGGTTCAGGCAAGATGACATCAAACACAAAATACAAAAATTACATAAGAGTTCACCGATCGTTGAACCTTGGCTTAAACAACAAACACTCGAATATTAGCATAGTTCAGGTAGACGGGCGAAACAGTCATGCCTTGATGATTAAGTATAAATTAAAAAACCAACAGGTCATTAGGTGATCACAATTGTTGCAAAAAAACAAAGTGCATGTCAAAGCCTAAAAATACAAAATAGAAGGCAAACTAGCAATTGTCATTTACACCAAAGAGCGCTAAACTCTCGTACAAAAACATTTCTTTTAAGGGCATACAGGCCCCAAAGATCCAACAAAACAAGAGCATAGAGGCTCAAATACTAAAACAACAAAGGGTACGAAGACCCGAAAATATCCATCACATGGCACATATGCCAGAGCAACAACCAAAAAACATTCATAGGGCACGCATGTCCATCACATAAACTTTCATTAAAAAGGGCACACAAGCCCATCATAAAATCACTAGAGCTAAAAAAACCTGGCACCAGCCACCGGCATCACTGCTGATCCCCGCCACAGGAATAAACCCTTAGAAGTCCTCCAGCCCGATGACGAGGGGCTCAGGACATACAAAGCAAAGCTAGGGGCATCCTCACCACCGGAAGAGCCAGCAGAAGCATATGAGGAGAGAGACGTCTCTTCGTATAATTCATCCAAGTTTGCCTCAGCGCTCCCAAGTCCACCTCTGCATCTACAAGGGCCGAAGAGACATCAATCTCTCATATATTAACCCCTTGCAGGACCTTGAACTAGGTATGGATGACAACATAGTCTCAAAGCAAGATAGCCCTTTATTGGTCAGCATTCTATAAAAACGTTAGTCGCTAGTTCTGGGCTAGAAGTCGGGCTCGTAAAACCTCAAGCACTTGCGCCCGAGCACGAGCAGCATCAAGATCAATATCTGTCTGGACTAACCTCTCCCACATCAACTGGCGGTCTAGAGTCATGGTTCGGAAGGTCTCCTTCTAAGTTGCTAAAGCCTGGTTGGCCTCTTCTCACTGACCCTCCAGGAAAGTCCTTCGTTCTAGAGATCAACATGCTCGGACTGGAGCTGGGCCATCTCATCCTGGAGGCACCGACTTTCCTCTATCAACCTCTCTACGTCCTGAAAAGGCAGAGATATGTCTTTGAATAACTCGAAGGTAGAGATACGACATCATGCCCCTAAAAAAGATAATATGGAACAAATTTAGCTCATGCACTCACTCTAAAGGTAGATAATGCAAGGAAATAAGACTCGGGTTACCTGAAGAAAGATGCCCACAAGGTGGGCCAAGGAAACTTCCAAACTTGGGCCTGAGCTAGCAGTGGGAGAGGGAGGAACCGAAGGAATGATTTTAGAGACCGCAGAACCAAAATCAATGGCTCATGTAAGGTTGAAAGATGAGGGCCGATGATGAATAGAAATCACAGAGGTGGCACCAAGCTCTTCCCTCATTTTAGTGAGGGTTAGATTGCATGAAGAACCAAAGAAAAATAAAGAAGTAGACATAGTGCAGAATAGAGGTTTAAAGCAAGAAATTGTAATTGCTCAAGAGTAGAAGGCAAGAGTGAGAGTGAGGAGAAGTGATCATGATTATCAATTTATATAACCAGTTGGGGTAATCATTGCCCTTGGAAAATGAAGCGGTGCTCCATGTTAGTAAGGGTCAATCCGTGTCTCTGAAAGGGCACCATTGATTGAGTGATTGAATGCTTTTAATGATCGACTGATGAAGCATCTCACATTAGGGAAAGATGTGATGTTTTGGTTCCCGCAAAAAGTTTTGAAAAATTCACATAGACTCTTCAACTTCCCGGACTCATGAAATGAGAGGTCTGAAAAGTGGGGAACTATCTTTATCGGGTGAAAATGCCCCCAGGATATATGATGCATTTGGGAACTCCAATGACCTTGAGTTTCTACACAATTTTCTCCCACACCCAATAACCTCTATCACATCACCCCTCATCGAACAATACGTCATGGTACGCACGGGCATAGTGACATCAGCACGCCCACATCATTATAACTTTAAGGGGCATAATAGTCTAGTTTTGTCTTATATATACAAGACTTAGAAGAGAAGGAAGGGATATTGTATTCTCTCTAAGCTCACCTTTGTAACTAAGATCTCGATCTCTAAGCAATATACCACTCCAAGCTCTGATTCTCACTTTTTTCATTGTCCATTTTGAATCATGCTTATTTACACATTTTTACTTGCTTATTCCTGTAGTTATTTAACCTTTTATTTCACACATTCATAACATAACTAGATATTCTGAACTCACTAAATAGGGTCTCCGGATTGGATACAACCTACTTGTCCTTAAACCATAGAATTCAAATCTCTAACTGTGTTTTTGGTTAGAATCATTTTTACCGGAAAACACAAACATTCATCGTGAATGCGGTGGGCTTCTGTGAATGTGATAACACCCCTCCCCATCCTTCTTCAAAAATGTCAGGTCACCCTCGTGAATGCGATGAAGGGTGTTGCACCAGAAAACCATCAGTCACCAACAATGCCAAATCGGACCCCCGAAACACATCCGGAACTTTTCGGACACAAATCAAATATGTATTTCAGTCATAAAACACACTTTGACTGATGGATATATATTCCTCGAGTTTTAAGATCTTATTATACGTGATTTCTATGTGAATTTGGACGTTTTACTCGTGAATATTGCTAATGGATGTTATTTTGTGTCTAGGTGAAGATGAACTCAACTTGAAAAATAAAATGGATGAAACAAAGAAGAAAAAATAAGAGGAATCAGCTTAGAGCTGTGTGCAGCCACGCACAAGACCTCTTCACGCACCACTTTGCGTAAGAGGGGCTGGCTAACCCGCTGTGCGATCTTCTATCCGAAGTTGCACGTAGCTGCACAATCGCACATTATGCGTATGGTGAAGTTTTGTCGGGGCTAGTTTGGACATTTCATGGATAAGCCCCTGGAGCTATATAACGTTTTAACTCATCTAAATTAAGGTATCTTGGATTCTGGAGGAAAACGATGTTTGAAAGCTTGAAGTATTGACGTTTTTCGCTATTTTCTATAATCGATTCAATACGAAAGTTTGTATCGAAAGTGGTTGTAATGAATTCTAGTTTGTTTTATCCTTCTTTTATGCTTATTACTACGATTATGCAGTATATTATCTTAGGGTTTATGATAGATATAGTGTCTTGAGATTTATGTATGGATTAACTTCATTTCTTACTAGAATTGTCGTGTGGAGTTTTGAACTTTAAGCATATGATTTCCTTATTTTAGTTTAATTGAAAGAGGAACTACTTTATTGAGTATTTATGCGAGCTTGTTGTGGTTGAATTGCAATCCTTTTTAGTAATCGTAAGAGCTTTCTTGAATTGTTTTTTTATTAAAGATAGGAAGATATTCGAGAGAAGTTTTTCATCTATTAAATCTATTCGACAGTTTTGCATATGTTCTTGAGTTTTAATTTTGTCTATTCTTGACGACAGTTAGTTCATTCGAAAGAAAAATTAAGTATCACACGTAGACTAATCATTCGTTGAAATTGAAAGAGTCAATGAAACCTATGAAAAGAACTCTGAATGATTATTAATCCTACGTATTTATCTTGCACTAGTATCGTCATTGCCCTTATTTCTCTTATTGATAACAATCCTCGATCAATTTCTTGGCTTACATTATTCTTTTAGTTACTAGTAAAATAGTTACTTGTTGTCTACACAATAAAATTCTAAATATTTGGTTGCCTGAATAATATAGAGCAAGACTTTGTTTAAATTATTTAATTACACAAATCTATGTGGAGACGATCTTAAACTATACTATTTTCTTACTAACGAAGCGCTTAAGAAAAGTATACTATGTTTTGCACTCATCAAATTTTGGCGATGTTTCTTGGGATTGACAACAAATAATATTCAAAGAGAATCGTGTGTATTAATTCAGGCTTTTATTTTAATTACTTTTTTAGTTACACTTTACATGTTGAGTTCTCTCCAATTGTAGGTAACATATACTATTTTCTGACTCTTGATGTAAGAAATGATCATCGTCCCATGAAATCATTTCGTACAATCCAGAGCTCGAAAAATCTTTGCGACAACTAAGGAAAACACTTGCAAAAAGGGTATCTGGGTAGTCATCAAATCGAGTCATCATGGATGATAATGTAAGAATTCTGGTCTAGAGGACCCAATCAACCCCAATCATGGAAATGAAGCACCGCTTGCTTTTGTGGAATGGTGTCGTTGAAGGGGTTGGGAATCGAAGAAACCTTTTCCCTCTAGCTAAAGAGGTTTATCAAAATAACAGAAGGGCGAGGAGATTTCTTAGAGATTATACTAGGCCAAATTACAATGGGATGCAATCCAGTGTAAGATATCCACCTGTTGCGCCCAACAATTTCAAAATTAAGCACAGTGTTTTTCAAGCCATTCAAAAAAATTGAGTGTTTAGAGGAAATCTGAATGAAGATCCAAATAGCCAACTCATGGATTTTGATGAAATCATGAACACTTTTCACTACAATGGGGCATCCGACGATACAATCTACTTGAGGTCATTCCCCTTCTCTCTGAAACACGATGCAAAAATTTGGCTGAGAAGTTTACCTTCGAGATCAATTTGCACCTAGGAGGAGATGACAACTAAGCTCCTTGACAAATACCTCTCACCGGTGAGAACTGCGAGAATGAGGAAAACAATTAGTAACTTTGGATAGCTAGAGTGTGAAACTGTGTTTGAATCTTGGGAAATTGATGAAAAAAAACCACGGACTTGAACTCCCAACTTGAGTTCATAAGTGAGTTGCCGAAGATGCCAACAATGAACCATTAATCCACGACTAGTTGCCAAAAATGTCATGGTTTATGGAGTAGAGTTGAGAACATCACGTGAAGGTTTAAGAAGAAAACATTTTATTTTGGCTTTGTATGTAGGTCTTGGTCGAAGACCATGTTTGTTTTTCTTTTAGTTTAGCTTAGCTTTTAGTTCTTCTTAGGACATAGTTAATGTACCATGTAATAAGACAAGGTGACTAGGACAAGGATGTAAGAGAAAAGATGACTAGGCCGAGAGATTTCTCCAAATGTGATTTTACCGAGAATGAACAAGTTGTTAAGGGGAAGGAATCATCTAGAACATACGGTTCCCAAGAGGTTATCTCATTCATGCACTTGAAGACACCAAGAAGGAAACCTGGAAGTTGAGGAGTTGGCCGAGAAATTCACATGGTCACTCAGCCCAAGGTTCATGCCAAGAGGGAATGGTTCTCAACACTACCCAAGAATACAATTGATGAGATAACTAGTTCATATATTAAGGGTACCAAGGAAGGATCTAGAATGCATGGAAGATTGGGATTCATCCCCCCCCCTTCCCATTTCGGCCAAGGTACTTCAAGGACAAGAAACTTCCACACGTGCTCCAATGAAATAATTCATGAACTAACTAGTTCATGCATTTCTTTACATGGAAGACATAAAAGAGTGGTCTAGAGAACTTGAATAGTTGGTATACTCATTGTTCCCCAATTTAACCTGAACCCCTTCCCATTTGTTCCCACTTGACCGAGATTTCCAAGTAGTTTGTGTCCTTTTGTTATCTTTCTAGAATAGTCCATGTATGACTATAAATAGGACCCTTAGGATGTTGTAAAAATGAGAGTTGTTTATTGAAATATAAACTTGATTTTTACTTATACTCTAAAGTATTCAACTTGGGTGTTGTCTACCTTAGACTGGTCCTTGTGTGGGCCTTCGGTTCTTGTGTGAACCAAACCCTTAGTGTAAGTTTATCTAAGACTTGTGTGACTTAGTTGAACCCAAACTAAGGTCCCTTCGGCGTAAGTCTTGGTTAGAACTTGTGTGATCTAATCAAATCCAAGCTTAAGGAACCCACTTGGTGCAAGTGGACGTTGGAACTTGTGTGATCCAATCAAACCCAAGCCTAGGGTCTATCTTAATGTTACCATCCACCCTCACTTGGCTTGTTCACGGGCTTGTACTTAGAAACCCCGATCAAATCCTTATCCATTTGGCCAAACTCATCTTGGTGTCGACACGAGCATTAAAAACCTTATGTCATTATCCTTGTTCATATCGACCATCCCAAACACTTGCTTTGTACTCGGGTTTGAACCTAGCATCCCGTGTTCATTCCTTTCCCAAACCACTTTATTATTTCTACCACCACATCCCATAAGACTCCATAAACATGCCCACTAAAGGTCATTGATCGGAACCACCCATAATTTCCCGTCCAAACCCAAAAACCACAAACAGTCCACTGAAACAACCCTTACTGATACCTCACTATTTCAGCTAGTTTTTGAGACCATGCCACCATCAAACTACTGAACCCCAACCACTACAACAACCCTAAACTTACCCATTACCACCACATAAAACTCCGAAATGCAATTCTCCCTAAAACCACCCGAAACAGCCACCAAACACCACACTGCCGATAGTAGCCAAGAACCCCCACTTTTGAGTCCCAATTTCGGGTCGACCCGATTACAACCAAGCCCCAACCCACTTACCCACTTACACCCCATCTTATATACATCAAAAATATTCAAAAAATTACTGAGAATATGCCCCCACAATAGAATAGAGCCTTTGATGCAATTAACAAATTTTTGGGATGGCTTGACACCTGCCTCTCGGAGAAATCTTAAAATGCAGTGGGAAGTCCTCTGAGGAAGAAAATGCATGATGAGGCCATTGAAATTTTGAATGAACCATCAGAAGATGCTAACCAATGGTTTACAGATGGGACCGAGAGAAATTAGACAACTGGATACATCAGGTGAATGCATACACTACATTGCAGGCTTAGATTGAATCTATTGCCAAATATATTAAGCATCTAACCATATCTCAAATACAATCCAAGCAACTGATGATGTGTGATTTCTTTGGAATGGGACACCTAACTTATGAGTGTCAATAGGGGCCAGTTTCAGAAGAATAAGTGAATATTGTCGGAAATTTTAACAGAAGCAATTATCAAGGGGGAACAATTTCAAAGCTATGGGACAGAAGCATCCCGGGTTTTCTTAGAGTTCGCCCAGTGGTAGTCTTAATGCATGGCAACAGAATAATCCTAGAGGTCAAGGACAAGCTCAATCAGGGTATCAGGGTGTATACTATAAAGAGGCATACAATTGAGAAAAGTTCATTGACACAATCTACACTCTTGGGAAGGAGTTATAATGGCTAAAGGAGAACCATAAATTCCATTCCAACAGTTTGACAAAAGATGGAAAATTTTATCTTTACATTATCAATAATCGGCTCACACCTTCAGGCAACACAACAGAAGTTAATGGCTACCAAGCCGCTATCATATTTTGCCTAATGAATGAGAATGATTTTGATCTGGCAGGGATAATACAGGAACACATCTGTAAAAAGCCATTGTACGAAAATATTGGTTCTACTTTCTATCTCTAGTTCGCGGTTGTGTAGACTGGAAAAAGTCTATGAGAAGAAATCTAATATTGTCACTAAGGCTTAACCACTACTCCGACCTGACAAGATGTACATCGGCAAGGAGGTGGTGGAAGTAGCAAATTCAGGAGAATCGTATGACGATGACTCAAAGGATTCACATGACGAGGAGAAGATGGATGTTGATACAACCTCTCATTTGCAACCATCACAGGGGGTGGGAAAACCCACTAGTAGTACATTAGAGGAGAGAGTTACTAGGCTTGAAGGATAGGTATCATAGATGCAAACCTCTATGGCAGGGGTGCACACCATGTTGGACGAGCTCAAAGGTACTAAGTTAGAAGTTAGAGAAAAATCTTATGACGTGGTTACGCGCACTTGGTCGGGCCTGTAAAATTGGACACTATCTCCGACTTAGAGTGACCCTTTTAGGGAGTTTTCTCTTATCTCTTGCACTTTCTTTATGTCATAAGGGCATGCCATAATTTACTGCGAGGTGGGGGTTTGTATATATTTATTTTTTATTTTTTATTTGCTTTTATTTATGTACTTTATTGAGAAAACAAAAAACAAATTATCTTCATTTGAGCTTATCTTTTTGTGAATTTAATTGTTTCCAGCCTATATGATGTATGCTCACTACATTCTGAAGGTTGAATAAATTTGTTGAGAATTGAAGTTGAGTCTTATCAGTTCTTTATAATTGTGTGGTGAGGAAGCTTAATCAGTAATCATGTTTTGGGAGAATCTAGAACTTGGCTTGGTAGTGATTAAAGGCAAAATTTTTAGGGCATTCTTAAGTAGGGAAAAGATTGTAGACTTTCTTTGTAGATCCCTCTTAACCTAAATAAACCGTTTCTTTGTAGATCCCTCTTAGCCTAAATAAACTGACCATTGATTGTTATTATCCCTAGTCAACCCCTTTGTGCCTAGTGATAATTTCCTATTTCTTTGATAGACAAATATTTACCCTTACCCTTTCGTGTATATCTTAAGATTATGTTTACATTGTCCCCTCAGTGGCACTCAACTTGAGCTTTATTGCAAGAAATAAGTGTGGGAGAGTTCAGCGTGAAAAAAAAATAGTTTCTTATTTGTTCTATGAGTTGAAAGGAGGGAAATTGGTATGTAAGGTCTCAGAGCGATTGTGAAAAACAATAGAAAAGAAAATAGTGGAAAATATAATTGCAAGGTGTTTGTTGGTTGAGTTATGGAGGAAAAAAAAGTAAGGGAGATGCAAATGGTGGTTGGGTTGAAAAAATATGGGATTGTTTTGCTAAAGACTCAAAATGTGTAGTGCATGAGGGGATTACGTCACTTTTATCCATATAATCCTACATATCTCTTAGCCTATGTTACAACCAAATGCAAGTCCTACAAGATCCGAACTTGAGAGTTCCTAAATTAGTGGAGAGTCACTCGATTGTCAAGCCTATGGTATTTTTGAAGAGCGTGAGTTACTTCTTTGTGAGTGTGAGTGCCCTTAAATATGATGGCATGTTTGTTCGTCCTAATCTTGTGTGTGTGCTTCCTTTTTCTGGTAAGACATGTCAAGGAATGGTATTTGATTTAACTTCGGTTTTCAACAGGTTGGAAAGGCCGAAGATAAGGGTTGTATGCATCAATAGGATTGGTTGAGTTGATCTTCGTCTATAAAATTTGTTGCGTCCTAGTTGGTTGAAGCTAATGATTTAATTTGCCTCCCGAGCAAAACTTAAGTGTGGGAGTGTTTGATGGATATATATTCCTCGAGTTTTACGAGCTATGTGATGTGATTTCTATGTGAATTTAGTGGTTTTACGTGTGAATATTGCTAATAAATGTCATTTTGTGTCTAGGTGAAGATGAACTCAACTTGAAGAACAAAATGGATAAAATAAATAAGACAAAAAAGAGGAATTAGTTTGGAGTTGTGTGCGGCCGCACACAAGGCCCTCTCTTTGCGCACCACTTCGCCCAAGAGAGGTAGTGAGGACAGAAGCTGGCCAACAATTTTAATAACTATAGCATGTCAGAAATGAGGAGTTGAGGTGGTTAGACCTATACCCCGAAATTCTCCCAGCATAGGAGCCTATGGTTCCATTCTTGTTGTTGCCTCTGCGCGATCTTCTGTGCGAAGTAGCACCCAGCTGCGCGATCACTCAGCGTGCATACGGTGAAGTTTTATCTGGGATAGTTTGAACATTTCACGTACAAACCCCTTGATCTATATAACGTTTTAACTCATCTAAATTATGGTATATTGGATTCTAGAGGAAAAAGATGTTTGGAAGCTTGAAGTATTGACGTTTTTCGCTATTCTCTACATTCGATTCAATACGGAAGTTTGGATCGAAAGTGATTGTAATGAATTCTAGTTTGCTTTCTCCTTCTTTTATGCTTATTGCTACAATTATGGAGTAGATTATCTTAGGGTTTATGGCATACATGGTGTCTTGAGACTTATGTATGGATTAACTTCGTTCCTTGTTAGAATTATCGTGTGGAGTTTTGAACTTTAAGCATATGATTTCCTTATTTTAGTTTAATCGAAAGAGGAACTACTTTGTTGAATATTTATGCTAGCTTATTATTATTGAATTGCAATCTTTTTTTGTAATCGTAAGAGCTTTCTTAAATTGTTTTTGACTAAATAAGCGTAGAGCTCCAAAAAATTTCACGCAAATTGCGGCAAGAAATCAGGTACTTTGAGTTGATTTTTCTGAGATTGCGGAATTGATTCAACATAATGTCTTCAATTGCAAATTCGACTCCAATTTTGATACAACATAGTGGTCATTGGTCGAGCAACATTGAATTTGAGAATTTTAGTATTAATGAAATTCTGATCAATTCGGGCTGCAGTTACGAGTATTTTGGTGATGCAATATATAAGAAATTAGGTAGAAATTCATCTACAACTGTAATGGAAATTAAGTATTTAGTGAGGGTTGCATCAATGCCTATATACAATGATATGAGTGTCAAATTGTATATGACGGTGAAGAAATAAAACTTAGATATCAATAAATATCCATTATGCATAACAATGAAGGATGCTAGTGAATGATAGAATGCTAACTTTTTGGGAACAACTTCAACTGCTATACAACATTATGAAATAGTAGTACGGAATCCTCCAAGGGCTATAGAAGGAGTAAACATTGGTGATGTTGTTATGCTTGATTACAAAAGTGAAGATGCTTTTCGACACAATAATGAAGGAAAATATAATAAAGGATCTACTTCATAAGAAAATTGCATTATTGTATTGGAAAAATGATACAATATCTAGTGTAATGTAGCACTACGCGATACAACAGAGATTTCAATTTATGGTCGAAAGATCATCTACATCAAGGTATGTATCATTTTTGTATAAAAATATGTATCATTACTGTGTATGTATAGAAATATGTATCATTATATAGAACTTGTATCATTATTGTATGGAATATGTATCTTACAATTTGTGTATAGAAACTATATCGTTGTAGTATAGAATATGTATCAAAGCATTATTGTATAAAATATGTATCATTGTAGTATAGAATTTGTATCATAACAGTATTTCAACTGAACTTGCACATTATCATTTATATGTTTTAAGTAGGTATTCTCTTAAATGTATTGATGAAAGATGCACATGGACTTTTAGATCTTCAACTCTACACCAATCAAACAAATTCAAGGTGAAGAAATTCATTGATGTTCACACGTGTCCCGTTATGGAGAAAATGTTGTCACAATATCATGCTACTTCAGTAACCATTGCAAAAATGGTGAAGAACAAATTTATCAATCTGAAATCAACATACACTCCAGCACAAATCATGGAAGACATGAAAACAGTATGGGATTAGAATGAATTACAAGAAAGCATACAGGTCAAGAGAAAATGCACTTAAAATTCTAAGAGGTTCTCCAATAGAATATATGATAAATAAAAAAATCTAGGGTCTTTCGCAATGTTACAAAAAATAAACAACAGACACTTCTTGTATGTTTTTATTGCACTAAACGTGTCAATCATAGAATGAGAATATTGCATGCCTACTGTCGTGGTTGATGAAACTTTTCTTAAATCATCATACCCTGACATGTTGTGTGCTAGTGTGCTCGATGCATCGAGTAACTTAAGTTAAACTTTATTGAATGTAACTACTTTGAATACTTTTGTTTTATGATTACTGATTTAAATATAATGTTTCAGACAACCTTGATGTATTTGGCCTTGAGGTTTAAGTTGTTATTTTGGCATTTAGATAGTTGCTGAAATAATAGTTGCATAGATAGTATTGATACTTTCTCAACACCATATTGATATTTCTCTCGTTTGCTTAACTCAAGTAAAATTCTTCCACTAGCATATGTTGTTGATTATTCTGAAAATGATGCTTCTTGGGAATGGTTCTTTCGAATGTTTAAATAGATTTATGGTGAAGGGGGGAAAATGTGCATAGTATCCGATTGGCATGTTAGCATATTGAAGGCGGCTTCGAATGTATATCTAAATGTGTCTCACTGTATATGCATCTACCATCTATCGAACAACGTCAAAGGTAAGTTCAAGAAGCATCACGAGCGGCTAAAGCCAATATTCTCTGCAACGACAAATGTCATGAGGGCAGATTTTAATCACCTCATGGAAGACATGGACAACATCGATAATAGGATAAGGGGCTACCTGTTTAATATTGAGTACGAAAAATGGTCCATATCTCATTCCAGAGTAAACAGATCCATAGTGATGACTTGAAATATAGCGGAGTCCCTAAATTCAAAAACTAGAGACGCAATAGACCTGCCAATCAAGAGTTTGATATAATTCATGATGAATTTGATTATAAGATGTAACAATGATAACATAAAGGATGCAACAACAACATTTACTGAATTAGGGAACAAATATAACATAATAAGGAAGGAGAACATCATTTTGTTAGATAGCATGGCGGTAAACAAATTCAATCATCATTTCTATTTCATACACTTGACTAATCACCTTCCCCGATTTACTAATGACATTTGTTAAATATTCAGGTAATGGCTTCAACTTAATATGTATATACAGTGATGGATGTTGAGAAGCGAAATATAGTGTGCATGCGTGAAAAGAAATGTAGTTGCCAATGATTTTAAATTGATGGAATCCCTTATCTGCATGCTATGGCAGTATTAAGCTACACGCATATGGAGGTACAAAACTATGAAGCTGCTTATTACACAAGAGTATACTTCTTGAAGGCATATTAATTGCCAGTAAATTCACTTCCAGATGAGAGTGAATGGGACATTCCAACAGAGGTGGTGTTAGGTAACATAGTCCAACCACCAATATGGAAATCCAGACCAGGTAGACCAAAGATTAAATGATGCAAGAGATTCCTCGAGTATCTGTCTACTACGCATCCAAGCTCATGTGGTCGATATGAAAAAACAGGGCATAATAGAATGATATGCAGAATTGCTCCCATAAGACTCTAATAGATGTTATCACAAAAATCTTTATTGTTTCTTGTTCTTTCGTTTTTTGAATGATGCAACTGTTTACATTATAAAAAATATTAACAAATTATGACATTTACACTAGTATGCTTCTTATGTAAGAACAAAAAATCCAACCAGTTATTCAGCTATGTAGAATAAAATGGATAGTCTTTGATGGTGCATTCCGATAATTCTATACTTGAGAGTATTGTGTTCTTTTTAAATTTGTTGGATTGGGTTATGTTAGATGTTTTGTATATGAACATTTGTATAAGTCTTTGTTGCTCAATAGGTACACCAATCTGAGTTGTTATTTTATCCTTCAGGGCTGAAACTTGCACCAGGCTCATAAAGGGCTAATTCAGGTTGTGTATACAGATTTTATACATACTCCCAGTTCAGTATACAGAAAATATACAATATTTATAAAAAAAAATATACAATATATATACACATATTATACATGTATATCAGAAAAGGAAGTGTACAAGGCCACATAAATTCGTGTGGTTCAATTTTCAAAACATGTGACATCAATAGGAATTAAAGTGATCATATCCATCATAGAGTCTTTTTGCAAGTCTATTTCAATATTGGACTCTGCCTCAATCAAAATGGAATCCATCCCACATGATAAAGTAACACGAGATATTGATCTTCTTGAATGGTTCAGTAAATTAATGTCTCACAATTTGACACAAATTTTCTGATACAACTTGAACAATTGACTTAGCACACCAACTAGGAGTAAAAGGGGCTGCATTTTTCACACGAATCTTGTTCTTTCAGTGCCATATACTATCATATGGATCCAGAAACAAGTAAAAATCATTTAGGTGGTTCTGTTGTATCTTTGTCTTTGCTTTCATTGCTAGTATATAAGCAATCTTATCAAATTACAATGCACTAACAATTTTATCGCAAGTATCAACACTAGGTAGACACAAATTGATATCGCAAGAAGAATCAATTCGGTCATCAAGAAGATCAACTTGTGTTGGAACACCCACATCAATAAGTGTCAACACTAGGTGGATACAAATTAATCTCGCAAGAAGAATTAATTCGGTCATCAAGAGGATCAACTAATGTTGGAACACCCACATCAATAACATTATCAACAATCATCAAAGATATAAGCTCAACACATGGTAAAGATATAAGCTCAACACATGATATATAGCCTGATAGTGGATAATGTTGGCTGCTATGTTATGAACCATACTGGGGTTCGTAATCATTTTTAACTCAGAGAATATATATCTCAAATAATGCACCAGGGGTCGTGCCATGGTGGGAATCATCATCTACTGCCAGGCTATATATCATAATGCACCATGATTCATAACATGACGGACATCATCATCCACTACCAGGCTATATATCATAATGCACCATGGTTCATAACATGGCTGACAACATCATCCACTGCCAGGCTATATATCATATCATCATGCACCATGCTTTATAACATGGCGGGTAGTATCATCCACTACCAGGATATATATGTAACTGTAGTTCTGAAGTGAATCTTTAGAGTCATACTGTAACACTGTTATGGAATACTGAAAGTTTCTATACAGGCATGAAAACATATTGAGGTGCTGATATGCAGTACTGACTATTATTATACTGAACTAAGACATGAACTCAATTCGTATGGTAATGCATGATACTGAAATACTGGATTATACTGAAATGCATGATACTAGAATACTGAATAGAGCTACACTGAGTCATGTGTTCATAAACTAATTATGAAGTTTGAAGCATTATCTTTTCACAGTAAACTGAATTGGCATAACTGAGACTCATGGGATATCGAACACAAGTCTATAATATATGATACTGAAAATATGAAATCATAATGAAGTACATGATACTGGAATACTGAATAGGACTGGACTGAGACATGTATTCATAAACTGATTATGAAACCAGAAGTTTTCAATGTTTCTAAACATGTTGAGTTTCTAGACTGAGACTTATGGATATCAAACACGAGTGTAGATTGATTACATTTTGAGTTCACAATGTTCGAAATAACGATCATGAATGAATTATGAAACTGGAGAATAGAAATTCTACATGCATAATACGAAAGATCTTCTAAAGACAGTCAATGAAATTGTGTGGATCTTCCTTTTTACTAGACCCTGTGAACACTGGAGGCTCCATACGTAGAAATTCCCGAGTCCTGAAGCTGGATGACTCTCCACTAGCCCCTGTACATGGAGTCGTTCCCTGACGCTAAGCTTGAGCATCTACTATCTAAGTAAGTAACTTAAAGTTCCCCTAATGTTAACATATGAGGTATCAGGTGGTGGAGTAACTATAGGACAAGTTTCTGCAGGCCTATAATTAGGTGGGGGTGCTGTCGAGGGTGTTGATCCTGATGACATTCTCTTAGCATGAGTCCACCTCCTGAGAGGCATTAGCAGCATCCCTCTTGCTTGTAGCTGACTTTTTTTTAAGGCTTTTTCTGAAATACGTAATACGCATGAGTTAGAAGGATTCCTAAAGGTATAGCTCTAACTGCACGATCTAGAGAATGAAAGAAGTGAGACAATTCTGAATGTCTTGGTGATCAACAACTTACATGTATGGCGTGCACATACACATAAAAGAGAC
Organism: Anisodus acutangulus; assembly: GCA_029783415.1. Taxonomy (NCBI): domain Eukaryota; kingdom Viridiplantae; phylum Streptophyta; class Magnoliopsida; order Solanales; family Solanaceae; genus Anisodus; species Anisodus acutangulus. The sequence goes on from CM056489.1 coordinate 26,401,925, forward strand.
CCCACTGGACACGGCTTAATAGACTCCCTAGAACACTTCAATCTAGTGCTCTGATACAAAGTTTTGTAACCCCCCGAATCATGGTCTGAGCATAACTAGACATTCGGTGCATGACTATATATGATCGAGAAAACCAATTGGCTGGCTAAATCAACATGTGGTATACTAAATATGGAATATAATTAATAAACATGTTGAGATACTGAAAAGTCTAACTAATAAATTATAAATGCGGATAAACCTGAAGTATATAAATGTAGCCGACATGGCTAACATACAAGCCTGCTAAGTACTGACTGTTGTTCTAGTCTATGAAGCCTCTAAGAATAATGAAGTATTGACTGCTATTGGGATAAGGCCCCCGGCATACCTAACTGTCTGAACTAAATAAAGAATGTAAATAAGATAACGCCCCAAAAGACTGGGGCTCACCAAATCAGCTGATACTAGAACCTAGCGAGCTGAGTCGTCAATCAGTAAATCATTGTCTGCATCGCGAGATGTAGGCCCCGGGTAAATGGAAGTTAATGCATTTGAATTATATTGTATATAAAGCAACTAAAAGAATAAGCAGGCACATGATATAATAGGAACATGAAACTGAAACATAGACATAAGTGTCATTGAGCATTGTAATTTGTTTAACATGAGGGGGAAAGTCACCTCTATTCTGTAATGAACCATACTGGGGTTCACAATCATTTTTAACTCAGAGAATATGTATCTCAAATAATGCACCATGGGTTGTTCCATGGCTGGCATCATCATCCACTGTCAGGCTATATATCATAATGCACCATGGTTCATAACATGGCGGCAACATCATCTACTGCCAGACTATATATCATAATGCACTATGGTTCATAACATGGCGGGAAACATCATCCACTGCCAGGCTATATATCATATCATCATACACCATGCTTCATAACATGGGGGTAGCATCATCCACTACTAGGCTATATACGTAACTGTAGTTCTGACGTGAATCTTTAGAGTCATATTGTAACACTGTTATGAGATACTGAGAGTTTCTATACTGAGACATGAAAAGATATTGAGGTGTTGATATGCAGTACTAACTATTACTATACTGAACTAAGACAAATGCATGATACCAAAATATTGGATTATACTGAAACGCATGATACTGGAATACTGAATAGAGCTAGACTGAGTCATGTGTTCATAAAATAATTATGAAGTTTGAAGCATTATATTTTCATAGTAAACTGAATTGGCATAACTGAGACTCATGGAATATCGAACACGAGTCTTTAATATATGATACTAAAAATACGGAATCATACTGAAGTACATGATACTGGAATGTTGAATAGGACTAGGCTGAGACATGTATTCATAAACTGATTATGAGACCTAAAGCTTTCACTGTTTCTAGACTGAGATTCATGGATATCAAACACGAGTCTATATTGATTACATTCAAAGTGCACAATGTTCAAAATAACGATCATGAATGAATTACGAAACTAGAGAATAGAAATTCAGCAACTATTCAGGAAACTAAGGCATAACTATGTTATAAGGCAATTCATAATAATCAATAAAGAACGTGGCGTAGGGAGAATCATCAACATTGCCAAATGTAGAAAGTTAGCCTCACATACCTCAACTTCCTGCTCGAGAGCATCAAACAACATTCGTCAACCCTTTCAACTTTAATCTAAGGCAATACAAGTAAAAGATATTCCATATTAGCAATACATGATTTGATCATTTAACCATTTTATCAAACACTTGGTAGGCATAAAGTTCCACAACCTTCATTAATGGTGTTTTCTTCACCCAATTCCCATACTATCACTTCTAGGTGATTCTACAATCTCATTTAGATGTAATCAATATCGTTCTTCATCACCCATAAGGTAAACAACACCCCTAATCAATAATTCACAATCAACAACCCAAACTTATAACCGTTCATGTTTTTCCATCAACCCCATCAACTTATATCTCATGAACTTATAGTTTATAAACATCAATACAAAGTTGTAATCAATTAAAGGATGAAGGTTTTACCTTTTTAGCGTTTGATTATCTTGAATTCGGATTCTAGGGTTCTTTCATTCAAAAGAGTGTATCAATCGATTATCTATGGATTTTAAGGGTTTATCCATGTTAATAAGGTGTTGGGGAATTAGAATAAACTTAGAATCATCATTATAACTTATCTTGAAGGGTTCTTGAGGCTTCGGACTTGTTCTCTCTGACTTTAGGATGATATTTCGGGGCTATGGGGTGTTAGGGAATGATGTAGGGCATTTAAAACATCCTTTTTTGTTGTCCCGGTGCGCGGTCGCGCACCTGAAGTCCTCTTCGTGCAGCATTTTGAACAACGAGGGCAGTAACACTGTCTCTGGTGTACAGTCGTGCATCTGAAGGTCACTTCGCGTACATTGCACAGTCTCTAGTATAATGAGCATAACATTTTGTACAAAGCTCTGTTTGACCTCCACAACATATGCTTTGAAAGGTATTTCAAAGGGATACAACGTTCATGAAGGAAGTGTTCCCAAATTCCTTATAGCATTTTCCGAATACTCACTTGAAGTGAGACCTTGTGCAAACTCACTTGAAAACATGACCCGTAGAGTAGCTTCCGACTATACTTTGCACAAAGACTCTTCTTATAACTTAATTAGTTTTCAAAACACTTTCCATACTCCTCATATTAGTTCCATTACATTCATATCGTACGGGTCAAATTTTAACCCGAAAATACGAAGTGTTATAATAGTATTAAAACACTAAAATATTCCAAGACATTGACATAGAAACAGAAGTAAGCCAATAATATTCAGGCACTAAGTTTTCTTACAATTCAACATAAGTGACTTTCAAAAAGATTCTTCAAAAACTATGCAATTGTATATGTATTTACACCTATTACACTTACAACTATCCTAAAACTAACCACTCTCTCTTCAATCTACCAACAGACTCATCATCACTAACTCTATTTTTCTTTGTTTCTTCTTTCCATAATCCCATAGCAATACACCATAGCGGCTCCTAGAGATGGCAGTGGATCGTGGATCCGATCCGGATCTGGTGGATCCAGATCCGTTTTATAGGATATGGATCTTCAAAATTTGAATCCGGCGGATCCGGATCGGATCCGAATCCGTTTATGACGAATCGGATCTGGATCTTGTGTTTGAGATCCGTATCCGATCCAGATCCGACCCGTGGATCCATTCTTTATTAAATATATGCATAACCTAGAATGTAATTTTATAAGTATTTTCTTAAAAAATTCATAATTTCTGTATTTTACATTCAGGTTTGGAGTAATGATATTGAAAATTTAAGGAAGAATTGGCTGAAACAGCAATTTTATTCCCCTACTAATCACCCTCAACTTCCATTCTCACACCTCTTAATTTCCTTGAATAAATAAATTAACAGACCTCTTAATTTATAATATAGATATAAATTAGTGCTATAATATATTTACTTTCCATGTTTGCTGCAATATGACTTTAATGCCTTTCTACTCCAAAATGGTTAAATGAAACAGCTTCTTTAAATCCCATGCATTATTTAACATACTCAAATTATCTCTTATTTACTTATTTAATTTTCTATCTATCATACTGAAAAATGCATTTTGTTACAAGTATATGTACATGTTTATCAGATTTAATTAGGTCTTTATCATTTTATGAGACTTCCTGATTTTTTTTTTGCTGTTATAGAATTAATGAGACATTCATTTGTCGACAACAATATAGGGAGGCCAAAGATGTCATTGTCCAATTCTCCATGTGCAGCATGCAAATTATTGCGTCGAAAATGCACTCAAGAATGTGGATCCAGATCCGATCCGTGAATCCAATGGATTCGGATTTGGATATGAGTTTTATGAATCTGATGGATCTGGATCTGGATCTGGTAGGATCCAGTCCAGATCCGATCCGTTGTCAGCCTTAGCGGCTCCGGATAACATCACTATCATTTACAACTTGAGGAATTTCACAGCTTGAATCAATTACTCAGCAAATGCAGTAGCAAAAACACCACATTCTCTGCAACAAAAAGTTGCACATAAGGATTTATAGGAAAAAAGACATCGTCGACAGTACACCAGGGGACATTGCACCTCATAAAATACATCATATACTCATCAATTGGATCTCCTTCAGTAATCAACCCGACATCTATATTATTCTACAAAAAGTGATTGTACTTAGACTGTATCAAACAATTAAATCAACAATCGGTAGTTGTAAATATCATTGAACCATCAGCATTCTCATATTTCCCTTTCTTCCTCAGATAGTAAAATATCACATCAATATGCTGAAGTGTGAAGAATACACACACATAGTCAGAAAAAATATATACATTTTATATACACTTATTATACATTCTGCAATTTTCCTAAAAGGATAAAAAAGAAGAGTTAACTAGATATAACAAGACATCTGACTTACTAACTCACTTAGGGCTTTCCCTGCATATGCAAGTTTGAAGAATCATTATTTTTCTTGAATCAAGTCAACTCTATAGCCAAAAGCCTTTTTAAGGTCATTGGCATGTTTTGAATAAACAGGCCTGCAAAAATCATGATACAATGGCATGTTTTATGACACAAATACAAGAAATAAAATGAAATAAATAAAGGGAGAAAAGACAGAAATAGAAGACTTATTGTACTCTTTTTTCAAGCTGAAATCAATAGGACTCTCAATACTTATTTGAAAATGATGCTTCATAGGGAAGATGCACTTAGTTGGGGTACTACAGGAGCTTGAACATTGTTACTATCAGATTCAAAATTGGTCAAGTATGATGATTCACATGTCTTTGTTCGTTTTTATGATCTACGAGGCACAATAGGTGTGCCATCCAAAATAACAACACCTTTTCCAAATCCTACAGAAGTCTCTCCCACATTTTTCTCAACCTTTATAACCATCACATTTTCTCCACTCCCGTAACAACACTTTTATCACTACAGTTTAGGTGAATTTAGAGAACTCGATATCAGGGACAGCAGACCAGAATAACTCCTCCATCTTGTTTTTCTCCTTATCCGCTACGTGATCACCTACATAATCCTCCAACTCATTCCCACTGTTTTTACCAACTCCTAACTCATGACTGTAAAACTTTGGGCGATTTTAGAAAAACCAGCCCATTCATCACCCTCCTCTTTCTGGCTAATTTTACCATCCGCCACATGATCGAGGGATACAACCTCCACCACACCATTCACCACATTATCAACCTCCTACATAGTCTTATCATTTTTATCACTACCGGATTGGGTAAATTTAGAGAACTCAGTATCAGGGACAGCAAACGAGTCTAACTCCTCCCTACTAATTATACCATCATCTGTCACATCATCAACTACATAATCACCCTATTTCACGCACTCATATGCCGCATCATCAGCTAATTGATCATCTAACACATGATCACCCTCTTTCATAACCTCATCTGTCACATTAGGGCAATCAGACAAGTCATCATTCTTGCTATTTTTATCCTTATACGCCAAATGATTACCACACAATCCCCACCCAGTGTATGATCATTTGCTTAAGCCCCATCATCACCTACCCCATGACTATCTTGGTGGTCCTCATCTCTACTATCACGTTGTTCCTAAACACAAAACATATACAAAAAAGTTTGATTTCAAAAGCGTATAGCAATAATAATGTCAGTTTAAAAAATTCCATGAAAAATACCTCAGAATTATCCTTTATATGTGGAGCTTTAAGAATATTTTTGAATAAGGATCTCATTTCCTCCTTCATTGAGGCAACTTCATTATTTAGCTACAAAAGAAAAGAGCAAAAATCAAAATCAAAACTTAGAAAAAATAATACAGATAATATATATATACCAAATTGAAATCACTTCTCACAAGTGTCAACTCATCACTAATTTTGATTGTGCAATGCTTCTTGGTATTTTGAGCAGGTGAAAAATTTACATTCATATCAATTTCCTCTTCTTCAGGCACAGATTCAAATGCAGGCAACTCTAGTGTTGTTTTTCAACACTCGATGGCACAATGTTACTCAACAAAACTGCATAACACAAAAATGTGTTAACATATAACAGTAAATAAAGCATTGCATTAACTAATAGACACTATCTTAAAAAAATAATTTTTACTTGATACCGACTTATATTGAAAAGTTCAGTCTTCAAACTTTTGTATGTCACTTTTTGTTTTAGCTTTACAGAGCAGTTTAGTATGTGTAGCACACTATCTCCTATCCGGTAAGCAAGACTTTTATTAGCATAGCCACAACACTAATAAAATCAACACTGGAAAGTTAAAGGCAAACCGCTACAATGATACATCCATCCTACAAACCTTGTACTTCATTTGACTCCAGCATAGCTGTAAAACATACGTTCCTCAAGGGTATGCTTGGTAATCACCACACTCAACCACCAAGAAGTCATCATTTATTATGACATCATCATTTGTAATAAAAAAATTAAAGAGTAAATGAAGTACAAGATAGCAATCATTAATGCATCCTCATCATATTGCCACTTTTTTTTCGTGAAACATTCAATCAGTTCTAGCTTCATAACCTTCGAAGCATCAGAAAAATACAACTCCATCAACCGACTTGACTGATCAAGTGCATAATCTTTATTACATTCTCTAGTGAACTTTAACCCAGTAATTAAAGTAAACTCCCGAGTCTGAAGCACAACCTAGTATTATTCACTTTAACTCATATCTCATCATCTCTATCTGACACCACTTTCCTAAGAAATAATGCATGTATAAGTTGATTTTGTATTAAAACTGATTGCAAATCTAAAAAATAACCAAAACATGTTTCTTTAAACATCTGAAGTTGTTGGTCATTCAAATTAGATTTCAATTGATCCACAATTAGGCAATTTGTGTGTACACTAATTCCAGTCGAGTAACGATCACGTGGATGAACATAGAAATTCCAAATCTGCACAAAAATTATAATGCAAATGTACTTAGTAAAACTCTCAAAAGCTACATGTATCCACAAACCCACTTTTTACACTTTAATAAAAATATACACTAAAAATACAGATATTATACATATAAGTAATGACACTTCTACACACTATACATACAACTACAAAGTATACATAAAAAAAGAAGTGCTTATACAACATTCCATATACACAAAACATACAGATATTATACATATAAGTACTGACACTTCTGCACACTATACATACAATACAAAGTATGCATAAAAAAGAAAGTGCTTATACAACTCATATACACTAAATATACAGATATTATACATATATAGTACTGAAGCTTATACACACTATACATACAACTACAAAATATTCATAAATATGAAGGATTGCAATTAATATATACTAAAAATATACAGAGATTATACATATATAACAAAATGAAAAAAATACCTTCAAATCAGATTGGACACAAAACTTTTTCTTCTTGTGAACAGCATCCTCCTCGTCATCACTTAGACGAATGCATTTTTTTTGAAGGACCAACATCAGCCTCTTCAGCAGGCTTCACAATTTTTGAACCTTCGTTATCTATTTTTCTATTACTTTTAGAGCCTTTGCATATTTGAAGTATCAATGGATTTTTGACAGAATCACTCTCCGTTTTACTTTGTGAATTAGTCATTATCTCAGTAGGAGAATCAATTAATATTGCACTCCGTGACCATAGGTAATATCATCATCCTTAGGGTTGAATTTCAATCCTCTACCCCCTAACTTCGTCTTTAAAGAAAACCCTCTTTTTGGAAATTCAAACGGGAGATTGGGCTTTCATTAGATCATACGCGTCGCTGGGCTACTCAGTGTCAATAATTTGGGCCGAGTTTCTATTTCGGGGCATTAAGATCAAACTTGGGCCATTAAAATTTATAAGGGCCACAGAGGGTCCTTTTCCCTTTAATGATCCTGCGACCTTAAAGGAAATTTGAACCCCCTTGACCCTGAGCTAAGCTTCTCAGCTATGTCAAGAGGATTCACTATGCAGTATATATACAAAAATATCAAATTGACCTGATATGTAAAGTGTAATTTTTTGGCGAAGGGGTTCGGATGAACCACTCCCGCCACCCTAGCTCTTCCCCTACTTACGACTCTATCACAATCCGTGTTGGTCATCAAATACTAAAAACAACAACAAATCTAACAAACTCATTTTGCAATAATGTTGATTTGCTAATATTTTCAAGCTTTTTCTACAACACCCACTTATTTTAAGCTCACTTTTTATATTCGAAATTCAAGACCACTTCAAAGCATTATACTTAATTGTTATAGATTAGAAAAATAGCATTGAACAATAACTAAGAGGACGAGGAGTTCATTTAAACCCACTTTTCATATTTGAGATTTAAGATCACTTCTTCAAAACATTATATTTAATTGCTATATATTTGAAAACACTGTCGCACAATAATTTAAAAAGAAGAAGGAGGAGGATGAGGAAGAGGAAGAGGAAGAGGAGACAACGTGTTTTATCTGATATATGTCAAAACTAGATATATATTACTTTCTCTGTCTCAATTTATGTGGCATAATTGAAATTTTGAGAGTCAACCAAATATTTCTTTGATCGGAATTTCTTAATATGCCTTTTAAAAAATTTAAGTTATTAATTATAGTGATTTATAGTACTTTTTATGTAGTTTCCAAATATATAAATTTTATTTCAAAACGCTTAAAGCTTCTATGTCCGAATTCACAGTCAAAAATTAAAATTTTGAATCTCGAAATTCCAACTGTGCCACATAAATTGAGACCGAGAGAATAAATAATTTTAATTGGATACAGATTAAATGAAACTGTCCAAATAGAACACGCCGTGAAATATTTACTAATAGAATCCACTGCTGATATTTTTTGAAGCAATTACTTATAAGTTTCCTCTTTATTATTTGCCTATATAAATGTTATATGTTGTTTCCCTTCTCAACTTCCCCCCCCCCCCCCCCCCCCTATATTTCTAATCTCACTTTTTCAAAGTTGAAAAGGAATAGAATGTTTAAATTAATTGTCTGCTTTTCATTTTTTTTCTGCATTAATAATATCAATATCACCAAAAGTAAATCAATTAGATTGTGAAGGACAAGTTTTGTACTTTTTGAGTTGTGCACCGGCACATCTTAAAAGAAAAATAAAACATAAATATAAAAACATAGCAACTGCTTTGTTTTGAATGATTAATAAGGGGAATAGTTTAATCGTTTGAAGAGGAAGTTTTCGGATTTTGTTTTTTTATATTTCAATTCGATTCTTCTCGTGAATGTTGATTAATTTTTCACCATTAGTTTACTATTTTGTACTAAAGACTTAACAAAAAAGGTGCAAGTTGGCTAAAAAAAATATTTGAGTTGGAGAAATGTACTCCCCAAGCATGGAATATCAGCATAAAAGAAAATTTGTGGCAGAATTGCTCTCGTTGAGAGTCGAACTCAAGACCTCCCGCTTACTAAACGGGTGCTCTAACCAACTGAGCTACGAGAGCTTCCTGGTATAATTACTGGCCTTTAGAGTATAATATCAATTATCTGTAGGACTAAGAACGTGCAAGACTACAAGGACGATAAAGCAGTAGGGCATTCACATGCTCTGCACATAAATTCAGGTCAATCCCCTTCACAGGCTGATGTCTTCTTTTTTCCTTTTCCACCAGTTGCCTAAAAGTCCACAGTTTGGAGTCAATTTCACAATAGTAAATTTTATTTAAAGACCATCAAGTTTACTGTTAAAAATATGTTGTGCTAGTATATAATATTAGATTCATAAGTTACGAAACTCAAATTTAAATATAATGTTTTACGCGACACCATTTAGTTATATATATTTGCATTTGACATGTTAGCTTGAGTCATGATAAGAATGATCATTAAAGTAATAATAAAAATATTGAAGTAATCTATTTTGTCTTGAAAACAAAAATGGAAGGAGTTAAAATACGAAAATTAAACCCATTTAACCTTTAGTATGATTCTTGACATTAATTACTCTATTTTTGAAAATACATAAATTCACAAATTTAATGATTAATAATAATATAAAATCGTGATAAAAATTTATATAACTTTATCAAAATAAAAATAGTAGGAGTATCATTTTTTTTTCAGGACAAAGGGACAAATGATTTAAGTGGGTTGTCTTGTTTCCTAGAAAACGCGCAGATAATAAGTCGGTCCAAAAGTGAAAGGTGCATAGTGGACATCCCAATCGTGCAATAAAGTTCAACTTTAAGTGTGCTTTTGGTACGAATTGGAAAACATTTTCTTGATTTTTTAATGTTCAAGAAAATAAATAAAATTTTAAAATTTATATGTAATTTAGTAAAATAAAGATAATATGGAGTGAGGAGGGGGTTGGATTGGTCAAAGGATGGGATTGAGAGCATTGGATGGGTGGGATACAATCACCTTGGAATGTCACTTATTTTTTCTACTTCCTAAAGTTAATTTTCTCATTTTGAAACAACTTATCTTCATAAAAAAAATATTTTAAAAAAATTTTGACCAATCAAAACATAAAAAAAATTATCAAACACACCCTGAGCCTTCTTTAGGTATTAACCAAAAAAAACCGTCTATAAACTCTAAGAACATTGCCACCGTGAAATTTGGTGGAGGCTTGCTAAGCTATTGCCTATTTGCTCTTTCTCCTCCCTATTTCCAGGGAACTTCACAACTCCCTTTATTGCCTTTTTTCCCCCACATCTTCTTGGTTTGATTCTTGATTAATTTATCTGAATCTGGGTATTCCTTCCATTTTCATTTCTAAAAAAAGGTTCCATCTTTTAGCCAAAGGGGTACAAGAATTAATTGAAATATCTAAGGATTTAATCATAATTATTTTGTAAGTGTGGGATAATATAATGGATTCAGATTCTTGGACTCGTTTATTTACTTCGTCAAGGCGTTACCAATCTCGATCAGGTTAGTATTATGTCACTATTATCTTCTTTTTAGGCTTAACAAGAATGATGCAGGTGTAAATATTGCAACCCCACCCCCCCCAAAAAAAATATTGGCTTTATTTTCTGATACGGGGTATGTTTCTTGCAAGAAAATGAAGGAATTTGCATTTGCTTTTTATAGCTTGCAGTTTTATTTGTAATATACTTTGATTTTGTTGTTCATGGGTTTCCCTTGACTAGAAATGAACCAAAAATGAAGGTTACAATTTTTTCCTAAGCTGGGGTTTTGTAGAGAAGGTTTCATTACCTGAAAATGAAGAAATTTTCATTTGCTTTTGTGGGTTTTGCTTATTCTCAGTACCGGTAATGTAAATAGAAATTGTTGTTTATGGGTTTTGCGCACACTCTATCCTCTTCAGACCTCACTTTGTGGGATTACATGGGTACATTGTTGTTATTGTTGTTGGGTTTTCGTTCTAAACTAACCTGGTGTAAAGATTACAACTTTTTGATTTTTTCCAGCCAATTTTTTTTGCCACTTTAGTTTCTGAGCTGAGATAAAAGTAGAGAGGTTTCTTTAACTGAAAAATATGGAAGATTTTACATTTGCATTTCTGGATTTTTCTTTTTTTTTGTTTCCCACCCGGTGTCCGTTACCCGCATTGGATCCCGACCATATCCGGATTCGCACCGGGTAGAGCCCATTTATGGGGGAAGCGCTCCCTGCCTAGGATTTTCTCATACCTAGGGATCGAACTCGAGACTCTGGTTAAGGGAGAAGCAGCCTCATACAATGCACCACATCCGGGATTTTTCATTTTCTTATTAGTGATTTTATTTAGACTGTAGTTAGAAATTGTTGCTGCGCAGAAATGAACTAGGTTTAAAGATTACAAATGTATGGAGGAATTTGGATTTTTATTTCTGGTGTCTGCTTATCTACCAAGTGGTTTTATTTAAAATGTAATTAGAAATTGTTTTTTATGGGTTTTCCTTGCTCAGAAATTAACCAGGTGTAAACATTACAACTTTTTATTTTCGCTTTAGTTAACTGGAATATGAAAAAGGGGGATAGGGTATTTCATATTTGCATTTCTGGGTTTTTGGTTTATATTTGGGATTTAATTAGAAATTGCTCTTCGAGGGTCTTCCTGGCCTAGAAAAGACCCCAATGTGAAGGTTATAAGTTTTTGTTTTATCAACTCTTATCCCTTCAGAAACTAAAATTTACGTTTCCATTTATGGGTGTCCTATCTCACATTATCTAGAAACATGGTTAGCAATGGTAATTTATAGGTTTTCCTGTTTGACGGAAATGAATTTTTGGTGTGTTTTGCAGATGTCTATAACTTAGGAGAGGAGTACGATTGTGAAGAGGAGTTGAGGCCAGAGTTTCTCTGTCCTTTCTGTGCGGATGATTTTGATATTGTTGGACTATGTTGTCATATCGATGAAGAACATGCTGTTGAGGCTAAGAATGGGGTACAGTATCTCTACTACTTAATACTTCTTTCCTAGTTTGTTGTCATTGAGTTAGAAAATGTAGGTATGCTTTAGTTTTTAAACCAGGGTGACCATCAGAAAACCTCTCTGATTTGCTGTGCCATCTTTACAGTGACCTTATTCAGGAATTGGTTTCTTTTGTTTTCCTCTCCTAGTACTCTTCCTGTTAACCCAATGGGTTTGTGAGAATAAGCATTGGCAATCTAAAATGGCATTCATTTTATGAAATGATCATTTGCCTTTAAGGCTTTACCTGTGTTTATGTCTAGAGACTTCGACTTAAAAATTCAAAGCAGTGAATCACACTGGTTGTGTGAAGCTTTGAACTTCAAATTTTAAAGTAGTGAAATGAAATAGTTTTCTGTTCCCCTTACCCGTGTTAAAAACAATATAGTTTGTTGGTTTCTCTCTCCTGCAAATTATGGAGATACATAAATTTGTAATTCATGTACCATATAAAAGCAAAGTAATACAGTAAATATATCAGAAGCATTATGTGCAAGTAATGCCAGTGCGACATTGCACAGTGGTTTTGGCTGATCACCTGCCTCCCCTTGTTCAACTTTTAAGGATAAAATTCTATAAAATCTGGATCGACCATGAAACTGAAAGATTAGAATCTGTCTTCAAAAATTTACGAAAGTTGCGCTTAAATTGATCAAGCAGCTAGTCACTTGACAACGCTCCCAGCAAAGAAAAGAAAAGAAGAAAATCACTCTGTGGCAATCTTTATTTGAAATATGAGCAGCTAATTTTTTTCGTTCTTCTAGTATTGTGATGGTTTTTTGGTCAAACAAAAAAAGTATTGTGATGGTTCAAGGAAAAAAAAAGCCCTAGACTTATTTCTCCCCCAACTCCCTCTTCTTTTGTTCAATTGTTAGACATCACTACCTTCTCCTGACAAAAAAGGTAAACAAATAAACTTTCCTCCACCCAACAACAACAAGAAGAACATACCCAGTGTAATCCCACAAGTGGGGAAATAAACTTTCCTCCACCCCTTTCTAAATTTCTGCCAGTCAACCTTTGGAGCTTCCGGTTTGAGGTAATACCGAATGAAGAGTGCCAGCAAACCGCAATGAATTTTTATCTGCTGTTAGTTGATAGTCAACTCAGCTCCCTATACATTAAAGTGCATGATGAATTTAGGGCCCACGTTTTGGGAGGCTATGCACGCCATTCTCCCTCTTGTCAAGATAAAGAAAATAGGGAAATTTGAAAGAATTACTCAGTTTGGATACCCTTTTTTACTCCTTCAGTCAGCTTTAGCTCTCTTTTGTTTTTAAATAAAAAAAAGAAAAATTATGGTAGTGGCCCCAAGGACTTTGATCTAGTAGTAAGAGCGCAACAGGTGATGTATTGTTTTGGCGCATGTCACAGGTTCGAATCCTTGCCGTAGACAAATGCCTCGTATTTAAGTGGAGAATGGTAAGAGTCACGGACTCATTATCTGCCGAGTTTCAAACCGTCCGCCACTGACTCTAAGAGATTTCTCGATTATAAAAAGAAGAATTATATGGTAGCTTTGCTACTCTTTGTCAATTCCTCAAATATCCAGTTTCTGATAATCACTTTTCATTGCTAAGTTATTTTATGGAACTTTAGCTTAAAATATAGTGTTTTTAATTTAGTTTCCATATTCATGTTAATAAATCTTCAAAAACTATAAGAGTCGGGTAATGAAAAATTGCCCTTCTTATCTGCTGACTATAGGGTTGAAAAAACTTTCTAGTTCACTAACCAGAAAATGGAAAACAAATTGTCACTTAATTGAGCAGAGACTTAAGGTGTTCTAGGGCTCACTCCCCAAAGAATGCAGTGTGTATTTTGTGTGTCAGTGGTTCAGGGCTCAAAAGTTACTTGTATGGAAATCACTTATGATTTGCGGCTTTCATGAAAATAGGCTGACTAGCGGCTCTTGTAGAAATTTGAAAGGGAGCTTCCTAAGTGTTGGTTTGAAGAGCTGCTAAATGTATAACCAAATCTTCACCAGCACTCAACATGCCAAGTAGCAAAGTAACTATTTCATGAGGGAAAAAAGTTAGCCAAAAGTCGAGTGTGGTTTCAGCGACTTCTTTTAATGTCATTCTATTCGAACAATAGCTCCTGTATTTCAGGGATTGCTTCAGAAAATGTTTTAGTTACACAAAATAGTTTTCAGAACAATATTTACATGTGACATTTTTTAGTCGAAGACTCAGCATCATTAACCTGAGAATAAGATATTAAGCTTGTAATTAGATATTTAGATTTTGATTACACGGGCTAGAATCAGATAGAGTCTAAAGCAGTTGGGACCAATTTTTCTTGTTGATGATTATTTAATTAAATCACTCCATGATTGTATAACTTTTATTTCTACTATTTCAGAATAAAATCTAGATATCTAAACACTTTATGCTACTGGATTGTCAGTTGCATCTCTGGCAAGTGGTCACGGTTCTGTTGAAGAGCACAAAGTTGTCTACTATTTTATCAAATTTTTTGGCGATGTTAGATAACATGTCTGTATATATGCAGATATGTCCGGTTTGTGCAAAAAGGGTTGGAATGGATTTGGTTGGTCATATTACTCAGCAACATGGGAATATTTTAAAGGTATCCTTTTTGGGTTTGCTTCATAGCAGAATTCTTTTATTAATGCTGTAATGTCAGTTTTGTCTTAGTTTTACTGCTGGTCTCCATATGCATGGTATTTATCATTGACTGCGTTCAGGTGCAGCGCAAGAGAAGATTTCGAAGAGGTGGCACATCGGCTCTCTCTATATTAAGAAGAGAGCTAAGGGAAGGGAGTTTGCAATCCATCCTGGGGGGATCCTCTCGTTTGGTTTCTTCCTCCACGACAGATGCAGATCCCTTGTTATCTTCATTCATTCACAATACACCTTTGGCTAATGAAATTCCTGATGTTCAACCTTTATCTTCTACTAAACAAAGTTCAAAGAAAGAAATCATTCTTGAGAACTCGTCTGAAAGGTAAGGACGCATCATTACTTTTGTTTCTGTTTCTTTTTTTTTCTTCCTCTCAAGAGCCTATTCTTATGCGTATTGCCCTAGTTAAACATGCAAATTTGATGAGCTGTTACAAAATACATACCTCATCTACATGTTGTATGCTAGTTTTATTTTGGACTTGTGACTTTCCTCTTTGGTCCCATTTCTATATACCTCTGTCCTAGGTTGTTGATTTAGTTTTCTTTTGAACAGAAATGCTGAAGAATCTCCACTATCTGACAAAGACCAAGAGGAGAAGGCGAGGAAGAGTAAGTTTGTGCAAGGGCTACTGCTATCCACCTTTCTTGAAGAAGACTTCTAAATGTGGAGGGATAATGTTAGCTTGGATATAGAGAAAAGAAGAGGATGCTACCATTCTATCTACTGGTTAGGGGAAGAGGAACTCGTAAAAGTCCTACTTATGTGTATATTAATGACTACGTTAGTTTTCCATCTTCAATGTAGACAATATGCTAATATATATATATATATATATATATATATTCTAATTTAATTGTGTGAAGCAACAAGAAACATATATGAGTATATAACTAGTTTCACTAAAATTATCAAGCATCGAAGCCAGCTAGTGAACCATCGCTGCTATGAACAGCTGAAATTGCATTGGCATAGACTCCGCTGGTTATGACTATAAGCAAAAGACCTGTTCTGGGATACAAAGTTACGGAAAAGTTGGACATTCTGAAGTTTGAATATTAGCCCCAAAATAGAACTTCATGAAGTAACCTGCATAATTCAGCAGGTCACTTCATGAGGAATTTGCAGCAACTTTTGTTGGCCACCAGTGATCTTTGTCAGTGAAAGACGCTACATGATATATAAAAGATATGCCGGCGGCTACCAACTCCGCTTTCCGGCGGGGTTAAGGTGTGGCCTAGAAGATGGAAACGAGACCTAGAATCTTACCAGATGGAGATGTTGGGAGGACTGAGTAGGTTCCAGGACCCATGGGAGAAAGGAAAGAAAAGGTCTTGCTTCCGGAAATCGTGATAATACAATAGTTGAAGGCACTACAAATGAAATAAGGCCAAATTAAATAAAGAAATGAAGTTATTTCAAGACACTCCATCTATAAGAATCGATACAAACCTGGTTAGGAACAAAAGTATAAGCAACGATTAGCTACTCTGTTTCATATTTGTCTCATTTTATATGACATGATTTTCTTGTCAGTTTATACTAAAAGGAATGAATATGGAAACATTTCATCGAAGTATCATATATTTTATGTCTAGTTAAGCTGTATCACATAAATTAGAACATAAAAAATATGTTAAAGTTATTACCCATGTTAAATACAAGTTTTTGCATGGACTTCCTTCAAACATACCGATATTTAATTTTTGCCCCTCTTATATGTGATTTTAATTTTTGTTTTTACTGCTCATTTAATGAAATTTGTGGACAAAGGTACGCTTAGCTATCCAGACCTGCTTCGCTTAGCATAAGTTTTGTGGTTTTTATCTTCTGAAATAAAGTTTTTACCTTGATCGGCATAAATTTTGTAGGAATTAAGTTATGCAGCATAAGTTGTATAGTATATCAAAAAATTTGTAGTGTTCAGAAATTGAAGTTGTGCTTTTTGGGGGCATATGTTCTTTTATCCTTTCTAGAGAAAAAAAAAATGGTAGCTAATGTGGGATGGTAGAATATATGTGTGGGTTTGTTTTTTTTTTTTTTATGAAAATATTTTATGCTCTCCCGGCATAAGTTGTGTAACATTTATAGAATTTTTTATCTTTTGAAATTGAACTTTTGCTTCGTTGGACATAAGTTCTCTAAAAATTATGTTATGCAGCATAAGTTATGTAATATTTTAAAATTTTTGTGGTGTTCGACATAACTTGTAGGATATTATAATGCAAAAATATAAACCTATGCCCCGCAAAAAGAAACTTATGTCGCGCGAAAAGTTGTTTGTTATGTCGGTGCCAGGGTACTTTCATCCTCTTATTTTTTACTTAAAGCGTTGAAAGGCAAAAATCAACATTTTTTTGCACAGATTGACCTTCAAGTGCACTGGAATTTAGTTTCCCCTCATATTTGTGGTCTTTAGTTTTTATCCCTACTACTTATTTAATAAAAATATTCAGACTTATTTTACAAAGCATATTTTCTATAACATTTTTATCTTCGGAAACTGAACTTTTACCTCGCTCGGCATAAATTTTATTGGAATTAAGTTATGCGGCATAAGTTTTGTAGTATTTTTCAGATTATATTGAGTGTTGAAAGTTTTAAGTTTTGTCTTTTCCGACATAATTTGTGTGAATTTTATGATACATATGTCGAGGTTAAACGTAAACTATGTCAAGCGAAATCTAAGATTATGCTATTTTTCATATTATGTTGAGTGTTGAAAGATTTTTCTTATCCGATATAATTTGTGTGGATATTATGATACATATGCCGAAGTTAAACGTAAGATATGTCTTACAAAATCTAAATTATGTCGCGTCAAAATGGCAAAAATTAAAGACCACAAATTTGAGGGATAAAAATTAAAGACCACCCCAAAATAGGGAATTTGTGCGAATGACCAAAAATCAAAGACCACAAATTCGAGGGGAAAAAATTAAAGACCACCCAAGGGAATTTGTGTGAATGACCCTGTTAAATATGGAAGAAATTGAAGAACCTGTAAAACCTCTAAGTTAGAGGCTCTAACTTGTGTAGAATCATTTGGGATTGAAGCAAATTAGATCCCAAAGCAGAAGTATAGTGGATTTATATAGCTGATCCATTTATATATAGGCGTGGTTGATTGAGTGTGTTTAATTAGAATAGTCATCAGAGTCTAGGAAAAAGTGGTTAATCTTTATCAAAGCAGCAGGAGTTGAGAGTAGAAAACTCATCCCGACTTTAAAAACATAGATATATACAAAGTCATATACTGTAAGTCATATTATGCTAGAGGTATTACAGACCATTCATTTATACACAACATACAGAAAATCAACCTAGTTTTAAAATCAACGTTAACTTGAGCGTAAATTGACTGTCATCAGAACATCATATCCAGGAACTTACAGTTGATTGAGGAAGCTCCAATGTATACAAGGTGTTACAGGAAAAAAGTAAAGATGCTAACCTTCATTGTCACTCTTAACTCTACTGCAAACCTTACCACTCATGCATCTAACAGTAACTAATAAAAGTACAAAAGTTGTATTGTGTAAGCAGAAGGCTACTTTCAAGTCTAGTTTTGCTATACCCAGTGACCAGCTTATACAGCCGGACGAGTATCTCCGGATGTTATGCTTACAAGAAAACAAGACAAGTTTCACCTCCGATATGCATTATGTGACACAAAAAAAGTATAGTCAGGGTGATTAACTTGCAAAAGCCGGAGCCAATTGTCAGCAGCTCGTGAAAGAGAGTTGGCCTTCTGACATTCATTGACTCCATCGGGAAACCAAAAAGATACTTGGAATTTGTAAGAGGCCAACCCAAAAGTCAGTAGAGGTAGCTTGGGGGGCATACCAGCATCGACGATGCCCCTACTAGTAGTTGTGCCATGCTGTTGAGGCCAGTCAGTCCTAGGAACTGCAAAAGTGTAAGCAATAGATAGTCAGCAACTTCAAGAACAATCAACTGGCTCGTTTTGTCAGCGGATTAAGCAGACATAGAGAAGCAATAGGATGAAAGACGTACCACCAGAAGGTGTTGAGAGAGAATGGTATGTCAAAAAGCAAGCATCAAGATTTTGCAATGTTGGCCCTGTTGGTATCCTGTATATGGGATACCTTCATAATAGGAAAAGCGGAAAAGAACAATTCAGTATTAAGTGAGTTTACATGAGAATCTTTCTTCAGTGAAGGCTGAAAGGAGAGAATCTTACCAAGCCACAGAAATCCAACTTGCAGCAGTAAGATCACAGCTTCTATACGTCTTCAGTTCTGGAAATTTAGATGCAAGGCCTGAAATCTGCAGTGTTAAGGGCAAAGGAATGTAAATGCTATGACACAGAAAAAACTTGAAGACAGACAAACTTCTGTTTGATAAAATACTTGCCTTATCAGCTAAAGGTTCACGGCCATATGGTTGATTCCGCTCAAAATATTCAAATACAAGGAGACCAGGAGAGTTCCCCATCTCATTCTCATCACCTGAAGATTCTAATAAAGGGTCCTTTTTAAGGGAGAGATGCTTGATTCCATCAATTAAAATCTGCTGATTCCAACTTCCGTGAACTTTATTGGCTAACTTTGAAGCTCCAGCTCCATATTCACTACTGTCATCACTACTTGTCTCCTTGAGAGAATCAGCATCACTTTCTTCACCGGGTCTCCTGGAAAAAATTTCAGCCCAAGATTGTTAATTTAAAAGAAAATGCAGATTATATATACCAGTTATCCACGAGCAAAGGCACCAATCAATGAAAAGAACTCGGCTTTTAAGAAAACAGAGCAGTCTGTATAGTTCAATGATTAAAGAAGATAGCTTTTATTTCAACCTAGTTTTCACTTGGTAGGTAAGATGGGCAGCAAAATTACAACTTAATAGCCTCGAGACATTTTGCTAGCTCCGTCTTCAAGCAAGGAGTAAAATAAAAACTTCAAAGCAGTAAAGACCGAGCAAATAATCAACAATGGATTCAACTTTAAGGACAATACATGCACATCTGATGTCACACCTTGCACCTGTACAAGGCCACATCAATAAGAGAAGACATCATAAGTGAACATTGTTTAAGGTCACTCTTTCTTCAATACATGAGCTCATAGTTTATTTATGAAAAAAACTGAAGCGCTGCAATAACTAAATTTATAATTAAGAATACGCCTTCCATAACCAACCATAGAAAACCTATATCCTATAATATAAGACATGGAAGAAGGTACACACTTCAACTTCAATTGGGCAGCTGTAGGGTCATAGGGTACAGATATCCACTTCTCATTAACCCTTGGACTTTTGCATAATGAATAACATTCAAGCTTAGAAAAGATAAAAGAAAATAAAAATAATATTTCACATTAACCAAACCCCAAGCTAACCAGAATCTAGGCTAGAATCACCATCCTCACAACTGAAGTAAACATTTAAGAGGAAAATTGTGATTTAGCCAGAACCGGTAACGCCTATTACATAATGGAGAGTGCATCTTTATGTTAAACAATAATAAGAAATCAGTCACATTACTCTGATAACTATTCAACACTTCTTTTCCTATCACCAAAACAGTCACACACATGAATTCGTTCAAAGACCAATATGCATGAATAATTACTATTTTCATCGTCCGCAAATAGGCCAAAGTTGCACATAACAATCTTACCTTTGCTTGATGGAGGGCTTCAAAGGGTCTATATAAAGTTGAATCCCAGACAAATATGGCACATAATACTGGATGACACAATCACTCTGATTTAAAACCAGAGGAACTCCTGCTCCATATGCACTCCATTCCCCAAAAGACTCCCAAAGGTCACCCAAGATGAAGTATGGATGGGGATCATTGTCAAGATTCCTCATCCCTCTCATGATTGTCTATACATATGCAAATGCACTGGATTAACTTGAGTATCAGGAGATCAAAAGATTCAAACTGATTATTCACAAACTTCTGCTTTGTTGCATTATGACTAAGCCACTGAACAAATGAGGAAGTTAGATCATAATTACACAAAGGCATTGAGCTTAACAATCAGCACTCTCATGTACAAGTGAAATCCAGCTTAAACTTAAAGTGTTCAACAACCAAGCCAAGGAGACAATTGTTGAGCCATTATTAACTTGTATGATTTAAGGAAGAAATGAGCATAAAATTAGCAGAAATCTGGCTTTTCATAACACATGACACAACCAGGTTTCCATGCAAAAAGGAGAAGAGAGTAGCAAACCGTTGTACTGGAACACCTGATCCATGCAGATGGTTTACACACACGATACAATCAAGTATCATAAAAGCAGTCATATGCATGACCACATGAAACTAGGTGAAATTCCATAACTTCCCTTTAGTTACCAATGGTAGGTCCAGTTTCTGAGAATGTTGTCTAGCCCGTAACAGCAGGATTCAATGTTACAAATTCGCCCAATGTATATGAGAAGTAGATTACCGTTTACCGCTTTAAACAATACAGTTTCTCCTCATTAACATTCTTTTTCCATATGTAGTGTAAAAAACTCAATATTTAGTTTAAGCATTTTCGTTGTTGTTACCATTCTTTCTTCCGCATGCTATGTAATGCTTTCCATTTTGCACTATTTTGTTGCTGTTTTTACTGCTTTTATATATGTATTCCCCTTTTTCATACTTCTTTAAAATGCTCTACTTAAGCCAAGGTAGGGGTAAGGTTTGCGACTCTGCGTACACTCTACCTTCACCAGACCCACCTATGGAATTACACTGGGTATGTTGTTGTTGTATTTCGTTTAAGCATAATCCTTTGACATTGTCACAATACAAACTCTAGACACATTCACAAAATGCAACAACTTTTACATCAAGGCATAGTTTCATTTCCCCCCAACATCAATAACTTGATGCCCAATAGGATAAAACACAAATACTCCCTCGTCCCAGTAATATATGTTGTTGTTGTATTTCGTTTAAGCATAATCCTTTGACATTGTCACAATACAAACTCTAGACACATTCACAAAATGCAGCAACTTTTACATCAAGGCATAGTTTCATTTCCCCCCAACATCAATAACTTGATGCCCAATAGGATAAAACACAAATACTCCCTCGTCCCAGTGATATAGTTTGACTGGGCTTTATTTCATAAAGGAAGACTTTTGAATCTTGCAGTCTAAAACAAGTCAAAGATATTTGTGTAGTTATAAATCATATCTCATTAAGGTAAAAGGTAAAGTTTGAAGTCAAATTGTTGCCAAATAAAAAATGTGTCATTATTTTTGGACTCGCTAAAAGAAAAGTGTGTCATATAAATTGGTACAGAGGGAGTATTAATTTGATGGCTAATAATTGGTAAACAAGAGAAGTGACCATTTGCTTAAACAACATTATTAATAAAGCACAAAAAACTCCCAAACAAAAGAAACTAATATACCCACTTAAAGTTGATACCTTGGGGAAAGATTGAGCTGTAACCTTAGGAGTGGTATGCTCCAAGAACCGATCGAAATTAGTCAAATTCTCAATTCGAATGGATGAAAACGACGTCGTTGAGGATGCTCCATCATCAGACCCGGTTCGACTATCCGGTTCAATTCTTGACTTAGCTGCTTTCATTTTCTGCTGTTTCCTCATCGCTGGTGGGCTGTAAAACCGATCATCTCCAACCCGTCTTCGATTTGCAGCCATTTTTGAATTCTTTTTTTTTTTTGGAAAAATTAACCACAAAAGAAAATGGATCCGTAAAGATCCTAAAAGTCAAAGAAGTGTAGTTTTGAGTCTTTGCTATGATGAAGTAAGTGTAGTTTCTATATTGATAACTTGCAATCTTTTTAAAAATTGGGTAAAGTTTTAGGGGTTTTATGGAAAAGGGGTTTAAGTGAGATTTAGAGTTGTAGGGTTTTTGAAGATAAGAGAGAGGGGTGGGGTGCTGGGTTTGTTAATGGTGGAGGGGAGAAGAAGCCGCGAAGAATCGAGGCAGAGAAAAAAGGTTGAAAATGAAGGTCTACCTTTAGTTCCATGGACCATGTTCCAGACAATTCAGGAATAAAAAAATAAATGTTATGTATCATTGTCATTTATTAACAAAATCACCCACTTGAATAATTTATCTAAAACGTTAAACTAGATATGCTTTAAAAGATTAATATCTCATAATGAATAGTCACACCATGTCATAAACTCAATCCCATTTTCTTTGAAGCTTTATCATTTAAATGTCATGATTATCTCACAAGCTTATTTCAGATTATAATACATTATCACTATTCATTATGGATAAGTTACATGCAGTTCTAGTTTTCTGTATACATTTGAACATAGAATGAGATTTTTTGATGGCTACAACTAGCAGAACAATTTACTCGATAATATAATATCTGAGATGATTAACATGGAAATCAATTTAGGCATGTTGAGTTAGCACCAAGCATTTTATGAAGTTCTGCACTTTATAAAATTCCTTGAAAAATGATGACTTGGCTCGCTTAAAATTCTCCACCTCATACTTTCATGTTAGAATGCGTAAGTGAATCAATATGAGCCGGTGAGGTTAAGGACCTTTATAAAGATAATAACGGGTTAAAATAAGTGTTAAAGAAGTATCCTGAGGGTTGGAAGTTAAACGAATCGAAGATGTTATAACTCGTACTTTCGGGGGTAAAATTAGAAGTGCTTAATATGCTAAGGAGGTCGTGTTTAAGGGTGTTTGAAGTGTTTAATAGTCATATGTTAAGTTTTGAAGTCAAGCGAGTTGTAAAACAAAAGTTGTCGCAAGTTACGTTTATAAGTTTACTGAAATCTGGATAAGATGTCACTGGCCTTTTCTCTCAATGCACTTATAGTTACTAGTGATCCACCCACTATATCGAAGGTCTACGAGTCTAGTTTTCAACGCATTAAATCATTCGTCGATACGACGTCGGAGTAGAGAGATATTCGTGAAACTGCGGGGACAACCCCTTTGGGACACACTTGAGGCAGTGCAATTTCCGTTTGCTATATAAGGCGATGACACTTCATTTTCAGGTCATTTTCGACCAAACCTAGATCATATATCATCCTAAACACTCTCTAAGTGTTCTGCCAAGGTTCAAGTGTAAATTCAAATGTAATCAATGTGAATCAAGTGTCGGGAATCCTGTGGTGTTAGTAGGATCAAGTTATTATTTTTTATTATTAAGTTGAAGTTTTCTTGAGTTGAAGTAATCTCAGACCAGGGGTTATTCTTGTTGTTTGAGGTAAGATTCATCCTCTACTATGTGTATTTGAGGTCATATAAGTCATAGTTAGATTATTAGGTTGAGAACTTGTGAAATAAAGGTCGAAAATCGAATTGGAGATGTTGTAGTATGTTGGATTGTTTTGAGATTGTTCTTGCGGTATTATATGACTGAAAATTGATTGTATAGCTTGAGTATGTTATTGTTGTTGTAACATCCCGTACTTTCAGGCCATGGTTTGACCCGTGAAGCGTAGGTGAAATTGGCTAATATGTAAATAGATCCGAGCTTTGGGAAATTTATGTCATATTTACGTATGCCAATAAAGAACTTAGTATATAAAAGGATGTGGTTCCGAAATAATTTAGGATTTAACAAGTGTGACGACGGGGATCAATAATAATATTTTGTGTGCTCCAAAAGAGGTTATGGACTAGTGCAATATCGCATGATTATGACATTGAGTTAATGAAGATTTTATAAGTAATTAAGATTTAAGTGAAATGGGATCAAGAAATTAGTTATGTGTGTGATGAGTTAAATGTGGAAGGGAGTAGGAGGTGGGTTACACGTGTAGAAGAATTAAGGTTGCATGAACCTTAGTTCAAATCGTGGAATTTGGGCACAAAAGGAAGTGTTGCACGTTACACTCCCACCGCCTACAACTTTAAGTGGGGAACATTACATTTAATGTTGTCCTAATCATTTTGGGGAAAGAATCATGCATTATCATGTGCACATCAGTTCGTGGGTAGACCAAAACAACAAGATAAGCCACTGAAGCTTTCTACTTTTATTATTCTTTGGTGAATAACCAAGTGTTACGCCTACTGTTAAGTTATACCTTGCAAAATCCTCCTAAATTATCTTAAGATTTCTAAGGCATTCGAGTACGATTTTCCATCTGCGATTTACTACGCTCTCTCATGAGCATCTAAGGTTAGGCATCTACCGGAAGAATTCACTCGTTATAGACAATAGAAGGTTAAATCGAGGTATGTTAAGGCAAATTCTTCTCTCTTTTGGCATGTTCCATGTAACGAAACGTAACCGTGATAATGTTTCATAAATTATTCTACTCATAGTAGTTGAGGGTATTCATGTTATTGATTCCTATGTTAAAAGCATGTCTAAATATGTTCCTAAATCCTTATTGAGGTATATGGGAAAAATGTTAATATTTCCAATGTTAGTCGAAGGTACAAAGATATTATGTCATCCGATAAGTTCAAAGGTTTTATTGTCATTTATGCATTTGCATTATATTCATGTACTACCCTGGATCCACATGTGTTATATACACTACTATATGGTATGAATTATATATATGTAGGGGATGGGGAAGAAGGGAAAGGTGTTATATACGCGTCACCACCTGCAGCTGGTACAAACTATCACGAAAAGGAAGATGCCTAATGAGGTCAATATGATAATGATTATGTCCATAGAGGCCCATATAACATGATGCCCACAGAGGCGGTTATGGGAAGGAAGATGCCCTTGTGTGGCCAATATATATATATGCATACCGCATTTGCATCGTGCATGACATTTAGGCATATTAGGGCCCTCAGAGACAATTTACTATTGGTCGGTTGTTTCTGTTTCAAGTTCTTATGTATCTCTGTTATGTTATTTCTTATGCCTGACATACTCAGTACATCAGTCGTACTGACGTCCCTTTTGTCGGGAGATGTTGCGTTTCATGTCCGCAGGTTCAGGTAAACAGTGGGACGGTTCGCACTAGTAGGTTGTTGGTTCATCTGATGTTGGAGCACTCTATTTGTTCCAGAGTTGCAGTCTAGTCTCGGTATGATACTTTACATCTGCATATGGGTATGGCGGGGCCCTGTCCCGTCCTTATGACGTCATGTATTCTTTAGAGGCTTGTAGACAGATGTCATGTGTATAGTAGTCGAGTAAAGCCCTGTCGACTGTAATGTATGTGTCAGCCGAATTTTTGGTAACGGCCCTTGTGGCCATGATTGATTTCGGTTAACTAGTAAGTATGTGAAGAGTAGTGCTCCGCAAGTAGGGTTTGGGTGCCCATCATGGTCCTCCGGTTTGGGTCGTGACAAACTTGGTATCAGAGCCATGTTTGTCCTAGGGACTGAATCACTTTACTTTGATTGAGCTAAGACCTGCGAATTATGGGCCTTTACAGTAAATTCTGGCTAATACTACTTAATAAAAAATAAAAGAAGGGGCCCCTAAAATTTTTCATTTTTCATGGGCCCTGTGCGGTAGCACAGCTCGCTCCGGCCCAAAGACAGCCCTGACTCTTGTCTATACGATCTGTACATATTTCATCTGTATTTATAATTAATCATCATTGCATTTCAATATCTGGTATACATATTCAAGTTACTAACCATAAGTACCATTGCATTTGAATTTGGTATACATATTCAAGTACTAACCATAAGTATCAATGCTCAAGAATTAATTAATTGCATTCGACATGGGAAGAAGTAGTGGAAATGAATCTGCAAAATGGAAATTGGTGTCAGAAATTTGTGATATCTCAATTCCATGTTCACATCAATATCCCACAGATTCGGCATTCATCGACTGGTATCTTCTTCTTGATGTACGCCTCTTTAATTATTCACATATTTTACTTATTTCCGAGAACTAGTTCAGATTCATGTCGGGACACTCAACTACAAAAGTAATTCATCTTGTAAGGAGACTGGTGGAGCAGTATAGGAAGAGAAATAGGGACTTACATATGGTTTTCATCGACCTAGAAAAGGCATACGACAAACTCCCAAAGAAGATCCTTTGGAGATGTTTGGAGGTTAGAGGTGTACATGTAGTGTACATTCGGGCGATCAAGGAAATGTATGAAGGAGTCAAGACCGGGGTAAGGAATGTGAGAGGATACTCTAAGCATTTTCAATTTTGATGGGGTTTCACCAGGGATCAACTCTTAGCTCATTTTTATTTGTCATGGTGATGGATGGATGGACGCGGCAAATTCAAGAGGTGCCTTGGTGTATGTTATTTGAGGATGACATAGTTCTGATTGATGAGACCTGCAACGGAGTCAACGCTACGCTGGAATTGTGGAGACAAACCCCGGAATCAAAAGGGTTCAAGTTAAGTCAGACCAAGACAGAATATATGGAGTGCAAGTTCGGTGGTGTAACACCTAAGACTGACGTGGAAGTGAGGCTTGGTTCCCAGGTCATTCAAAAGAAATAAAGTTTTAAGTATCTTGGGTCAATTATCCAAAGAAATAGGGAGATTGTTGATGATGTCACACACTGTATTGGTGCAAAGTGGATGAAGTAAAGGCTTGCATCAGGAGTCTTATGTGACAAGAAGGTGCCGTCAAAGCTTAAAGGCAAGTATAAAGTGGTGGTTAGACCAATTATGGTGTATGGATCGGAGTGTTGACCAGTCAAGAACTCTCTTGTTCAGAAGATGAAAGTTGCAAAAATGAGGATGTTGCGATGGATGTGTGGGAATACTAGAAGGGATAAGATTAGAAATGACGATATCCGGGACAAAGTGGGGGTAACCTCGGTAGTGGACAAGATGTGTGAAGTGAGACTGAGGTGGTTTGGACATGTGAAGAGTAGAGGATGCCCCAGTGAAAATGTGTGAGAGGTTGGCTATGGATGATTTCAAAAGAGGTAGAGGTAGGCAGAAGAAGCATTGGGGAGAGGTAATTAGACAAGACATGGCGCAGTTCCAGCTTATCGAGGACATGACCTTAGATAGAAGACTATGGAAGGAACGGATTAGAGTAGAAGGTTAGTGAGTAGTTGTACATTGTCCAGCTTATCCTTCCACACTAGTAGTCGTAGTATTATTTTTTTAGTTTCTTGTTCTTCAATTTCTGCTATTATTTATTGTTTGTTGTTCTATGGAGATGCTTAGAGGCTAAAGGAGTATCGGTGGCGTATATTAGGATGATCAAAGATATGTATAATAGATCCAAGACCCAGGTAAGGACGTTTAGAGGAGGCTTATCACTTTCTAATTGAGATGGGGTTACACTAGGGATCAACCCTTTGTCCATTTTTATTTGTCTTGGTGATAGATGAATTGACACAAAAAATCTAAGGTGAGGTGTCACGGTGTATATTATTTGCAGATGGCATAGTTCTAATTGAAGAGACCCCTGACAGAGTTAATGTTAAGTTGGAGGTATGGAGACAGACCTTGGAATACAAAAGGTTCAAGTTGAGCAGGACCAAGACGGAATACTTGAAGTGCAAGTTCAGTGACGTTGCACATGAGGCAGGCATGGAAGTGAAGCTTGAGACCCAAGTCATCCAAAAGTGAGGGAATTTTAAGTATCTCAGATCCATTATCCAAGGAAATGGGGAAATTGATGATGATGTCGCATGCCGTATTAGAGTAGGGTGGATGAAATAGAAGCTCGCCTCCGGAGTCTGGTGTGATAAAAAGTTACCACCAAAATTTAAAGGCAAGTTCTACAGAGTGATAGTTAGACCAACTATGTTGTATGGGACCAAAATTTTAAGGTGGCGAAGATGAGGATATTGTGAGAGATGTGTGAATATACTAGGAAATATAAGATTAGAAATGAAGTTATCCAGGATAAGGTGGGAGTGGCCTCGATGGAGGATAAGATGTGGAAAGCGAGACTGAGATGGTTCGATCATGTACAGAGGGGATCCACTGATGGCCCAGTGCGAAGGTGTGAGAGGCCGGCTATAGACGGTTTCATGGGAGGTGGAGGTAGACCGAAGAAGTACTGGAGAGAAGTGATCAGACAGGACATGACACAATTACAGTTTATTGAGGACATGACCTTAGATAGGAGATTGTGGCGGACACGGATTAGGGTAGAAGGTTAGTAGGTTGTAGAGCGTCATCTCGTGTGTTATTCCATACTAGTAGGCGTAGTAATATCCTTGAAATTTTGTCCTTTTATTTCTGCTATTATCTGCTCTCTCATGCACTCGATTACCATATTAATTTGTTGCAGTTACTGTTACTTTTCTTCTTAATGTTTATCTATAGTATTTTGTTTTACTTTCGTCAATTTTGTCTAACATTTTTTATTGTGCTTTCTCTTGAGTTGAGGGTCTTTCGGAAACAACATATCTACCTCCCAAGCTAGGGGGTAAGGTCGTGTACACTCTACTTTCTCCAGACTCCACTTATGAGATTACACTGGGTACGTTGTTGTTATTGTATCTGTATTTTTATTGCACATTCTATCTCGTATAAGATAATATATAAATTTTCACTTAATGTTTTACAAATATTACTTATGAAAGAAAAAAAGGAGAAATCAAACATTGTGTTAATTAATACTGATTTTTATGGGAAGATTAAATTTCCTTAAATCTCAATCAAATGTTGTATAAACTTATTGTTGGTTTAGCAAAGGATACAGGAAACGAAAATTACAAGTAACTGCTAATGTAAGAATTGAAATTACAATTCAACTAGAAAACTGAAAATTACAAGGATGTTGAACAAGAAAAACTGTAAACTGTTTTTGTTTGCTGAGTCGAGTGTGGCACTCTGTCCTTAAGACAATATTGTCTCGTATGTATCCTTTATACGTCCTGGACAATTCGTCTCCCAAGATAAAACAGCAATGGAACAATTGAGCAAAGGAAACTCAAGAGCTAACATCAAGAATATTGAGTAATGAAATGATGCTTGGAAGTTGTAGGAAGAACTATTTTTCTGCTTGTGTATTTTCGTGTATTGTAAGTGTGTTCAACAATGGTATAAGGGGGTGTTTATATAGGCGAGGGAGGGCTGTTTAACTGCCTCTATAACAGCCATTATTGGCCAAATAATGACTATTATGGAGGTAGTAAATCCACCAAAATAAATGGTGAGAAAGACCAATGGATTGGCCATTATAGGAAGAGTAATTCAGCCAAAATAAATGGCTGAATTGAGTGCTTGGCGTTTCTGTTCTGTCTGCCCAAATTCTGACTTTCTGGAAATTTCAGGGACCAAACTGTATATCTTGAAACTTCAGGGACCAAACTGTACATCTAAAAAAATTCTGGTCCAAACTGTACATATGAAACTTCTAGGATCAAACTGTACATATGGCAAAGTTCTCTGGCCCAAAAAGATAATATTAGAAGACCCACAGCCCACAACCCACGACCCGTGACCCGTGAACCCGGAATCGGACTGGGCGGGACGGGCGGCGCGCGTGTGGGCTTTCCTCGAACCGAAGCACATCCATGTCCTCCCTCTTTTAAACACATGGGATACCCCTTGGGGTCCCAAACCCCAAACCAATTTCGAGTCTTATATACATAACAATTCTTTCTTCCTCTACCGATGAGGGAGAATTGATCACACACCACACTTTTCCATGCTTCAAACACCTTACTTCGTGAACCAATATCTCTTTCATTTTTCAATGAAATTTGACGATTCTTGGCCCTACGATTATCTACGTACTTAGTAGATCATGCATGTGTTAAGAACCGGATTCTCCAATATGCGTAACACTAGTGTTTAAGCCGTTAAAGTTGGTCGGTCGCAACTCCCGCCAAAGGCTAATTTTCAACAATCCCCTCTTGAAAGAGATTTTGGCACACTCACATGGTGTCTTTTCATTTCCAGCAATATTTCAGCGGACCGATGTTGCATAAGGAGAGGTAACTTCAGCTTTGAACCTTCCATAGTTGAATACCATCGGACTTACTTACTGCGCGGTGAACGTGATGTCTTGAACCGTCAGTGTTTAGTGTAAGCCAAGTCAATAGTATCAACACAACAAATTCCCTTACTCTCTTCTTCGTAATATTTTATCTGTTTTGGCCATGGACAACTTCTTGGATTCTTAAGTGCGTTCATTTGAGGCGGTCCGTCCTCGCACTTAAATAGGTGGTCTCCTACAAGGTATCCTGCTATACCCCACTTCACAAGTGTTAGGAACCATTAAAAGTTTCCCAAAAACCTAACCTCAACTGCTGAGGATCATTACAGGTTTTGAAAACTTAACCTTTACCCATACTGCAGATAGCACTTAACGTCTATCGCGGGAACGACTTTGGATTTGGTGTTTCTTTTCAGAAATCACTATCCGAAGTGCTTATGCTTCCACTGAAGCGATCAACTGAACCTTTACAGCTTAGTTTTTCCATTGAACCAAATTACTGGGATCTCTAGTTAGTAAGGTTGGGTTACCACTGTATTGGTCCTTATATTTTGGGTTTTAAGCCCATTCCCCTAGACAGACAAGCCATCTGATCCTTGGGTAAGCCCTTTGTCAATAGGTCTGCTATATTATCATTTGACTTAATGTAATCAATGGATATTATACCCGTGGTGATCAGTTGCCTAACGGTCTTATGCCTCCGTCGAATATGACGAGACTTGTCATTGTACATAGAATTTCGTGCCCTTCCTAGAGCCGACTGACTGTCGCAGTGGATCATTACCGAAGGTACAGGTTTGTTCCAACACGGAACATCCTCTAAGAAGTCATGAAGCCGCTCAGCTTCTTCTCCTGCTTTGTCTAAAGCGATAAACTCTGATTCCATCGTGGATCGGGCGATGCAAGTTTGCTTAGAGGATTTCCAAGACACAGCCCCACCACCAATTGTAAATACATACCCACTGGTGGACTTGGTGTTCTCTATATCAGATATTCAGTTTGCATCACTGTACCCCTCTAGTACAGCTAGATATCTCGAATAGTGTAACCCGAAATTTAACGTGTATTTCAGGTATTGTAATACCCGATTCAACGCCTTTCAGTGATTATCACTCGGATTTCGGATGAACCTAGCCAACTTATTGACTGCGTAAGCAATATCAGGTCGGGTGCAGTTTGTTATATACATTAAACTACCGATCACCTGTGCATATCGCTCCTGGTATACAGGTGCATCAAGATTTTTATCAAGCTTTTGATTTGTATCCATTGGTGACGTTATCGCTGAACTGTCTAACATCTTGAACTTTCTCAAAACATCCTCGATGTAGTGAGACTGAGATAAGACCAGTCCGTCAGACGTCTTAGAGATTTTAATCCCTAGGATGACATCTGCGATACCCATATCCTTCATGTCGAAGTATTGTTTCAACATGTTCTTAGTCTCTAGGATTACCCTAGGACTGCTTCATGTGATCAACATGTCGTCTACATACAAGCATATCATAACAAATGAGTCAGAGTTACTTTTCGTGTAAACACATTTATCACACTCATTAATGGCGAACCCATTCGATAGTAGAGTACTATCAAATTTTTTGTGACATTGCTTCGGGGCTTGTTTCAGCCCGTACAGAGATTTGACAAGTCGACAGACTTTCTTCTCTTGCCCTTGAACCACATACCCCTCGGGTTGGTCCATATAAATTTTTTCTTCCAAATCACCGTTTAGGAAGGCTGTCTTAACATCCATCTGGTGTATCTCAAGGTCACGCAAAGCTGCGATCGCAATGAATACTCGTATGGATGTCATCCGGGATACCGGAGAGTCTGTGTCAAAGTAGTCAAAGCCTTCTGTCTGTCGATAGCCCTTGACTACCAACCTGGCCTTGTACTTGTCTATAGACCCATCTGCTTTGTATTTCCGTTTGAGTATCCATTTACAACCCAACGGTTTATTTCTCGGAGGAAGATCAACCAACTCCCAAGTATGGTTATGCAGAATGGAGCCTATTTCACTCTCAATAGCTTCTTTCCAGAGCGGTGCTTCTGGAGTTGACAACGCCTTAGCAATTGTCCTTGGTTCATCATTAACCATATAAGCTACAAAGTCAGGACCGAAGGATTTATCCTTCCTAGCCCTTTTACTTCGCCTTAGATCCATCTCTGGAGTCTCCAAGTTCTGAGAATCTGGAACACTAGATTTCGAATGTTCAGCCACCTCGAGATTCGCTAGATCTGAACCATCTAGATCCGGGCAGTCAAGGACTCCCGGTTCTTGAGAGCTTTGTGCATAACTTCGTTTGCGAGAGGTTATGTCTTTTTCCTTTCTAGGAAAAGTACCTTCAAAGAATAAAGCATTCCTTGATTCCATAATTGTACCCTGGTGGATATCTGAAATATCTGACTTATGAACTAAGAAGCGATAAGCACTATTGTTATTTGCATATCCGATGAATATGCAATCTACAGTGTTAGGCCCAATGTTGACCTGCCTTGGCTTTGGTACTTCAACCTTAGCCAAACAACCCCACACCTTAAAATATTTGTAGGTGGGTTTCTTTCCCTTCCATGATTCATATGGAGTTTTGTCCTTACCCTTATGTGGGACTCTGTTAAGAATCGTATTAGCGGTAAGGACAGCTTCTCCCCACATGTTTAGGGGAAGACCGGAATTGATAAGCAAGGCATTCATCATTTCCTTTAATGTGTGGTTCTTACGTTCCGCCACACCATTTGATTGAGGTGAGTATGGAGCCGTCGTTTGATGAATAATGCCTTCTTGGGCACAGTATTCCTCAAAAGGTGCTACATATTCTCCCCCTCTATCGCTACGAATGGATTTAATCCGTAGGCTCAATTGGTTCTCAACTTCTGCTTTGTAACGTCGGAACGTTTCAAAGGCTTCATCCTTACTTTTTAACAAGTAAAGGTAACAATACCTTGTGTTATCGTCAATGAAAGTCACAAAGTACTTGTTCCCCCCTCTAGTTTGTGCGAACTTCAAATCACATATAGCTGTGTGAATAAGTTCTAGAGGAGCGGTATTCATTTCGACGGATCGAAAAGGAAGCTTGGTGAGTTTTGCCTCTACGCACACCTCACACTTATGTTGAGGGTTTACGTCGATAGACGGCAACAACTCCATCTTTACCAGCCTTTGAATAGAATTGTAGTTTACGTGTCCCAATCTATGATGCCATAAATTAGAAGACTCAAGCAAATAAGAAGAAGGTTCAACTTTATTACTTGGACGCAATACAGACATGGCATTCGATTTTGAAGAGGCCTTCACAGACTAAGCCTTTCCTCACAAATGTGCCATTCTTAGTGAGTACAAACTTATTGGATTCAAACACTAGCCTAAAACCAGCATTAACCAATAAAGGTCCAGAAATTAAATTTCTTCTAATCTCTGGGACGTGCATCACTTCCTTCAGAGTGAGTTCCTTGTCGGAAGTCATCTTCAGGATCACCTTTCCAACTCCCAGCACGTCCGAGGAAGCGTTGTTGCCCATGAATAGCTTCTTGTCGGTGACCGGTGAGTACGTGGAGAAGGCATCTTTGTTGGAACAGATGTGTCTTGTTGCACCTGTGTCCACCCACCACTGCATCGGATTCTCAACCAAGTTGGCTTCTAGTACCACTGCCGAGAAATCCTCAATCATGTCATCCAGGAGCGTGTCTTTGACGACGTTAGCTTGTGCCTTGCCTTTCGACTTGGCTTTCTGTTGTTGCTCAGTCTTGTGCTTGCGGCATTCCTTGATCCTATGACCAGGTTTCCCACAGTGATGACAGTTACCTCTAAACATCTCCGCTGCGTGGGCCATGCCGTCTTTCTGGAACTTCCGCTTCTTGCTTGGGTTCCCTTTGGCCTCAGCCAGATTTGCCTTTGCCTCAGCAGTTTGTCTGCCCCTAGGTAAGGCCTTCTTGTTATCTTCCTGGATTTGGAGTTTGATAACAAGCTCTTCAAAGGTCATCTCCTTTGTCTTGAGTTTTAAGTAACTTAGAAACTCATTCCATGAAGGAGGTAACTTTTCAATCAGCGATGCAATCAAAACCTGCTCGTTTGGTTTCAATCCTTCCAAATCCAGGTGATGTATCATCATTTGGAATTCCACCGCTGCCTTCCCGACTGCTGGTGCTACACCTTCTTCCTCACACCACTATGATCGCCTTGAAAAAATCATGGGATCAGAATTTAAGAGATGGCAGCAAAAGATGGTGTTCTACTTAACAGTTATGGGCATGGCCCGGTTCCTTACGGAAGATCCTCCACAAGCTGGAGATGAAATGGACTCTTCGCCTAATAAAACGGGTGAATGGGGCCTTGGTATCCATGTCATTAATGGCATGAAGATGGTTCGTGACGCATGGAATCATAGCGATTTCATGTGCAAAAATTACATATTGAACTGCTTAGCAGACCCTCTCTACACGGTCTATTACACCGTTGGCACTGCCAAAGAGCTGTGGGAAAAACTGCAAAAGAAGTACAACGCACAAGATGCGGGTACTAAGAAGTTCATCGTTGGGAAATTTCTAAAATTCCAAATGGTGGATAGCAAGACAGTGATGTCCCAAGTTACTGCCTTGAACAAAGTGTCGGCGGCGGCGATGTTCACGCCTTGGCGATGAGCGGCGATGGCGGGGAAGGCAAAGAACGTTGCCTCAAGAGGCATCAACATTAGCAGCAACATCGGTCATATTTCCAGCCATGTTATTGCAGTTACCGTAAGTAAATATTGTTTTAAGATTGTTGGTTTAGCAAAGGATGCAGGAAACGAAAATTACAAGTAACTGCTAATGTAAGAATTGAAATTACAATTCAACTAGAAAACTGAAAATTACAAGGATGTTGAACAAGAAAAACTGGAAACTGTTTTTGTTTGCTGAGTCGAGTGTGGCACTCTGTTCTTAAGATAATATTGCCCCATATGTATCATTTATACGTCCTGGACAATTCGTCTCCCAAGATAAAACAACAATGGAACAATTGAGCAAAGGAAACTCAAGAGCTATCGTCAAGAATATTGAGTAATGAAATGATGCTTGGAAGTTGTAGGAAGAACTGTTTTTTTGCTTGTGTATTTTTGTGTATTGTAAGTGTGTTCAATAATGGTGTAAGTGAGTGTTTATATATGTGAGGGAGGGGCTGTTTAATTGCCTCCATAACAGTCATTATTGGCCAAATAATGACCATTATGGAGATAGTAAAGCCACCAAAATAAATGGTGAGAAAGACCAACGGATTGGCCATTATAGGAGGAGTAATTCATGCAAAATAAATGGCTGAATTGAGTGCTTGGCGTTTTGCTCGCCCAAATTCGACTTTACGAAACTTCAGGGACCAAACTGTACATCTTGAAACTTCAGGGACCAAACTGTACATCTGAAAGAATTTTGGTACATACTGTACATATGAAACTTCTGGGATCAAACTGTACATCTGGCAAAGTTCTCTGGCCCAAAAAGATAATAGCCCACAGCCCGTGAACCCGAAATCGGACGGGACGGGCGGCGCGCGTGTGGGCTTTCCTCGAACCGAAGCACATCTAGGTCATCCCTCCTTTAAACACATGGGATACCCCTTGGGGTCCCAAACCCCAAACCAATTTCGAGTCTTATATACACAACAATTCTTTCTTCCTCTACCGATGAGGGAGAATTGATCACACACCACACTTTTTCATGCTTCAAACACCTTACTTCGTGAACCAATATCTCTTTCATTTCTCAATGAAATTTGACGATTCTTGGCCCTACGGTTATCTACGTACTTAGTAGATCATGCATGTTTGAAGAATCGGATTCTCCAATATGCGTAACACTAGTGTTTAAGCCGTTAAAGTTGGTCGGTCGAAACTCCCGCCAAAGTCTAATTTCCAACACTTATGATGACATCTGAAGTATATCTCCTATAATCCAAAGCAAACTGCCCCTATTAACATATACTTCATTTATAAGTCAACTCAGGAACACATGACCCCAATGATATTCCTTGTACGAGAGGAACATCAATTTTGCTAAATTTTGAGCAACCTGATAATATATACTGAGTAATTACAATATCTGCAGTAACAATTACAATATCTGCTCTCTTTGATTCAGTATGTAATGTAAACAGGAGAACGCTCACTATCTCCGGACACAATAATTAAACTACCATAATTATCATTAATATGCATAAATTATCCGTCCAAAATTTTATAGTTTAGAATTTTCACCTAATTTTGTTCATTTTTCAAATAATATTACCATTAATTACTTCTTTCATTTATTCGCTTTAGCAAACAAGGATACGGCCACTGGCAGTCACGTGTTTTGCTTCATTATAAATCCACGACAAAGTAAAAGAGTTGAACAAATTGTTTTGCTTCATTATTAATTGAAAGTAAATGTTAGCATCATAGTGTATCATAATTTTGCAAAGTTGGCATGAACAATCTATCCTCTGTGATAGAACGTTTAAATATTGTATGTATTTATCTTAATCGTGAGATTTCTGTTGAAAAATTTGTCTTTGGCGGGAGTTGCGTCCGACCAACTTTAACTGCTTAAACACTAGTGTTTCACATGTTGGAGAATCCGGTTCTTCACACGTGCATAATCTACTAAGTAAGTAGATGACCGTAGGGCCAAGGATCGTCAAATTTCGCTGAGAAATGAAAGAGATATTGGTCCACGAAGTGAGGTGTTTGAAGCATGAAAAAGTGTGGTATTGAGACCAATTCTCCCTCATCGGTGGGGGAAGAAAGAATTGTTTTTTTTATAAGTCTCAAAGTTGGTTTGGGGTTTGGGACCCCAAGGGGTATCCCATGTGTTTAAAGGAGGGAGGACCTAGATGTGCTTCGGTTCGAGGAAAGCCCACGCACACGCCGTCCATCCGGTCCGGGCTGTGGGCTATGCTTCTTCTGATATTACCTTTTTGGACCAGAATTGTTTCATATGTACAGTTTGGTCCTTGAAGTTTCAAGAAAGTCAAATTGGGCAGAGAACTTTTCTATATGTACAGTTTGGTCCCTGAAGTTTCAAGAAAGTCAAATTGGACAGAGAACTTTGTTTCTGGAACGCCAACCAACACTCAATTCAGTCATTTATTTTGGCTGAATTAATCTTCCTAAATGTCGATCCGTTGCACATCAATTCACCATTTATTTTGGTGAATTACTACCTCCATAATTGTCATTACTTGGCCAGTAACAACAACAATTATGTGGGCAGTTGGTAAGCCTCTCCTTCAACTATATAAAGGACCCTTTGCCAATTGTTGAGACACACAGAAACTTGAAAACGAAATCAGTTCTTCCTACTACCTTCCAACATCATTTCATTACTCAAAATTCTTCACGGTAGCACTTGAGTTTCCTTTGTTCATTTGTTCATTTGCTATTTTATCTTGGGAGACAATTGTCCAGGACGTAGAAAGGATACATACGGGGTAATATTGTCTTAAAGACAGAGTGCAATCACTCGACTCAGCATACCAAAAATTGTTCCAGTTTCTTGTTCAAGTTTATTTTAATTTCAGTTTGTTGTAATACTTAGCAGTTACTTATTTCCGTTTCCTGCACCATTGTAACCAACAATTTCATTACAAGATTTAGGGTAATTATTTTCATTTTAAAAAGTTACTATATATAGGCATAGAATTTATTTGATTTTAAAGTTTAAATTTACGAATTCTAAGAGATTCAGACTTCGGTTTCAGCGAGTATGTTTTGTAAAATGATTTTGCATAACTAAAATTAGTTTATACAAATTATTGTATTGATTAATTTTCTAACTGATAAACACCTATTTTAGCAAAATGATCAAAGCCACACACAAAAAAATGTGGTATTACCATAGGAGAAAACAGACAATTAGTAATTTACACACAAATTGAAATTCTTTATTTCTAGGTATAAAAATATCCGTTCTCAATAGAGCAACTCAATGGACAAAAAATTATAATTGGAACCGCATGTCACAAGTTTACTTGCGGTGACATCCTAGTCTGCTATTCTACTAGATATATGTGACCACAATATGTTGAGAAAAGTAGGATAATATTAAAAGCTCACAAGTCCTAAGCGGTAAAGTGAGAATGTGTATTAATTAACTACTATCCAGTATTAGAGTGATATGTGAAGACATGTGAGAGGAATGTAGTATCTAAGCGTTAAAATGAGAATGTGTATTAATTAACTATTGTCCAATATTAGAGTGATATGTGAAGACGTGTGAGATGAGTGTGATATCTTCTCCCGATCGTCATAAAATTGGTTAAGGAAGATGTTAATTAGTCCAAGATCAAATAACATGATGACACATGTCAACATTAACAGTAAACCAATACTTCCATCGTCTCAAATTATTTGTCGCTTTTTGTGTTACATGATCCTTAAGAAATATTAACTAGAAGAGTGTTTGACTAATTTACTCTTATTTATGTTTAAGTTATAATGTATGTTCATTAAATGTGTACTCTATTTATCTGTCATCTCCATTAATGACAAAAATCTACTGAGGATAAAATGAGAAAGAACTAATTAGTTTTGCCTTGAACTTCTAAAATGACAAATAATTGAGATAACTATTTTTAGTAACTACAAATAATTTGAGATGGATAGAGTAATTATTTACTAACCCTATTGTTCTCTTCATCCCACCAACTGAACCACTTTTGAAAAATAAAAGTATAGTCCCCGCAAACTGTGCGCTTCTTTTTTCTTAACCGCTCCACCCATTCTTAAATTCCATTAACGCTCTTATTTACTCGTGTCTATATGATCTGTGCATATTCCATCTGTAATTATAATTAGTCATCATTGCATTTCAATATCTGGTATACATATTCAAGTTACTAACCATAAGTATCATTGCATTTGAATTTGGTATACATATTCAAGTACTAACCATAAGTATCATTGCATTTGAATTTGGTATACATATTCAAGTACTAACCATAAGTATCATTGCTCAAGAATTAATTAATTGCATTCGACATGGGAAGAAGTAGTGGAAATGAATCTGCAAAATGGAATTTGGTGTCAGAAATTTGTGATATCTCAATTCCATGTTCCCATCAATATCCCACAGATTCGGCATTCATCGACTGGTATCTTCTTCTTGATGTACGCCTCTTTATTCACATGCCGTTCCATATTGTGTCTGTTTCGCTCTTTCTTTCTTTCCGTATAGTCTACAACAAATTGTGGACAGCCTTAAACTGGACATTCCCAAATTGGGGACTATCAGATAAATTCAATATAATAGACGTTTGTTGGCAACCCTGCCTTCCTTCTCCTTTCAGGGCCTACTCAAAGAAAATACAGTACTTCTTGGTCGTGACTATCTAAATTGGTTGTTTGTTGTTCAAGAATTCAGTGGTACGAGATCACTGGAATCATGACACTGCAGTTCAAAATATGAAGTCTTGACTACTAATTTTTTTTCTTCTTTTTCACATAGTTAACAAGGAAGTAAGAGATGTTGAATTGGATGGTTGACCAAGAAATAGAAATTAACTCAATGTACATAGCAATTAGGCTAATTGAAGTTGAACTCTGTGACACTGTAATTATATTCTCATTGTAACTTTATGGTCATCTTGGGACTCATCTTACATTTACCAATTTCTAATTTAAATAATTGGATGAGTTTTTATGGTCTGATTTCTGAGTTCAGGTAGATGAGGATGCCGGAGTAGATGTGATTAAGCAACGATATCGTAAACTAGGTACTACTAATTTGCAACATAATTTGTATTTTATACCTTAAACTCCACAATCTTTAATTAAATTTGATTGTAGCATTGCAGCTTCATCCTGATAAGAACAAACATCCTAAAGCTGAGATTGCATTCAAGTTGGTTTCCCAGGTAGGCATATGAACTTTAGTTTCTCATTTAATTTATGTATTCCAACTTTTTCTTGCTCAGTCCGTGGCACTTTTGGCAATGGACTAACTGCAACATCTATGGATACTAAAGAGTGGTTTTAAAGTTACTCTACTCCCCCTTGCTACGTTTCTCTTTTAGTAATTTCTTTTACCCCCTATATTCTTGGGAAGAGGATAACTTAAGCACTCTAAGATTTGGAATTTGACGTATTTTCTCCACAAAGTATGCTTAAGATGAAGTGCACTTGTGTAAAGTATTGTATCTTACAAACTCTTTGATTAAGAAAGATTTGTATTACTCATCTACATGGAGAATGTGATTGTACAATTTTGTGCCCCCTTGAGGAAAAAGCTTTCTTCCCAAAGTAGTCCTATAAATCGTAGCCCCTTCTCGTAAAGTCTTTGATTCCTCCATGTTTGTCCTTCATAGGTTACATTTTAAGGAAGTAACTTATAATTTTAAAAGCATAACAGTAGGTAGTTGTAGTTAGTTATGCATTAATTTGATAATTGTAAGTAGTTGTAGTTAGTTACACATGAATTTAGAGTGGGTAAACAAAACTGATGAATAGTCCTTGTTTCCTTATTTATCCTTTTGAATACTTAGCTATCATTACCGTTTTGATTTATTACCAAAAAGCTCGTCTTGTTTTGGTACAGGCATATGTTTGCCTGACAGATGAAGCAAGCAGAGAGGCTTTTGAAACAGACAGAAGAAGAAACCACATATGCCCAAAGTGTTCCATAAAATCAAGTGAAAAAGCTCTTAGACATGGAAATGTTGCAAAAGTGGCCAAAACATTTCCTCCTACAGACAAGGCGCAGCCAGTTTTCAGAAGCATTTCACGACGTGTTAAAGAACTTAAAGCCAGATTTATGGAAGAAGTTGCAGTTATAAACACATGTTTGAAGGCGAAGTCTTCAGCCTCTACTTACTCAATGAACCAACCTGAGACTTTGACAAGGCCAAATGAGATACCAATCTTCAACCCAACGAATTATGAGTTACAAGGCTATCCTCATCCTAACAATTATAGGAAGTTGTTGCATAGATTTCAGGAAAGAAGCACTGACAAACATGTTTCTAGTAGTAGCAAGTGTAACTATCCAGTGTTTGAACCTAGATCAGAAAGGGAAGCCCATGTACATGGATTTTGTAGAACCAGCTCTAAGCATATGTTCTACAACTAACAGCTGATATGCTTCTATGATGCACTTTTCATATCCTTTAGGTTGTCTTCTAATTCATCAGTGTCTTCTCCTGTCAGTGTTTGGATCATACTGCACTGAAAATAATATAAGACTTACAACTGGCAAAGGATGTTCCATTAAACTTTTCAACTTGTCCATGTCATAGGCAATTCAGGAGGACTTCAAATACCTCCAAAAGATGTATTTTAATGACTAATAGAGAAGGGCTTTACTGAATATTAGGAAACAAAAAATTATAATTGGAACCGCATGTCACAAGTTTACTTGCGGTGACATCCTAGGCTGCTATTCTACTAGACATATGTGACCACAATATGTTGAGAAAAGTAGGATAATATTCAAAGCTCACAAGTCCTAAGTTGTTAAGCGGTAAAGTGAGAATGTGTATTAATTAACTACTATCCAGTATTAGAGTGATATGTGAAGACATGTGAGATGAGTGTAGTATGTAAGCGTTAAAATGAGAATGTGTATTAATTAATTATTGTCCAATATTAGAGTGATATGTGAAGACGTGTGAGATGGATGTGATATCTTCTCCCGATTGTCATAAAATTGGTAAAGGAAGATGTTAATTAGTCCAAGATCAAATAACATGATGCCACATGTCAACATTAACAGTAAACCAATACTTCCACCGTCTCAAATTATTTGTCGCTTTTTGTTTTACATGACCCTTAAGAAATATTAACTAGGAAGGGTGTTTGACTAATTTACTCTTATTTATGTTTAAGTTATAATCTATTTAAATGTGTACTCTATGTATCTGTCATCTCCATTAATGACAAAAATCTACTAAGGATAAAATGGGAAAGAACTAATTAGTTTTGCTTTGAACTTCTAAAATGATAAATAATTAAGATAACTATTTTTAGTAATCACAACAGATAATTTAAGACGAATAGAGTAATTATTTACTCGCCCTATTATTCTCTTCATCCCACCAACTGAGCCACTTTTGAAAAATAATAGTATAGTCCCCGCAAACTGTGCGCTTCTTT
Source organism: Anisodus acutangulus (assembly GCA_029783415.1). Taxonomy (NCBI): domain Eukaryota; kingdom Viridiplantae; phylum Streptophyta; class Magnoliopsida; order Solanales; family Solanaceae; genus Anisodus; species Anisodus acutangulus. The sequence goes on from CM056489.1 coordinate 26,444,907, forward strand.
TTTCTTAACCGCTCCACCCATTCTTAAATCCCATTAACGCTCTTATTTACTCTTGTCTATACGATCTGTACATATTCCATCTGTAATTATATTTAGTCATCATTGCATTTCAATATCTGGTATACATATTCAAGTTACTAATCATAAGTATCATTGCATTTGAATTTGGTATACATATTCAAGTACTAACCATAAGTATTTGAAAGTATATTTATGTTATAGAAACAATTTATATTAGGACAAATATACTTTATACACATTCGTATAATTATTAATGGAGATTAATATTTTGGCATTTGCAATATTGAATTATTAATTGATTGTTTAGAATATTCTATAATATGCATCTCTGGAGGTTACGCTGTTATTAATAATGTGAGATATTAATATTATAACGTAACTCTTAAAATAGCCTCGACTAATGATCATCGAGAATGGGATATCGATGATATGTGATAAGTCGACATGTGGTCTGCATCACATCATTATAGGATGTAGTATGTCTCACCTGCTACGAGTAATGACTGCTCGTAATGGAATTATTGGTATACCCTGTTGATATATTGTTTGTTATACTTGTCTAAAGTATGATCAGCGTGTGGGAGATAGAAATCCTTAGACTTGAGGTCAATACGCACCTTGTCTATAAAGTAATATACTTTGATCATGTCCTAAGCTCAAATGCTTTATAGGTTGAGATACGACTTGTATTGGGTACATTACGATGTGGATTAAAGGTGGTAGTTGAGCCAAGATTAGGATTCATTCCTCGAATGTATATTCGAGAGAATACTCAGATTCTCAGTGATAATAGGTTGACTAAGTCATTGGCCAACGCAATAGACATATTTAGAATATGGTCTAGTTGTCAACTAATATAAATGAGATACAATGATTAAGCCATTTAGATAGACACTTGACAAATCCTAAGCTTGATCGGGTGTGTCGTGAATGAAAGGATTTTATCTTGCCACATAGATGTTAAGTTTACAGGATTCGTGTAAACGTACTTCACATATTGAGTTCGTCTTACGGCGCCGTCTAGGAGTTCCGCGTAGACCTTAATTTGATTAATGTCGATATGTGAAGGCCTGTAGGGTCACACTATGTCAATTGTCTTTTCGATCTAAGGATGTATTGAGAGAGTATTAAATATTCAATTTAGAATCGAGATATTTAAATGAGTAATGATTGTTTTAATTAAGACAGAATTGGATTTTGGATTTAATTAAGAATGTGCGGAAAATAAATTGAGACGGTGTAGGGCCACGTCAAGCGCCGCGGCGTCCACACCATAGGGCCGCGGCGCTAATGACCTAATATGTCTCGATTTTTGGGTCAGGCCCAAGGTCAAACCCGTTTGACCTTATTTTTCACCTATAAATACAGACATTCACTTCATTATTCAGTACACTTAATTTCATATTATTATTCTAAGTCTTAGAGACTTAGAATCAAAACACTTTCTCGAACCTTTGCCGGATTTCCTAGCTTTCCAAAGGAGAAATACATTGAAGCTTGGAGCTTGCAATCGAAAGGGCTTTCGCGTGCGAACCCACAGTTGATAAAGATTGTAGATAAAACAACCTGTAAGTGTTCATGTTTTTATGTTACAGGTTTTGATTGTAATATAACCATACCAGAAGTAATTGTTGGGGTAAGTAAGAACAATATTTTAAACTTCCGTTGTGTCTTAGTTATTTGTTTTGAATCCAACAATAACTCTATAGTATCATTGCTCAAGAATTAATTAATTGCATTCGACATGGGAAGAAGTAGTGGAAATGAATCTGCAAAATGGAAATTGGTGTCAGAAATTTGTGATATCTCAATTCCATGTTCCCATCAATATCCCACAGATTCGGCATTCATCGACTGGTATCTTCTTCTTGATGTACGCTTCTTTAATTATTCACATATTGTACTTGTTTTCTTTTCTCGTATAGTAAAAATTCTTTGACATAATTAACGAGAAGTTAGAGATGTTGAATTGGATAGTTGACCAAGGCATAAAAAAATCAATGTACATAGCAATTAGCCATGAGGCTAATTGAATTTGAACTCCGTGACACTGTAATTGTATTCTCATTGTAACTTTATGGTCATCATGGGATTCATCTTGCATTTACTGATTTCCAATTCTTGTAATTGGGTGAGTTTTGGTGGTTCTGAGTTCAGGTCGATGAGAGTATTGAAGTAGATGTGATTAAGCGGCGATATCGTAAACTAGGTACAACAATAACATACCCAGTGAAATCTCACAACGTAGAGTTTGAGGAGGGTAGAGTGTACGCAGACCTTACCTCTACATTGGTAGGTAGAACGGTTGTTTCTGAGAATATCGTAAACTAGGTACTAGTACTAATTTGTAGGAGTGGCCAGTGGGCCGGGCTCGGATCTGGCGGGCCGGGTCTGACAGGGTCGGGGTCGGGGCCGGGTCTAGCGGGGTCTGGCGGGGTCGGGTCAGTGTCGGGGTCGGGGCAGGGTCCGGTGGGTTTTCATTTTTTTTTTTTTTAAAATAACATATGTATAAAAAAAACTCAATAAACAAGATAAGATAGTGTAATAAAAACATCCCAATGCTGTTTTTGTGCCTCTTATATTAATAGACATGATTTTTTTTTGTAATACAAATACAATTGTCTAAAATCTAAATTGCAACTTTGTGGTGTTGTCCAAAAGTTGCAAATTACATAATAAAATTTTAATTAAAAAAATTACATTCTCAAAAAAACCTGTTCTAATTGCTTGATGATTTCCTGTGGTTCTTCGGTTGGAATTGATATTTGTTGGTCAAATTGATCCACGTCGCTTCCACTACCTTCGGTTAAGATTTCGTTGTAGTTTTCATCTTCTTCTTCTTTGATCTCCGGTTGACCGCACCTTCTCCGCTCCGCTCGTATCCAATCTCTGAATAATACTGCAATTTCCAAGCTGTCTCCGGCTAATGAGTGTCTGTGGTCTCCTATTTGATATCTGCCGGCAGAAAAAACACTTTCAGACGTAGTTGATGACGCTTGAATGTTCAAAACATCTCGGGCCATCATTGAAAGTGTCGGAAAGGTCTTCTCATTCCCCCTCCAGTATTTAAGCAAGTCTTCATGTTCATCTTCATTGATAACTTCTTGGTGATGTAACCCTCAGAAAACAAAAATATCCAACTCACTAATTTGGTTAGTAGCGGTACGGCCGCACATTCTATTTCTGAGGCTTTCAATACTAGCCGCAGAAACAACATGTCTTTTGTGAGGTTGTGTTGAAGATGAAGAAGATGGTATGGAAGCCGGCAAGTTACTAGCATTTTCTTGTTGATAAAATATATATATATTTTTGCATTGGTGTTCTACGCTAGACAACACTTCTTCTTTAGTTTGTTCAATAGATGGTGGGTGATTTAGATTTTTGGGACTTGGAGGTGGTAGTACTTCTATACAATCGTAAATAGTTTCAATTAGTGATTTAATACCGTCTATTTTAATAGTAGGATTTAATAGAGAACCAATAATATAAATAGAGGGAATAGGAATAAAATATTTTTTTATTTTGACAAACATTTTTTTAATAACTGCCTTATAAGCTGGTTTTTCCATATATTCACTAAGTAATAAAAAATATTAGAGTTATATAAAACAACATAGTTGAAATAGTAGGATAATATATACCGGAAAATTCTTTTGTTGCTTGAAAAAATTTCTCTAAAAATACAATAAGTTCGAAAATTTTTACCCAATCACTATCTAAAATCATATCAGCTGGATTTTTATTATGAGAGTTAAAAAATAAAGTTATAGGTATTCTATAGTCATAAGCAACAAGTAGTTGCTCGTATAAAGAATTTCACATAGTGGATACTTCTTGTGGAATTTTTCTATAAGGTAGTCCACAATCGTGACAAGTTTTTTTATATTCTTTTCTACGTTGTACTTTATTACTTTTAAAAATAAAGTTTATAGCAAATTGTATTTTACTAAGAATGTCTTCAAAAAGTGATAGACCATCCTTTACAATTAAGTTATATATATGGCACGCGCATTTTATATGAAAATGATCTGGAAAAGATGGAGTTAAACTATTTTTTAAAATTGTAATTGTGTAATTGTTAGAAGAAGCGTTATCTAATGTAATAGTCATCATTTTATCGGTTATTCCATAATAATGGCACACTTGATAAATATTATCTGCAATAAAAGTACCAGTGTGCCTATCATCTATATATCTATACGCTAAAATACGGTTTTGCATAGACCATTTATAATCTATCCAATGACAAGTTACAGTTAAATAATCATGGTCGTTAGTACTACGACCTATATCAGACGTGATAGATATTTTGCCATTAAAATGATATAATGAAAAACGTAAATATTGTTGATATTCATGCGCGAATTTAAATACATCTCTCTTAACAATTGATCTAGGAAAACCGTTAAAAGCAGGATTATATATATCTCTAATGTAATGAATAAAACCGGGAGATGAAGGAAATGAAAAAGGCAAACCCTCCACAACAACTAATTTTGATATTGCTTCCCTATCTCTATGTTTATTGTATTTAGAGCCTACAATTCCCCCCGTCATAGGGTTAATTTGACCCTGTATTTGGTCTGGGACAGTATCAGTATGTGAACCTTGTCCCGATGGAGCGGGCGTTTGCGCACCCGGTTTTGAAGCCTGGTATTGGGCATACCTAGCTGGATGAGCACTTACTACGTGTCTAATTAAACCCCCCGTCCCACCGTGACCTTTTCCAGTTTTAAATTTTAAAATATTTTTATAAATTTTACATATAGCTACTTGATTCTCTACGTCTCTATCAAAAAATGTCCATGCATCTGATTTTAATGGTCGTTTTGCTGGACCTCGTCTCATACTAGGGGGAATAGGAGGTATTTCAGTTGAAGGTGCACTAGTGGGTGTGTTGTCATCAACATTAGTGGGTGTATCATCTAGATCATCGTCTAAATTAAAGTCTTCTTGAGTTCCAGAAAATAGTTCCTCGTCTAAATCTAATGGTATTGTAGGAAAATGTTGAGTATCAACAAAATCATCATGTGTAGGAATAAGATGACTAGAAGAAGTACCCTTGCCCTGGTTGCCCCTACTAGAAGAAGTCTTACCCTTACCCTTAAACATACATCTAATTCCTTCCATTTTAATTATATGCTAACAAATAATTAAAGTAAATGAAATTAAGTGCGCTAAATAAAATAAACAGACAATAATAATTTAATGAAGGAACGAATGTACCAAACGCCGACGTAACGTCGACGTGTAATCGAGAGGTTGAAAATTGAAACTTTGCTCGATGGAAGATCCTCAAGCCAGTTGCCAACTTCACTCCCAATTCCCAAATGAATAAATAGAATTGAATATTTAGCAAACAATGTAGACTTGTAGAGAGATATATTGAGAGATTAGAGAGATTGTAGGAAGATTTGTGAGAAAGATGAAGAGAAAATGAGTTATTTATAATTGGAAAATTGGGTTAAAGTGTAAATATAATAACTTATGGGTTAAAAATAAATATTAAGGGGTAGGGGGGGTTGGGGGAGGGGGGAGGCCTAAAATGGCCGTTGGCCAACGGCCAAAATCTAAAATGGTCGTTGGCGCAACAGTCATATTTGCAAAGAGGGGACAAAGGGCGGGGTCGGGGTCGGGCTCGGGACGGGCTCGGGGCGGGGCGGGCTCGGGACGGGCTCGGGGCGGGGTCGGGCGGGCCTGGGGCGGGCTCGGGTCTGGCGGGACGAGACATTGTCCCGTCCCGAGTTCGAGTCCCGCTCCCTTTTTTTTTTTTTTTTTTTTGAGCGGGGTCGGTCGTACTCAGGACTGGGTCGGGCCGTCCCGGCCCACTGGCCACCCCTACTAATTTGCAAGATAATTTGTTTTTTATAGCTTTAACTCCACAATCTTTAATTAAAAGTGATTATAGCTTGGCAGCTTCATCCTGATATGAACAAGCATGCCAAAGCTGAGATTACATTCAAGTTGGTTTCCCAGGTAGTCATATGAACTTTGGTTTCTCATCTTTAATTTATGTGTTCCAACTTTTTCAAGCTCAGCCCGTGATTTTGGCAATGGGTTAACTGCAATGTCTATGGGCTATGATTTAAATTTTCCTTATTATGACACTGCTTTTAGTTATAGTGGGAGCTTTCTAAAATCACATCTTCGAAGAATGAGGACATCAAGAATTTTTTTTTTCAAGGTCAACATAAAGTTTGTTATGGTTCCGGTTAGGGAGAAGCCAATTTGTCACTTTAAGAAAGTACTTTGGAGTTAGTCATATTAAATTACTGATTGGACAGATACGACCAATCCACTTTAAGAAAGTACTTTCGAGTTAGTCATATTAAATTATTGATTGGACAGGTACGACCAATCCATTATACATACAAGACGCAAAGATCAAGTAGCATCCAACTGCAGATTTCGTAGATGCAAACTTTTTTTTTCCTTTTCCATTTTGTACCTTTTACTTCAAGATTGAGCTCCATGTTTGGTAAACAAAACTGATGAATAGTCTTTGTTTCCTTATCTATCCTTTTGAATAATTAGTAGCTATCATTACCATTTTGATTTATTACCAAAAGACTCATCCTTTTTTGGTACAGGCATATGTTTGCCTGACTGATGAAGCAAGCAGAGGCTTTTGAAACAGAGAGAAAAAACCACATATGCTTCAAGTGTTCCACAAAATCAAGTGAAAAAGCTCCTAGACATGGAAATGTTGCAAAAGTGGCCAAAACATTTCCTCCTACAGACAAGGCGCAGCCAGTTTCCAGAAGCATTTCACGACGTGTTAAAGAACTTAAAGCCAGATTTATGGAAGAAGTTGCAGTTATAAACACATGTTTGAAGGCGAAGTCTTCAGCCTCTACTTACTCAATGAACCAACCTGAGACTTTGACAAGGCCAAATGAGATACCAATCTTCAACCCAACGAATTATGAGTTACAAGGCTATCCTCATCCTAACAATTATAGGAAGTTGTTGCATAGATTTCAGGAAAGAAGCACTGACAAACATGTTTCTAGTAGTAGCAAGTGTAACTATCCAGTGTTTGAACCTAGATGGATTTAGTAGAACCAGCTCTAAGCATATGTTCTACAACTAACAACTGCTATGCTTCTATGATGAGCCTTTCATCCCCTTTAGGTTGTCTAATTCATCAGTGTCTTCTTATTGCACTGAAAATAATATAAAACTTACAACTGGCAGAGGATGTTCCATTAAACTTTTCAACTTCTCCATGTCATAGGCAAATCAGGACGACTTCAAATACCTCCAAAAGATGTGTTTTAATGACTAATAGAGAAGGGCTTTACTGAATGTTAGGAAACAATGCAAGATCTCAACAGAACAAAAATGGTTCATATCTTTATATATGGTACAAAAAAACACTCTTGTTGTATCACCTATTCATCGACTTGATAGAAAACTTCATCATTTGAGTGTGAAGGCATTTACCAGGAACTCGGCCAAAGCACTCTTTGGATGCTTCATTCTTAGATTGGAATCCGCAGACTTTTTAACAGAAGTTCATCCTCATTATTGGCTCAGTCTGCTATAGGAGATCATTTGGTGGCTAATTTGAGGATACCATCATCTACCAATGGTTGCACTTCCTTCTTCACAAGCTTGTGTACCATAGAACTTGAACTTTCCAACAACGCACTAATTACTTTCGCATTGCAAATTGTAAAAGAAGTCAGAAAGAAGTTTTTCTCTGTAAATGCTTGAAAGGAGGAAATGAGTTCAACCAACCGACCTGTGGCCTTGAGCCCAAATTGAACATTTTCCTTTCAGAGCATTTTCATATAAAGTGCAAGCAAAAGAAGGGGAGTCCAATATCAGTTTTCTGATGGTCCTGCTAGAATGGAAGTGTTCAAAGAGATGTTGTTCATCTGATCCCTCCATTTTAGGATGTGCTGCCAGAGATGCTATAACACCATGTAAGGTTTTCAACTTTCCATCTAAAATTGGACGAAGGATGCTGTCAGCACCTCCCATGGCAACCTATATCAAACCAAAATGTGAAACAACAGATTTAGCATGTTTGAAGCAGTAAAAGCACTCATATTTCCAAATTAATGTACAGTGTGAGGTTGAGATGAAGTGGGTCAACATGTAATTGTTAAACAAAGCAATATACCCGTGATATACACCCAATAAACAGCAGTGTATATCACGGGCAATGTGCTTTGTATTTCGGCAGTGGGCTTTCCAGCAGCCCAACACGGTAACAACAGCCAATAATAGACAATGTAAGAATATTGTATATTAGGAAAATATATGTGTAGTATATTGTAATGTATTTGTTACCTAAATTAGGATTATACACTTACCATAATTGTAGAGTTAGAATTATGGTAGAATAAGATTTTAGGAATAGGATTCTCCTATTTTGTAACTTGTATATATACCTTTTCAATTAATGAAAATAATCAAGGGGATTATTTCTTTCATGGTATCAAGAGACTAGGGTCTAACAAAATTTCTCTCCCAAAATTTTGTACACTTTTCGGCCGACCCCCCCCCCCTCGGGTTTTCTCTTCCAAAATTTGTCTTCCGCTCTCAAAATCTCTCTTACTATTCCCAAATTTCCCCTCCTTCGTTGTTCTTTCAATATGTCTAAGGACAATTATCATCCTGCCCTCATGGTTTCTAACGTCAAGAACAGTATCCCTATTGTGCTTGAGATGGAAAACGTCCAATATGCGACGTGGGCGGAGTTGTTTAAAATTCACGCTATCTCCCATCAAGTTATCCATCACATAATTCCTCCCGCTACACCTCTTCCCGCGGAGGATCCTCAGTTATGGATTACTCTTGATGCTACCGTTCTCTAGTTGATCTATTCCACTATTTTGGTTGACCTTTTACAAACGATTATTGAGCCGGATACCACGGCTATGGCTACCTGGAATAGATTGCGTGACATATTCCAAGATAACCAACATCCACGTGTCGTTACACTCAAGCAGGAATTCTCTCTCGTTCGCATGGAATAATTTCCAAACGTCTCTGCATATTACAAGAAACTCAAGGAGTTGGCGGATCAACTCCGTAATGTTGGCGCACCTGTAACAAATAATCGTTTGGTTCTACAATTGGTTGCCGGCCTTTCGGAGGCCTATAATGGTGTTGGAACTCTCCTTCGTCAAAGCAACCCTCTTCCCGCCTTTTATCAAGCTCGCTCCATGCTTACTTTGGAAGAAGCCGGTTTGGCAAAAAAGGTTGCTACCGGAGCAAGCCCCGTCGTCATGATGGTGTCCTCCCCAAGTTCTTCGTGTTTTGTTGAGAATTCGGGCCAAAACCATACTCATGGTGGCAGCAAAAATAATCGTAAGAATAATAACAAAAACCGCGGGGGCAAACGCGGCGGTTCCGGTGGTCAGCAAGCAGGTAGTGGGCCTCGTCCAGTGAACAGTGGCCCACCACCCCCTGGTCCCAGCAGTGGTGCCCATGGCGATGGTGGCGATGGGTCATGGGCGGCGACCCCTACTACCCGGCGAATCCCAACGGTCGGTGGTGGCGACCTTTCAGCCCAACAACGGCGATGGCGGCCCATCGGCGATGGCCCAGCGGCGCGATTCAGCGATTACGGCCCGATTGATCCCCATCCTGGAATACTTGGGGCCCGACCTCCGCAAGCTCACCACGCAGCAGGCCCCACTCAGACCGATATCGAGGTCGCGATGCACACATTGGGGTTGACTCAACCGGACCCAAATTGGTATATGGACATCGGTGCCACTACTCACATGACTTCCGATTCAGGTACTCTCTCATCTTATTCCAATTTGAGCAACCCTCCGGATATAATTGTTGGTAATGACAACTCTATTCTAATTCAGGGTTATGGTCAGAAAACGTTGTCTCCCCCCAATCCACCCCTTATCTTGAAAAATACTTTACATGCCCCCAAATTGATTAAAAATTTAATGTCTGTCCGAAAGTTCACCACTGACAATTCTGTTTCTGTTGAATTTGATCCTTTTGATTTCTCTGTGAAGGATTACAAGACGGGGAGTCATCTCATGAGGTATGATAGTAGTGGGGATCTTTATCCTATCATGCCCGGTTTCAGTCCATCGAGTCAAGCCTTGCCGTCAGCTTTTGCAGTCATTTCTCCTTCCTTGTGGCATGCTCGCCTTGGTCATCCGGAATCTTCTATTTTATCAGTTTTAGATAAAATTAGCTTTATTTCTTGTAAGGGTACGAGTCGTACTCAAATTTGTCAATCTTGTTCGTTAGAAAAAATTGTTGAGTTGCCATTTGTGGACTCAAATTCTCATACTTCAAAGCCTTTTGATATTATTCATAGCGATCTATGGACGTCTCATGTTCTAAGTTCGTTAGGTCATCGATATTATATTCTGTTTTTGAATGATTATTCTAAAATTTTATGGACGTTTCCAATTGCCAATAAATCTCAAGTGTTTTCTATCTTTATAAAATTTAGAGCATTCATTAGAACACAATTCGAAAGAGAAATAAAAAATATTCAGTGTGATAATGGGAAAGAGTATGGCAATAGGGTGTTTCGGGAGTTCTGCGATAATAATGGGATCAATTTTCATTTTTCGTGCCCTCATACATCTTCTCAAAATGAGAAAGCTGAACGCAAAATTCGTTCCATAAATAACATTATCCGCACTCTCTTACTTCATGCTTCCGTACCCCCATATTTTTGGCATCATGCTCTGCAAATGGCAACATATCTCTTTAACATAATTCCGTCCAAAGGTCTGACATATTCTTCCCCCCTCCAAATCCTATATAATAAGAACCCTTCTTATTCTCATCTTCGGGTTTTTGGGTGCTTGTGTTATCCATTATTTACATCCACCACAATTAACAAACTTCAGGCTCGGTCTACTCCGTGTGTATTTTTGGGTTATCCGTCTAATCATCGTGGTTATAAATGCTTTGATTTATCCTCCAAGAAAATCATAATTAATCGCCATGTCATTTTTTATGAAACCCAATTTCCTTTTATGAAAGTTCATACTCCCTAGCCTAGGTCGTATAATTTTTTGGATGACCAAATATCCCCGTATATTATTCGGCATTTTTCGTACATCTCCCGCACCCAAAACTCTCCAGCGGGCCCATCGCTCACCGCCCCACTGCATCGCCTCACGTTCGATTCATCGGATCAGTCCCAGCTATTGGGCCAGTCCAGCCCAATTCTGGAACTGGTCCAGTGGCTACTCCTGATTAACGATTTGGGCCAGCAAGCCCACTGCCTGCTGGCCAGTCCGTCCCAAGCCCAGCAAATTCCCAAAATTCACTCAATTCTTCCTCGAGTCAGAGATCGATCACTCGTAGTCAGCGGGGTATTTTTACACCTAAAAGACATTTTAATTTACATTCTGATGTCTCTAAATCCCCCTTGCCCCGTAATCATGTGTCCGCCTTAAATGACCCTAATTGAAAAATTGCTATGACTGATGAATATAATGCTCTTATTGATAATAAGATGTGGGAGTTGGTGCCCCGTCCATCTGGTATTAATGTTATCAGGTCTATGTGGATTTTTGCTCATAAGGAGAATTCGGATGGATCATTTGCTCGACATAAGGCGCGGCTGGTGGGTGATGATAAGACTCAGCAGGTTGGGATAGATTGGAGGGAGACGTTTAGCCCGGTAGTCAAGCCGGCTACTATTCGCACTGTGCTTGGCTTGGCTCTTTCAAAGACTTGGCCTATTCATCAGTTGGATGTCAAGAATGCTTTCATACATGGTGATCTCAAGGAAACAGTCTATATGCATCAGCCGTTGGGTTTCAGGGATCCCAACCGTCCTCATCATGTCTGTTTGTTGAAGAAGTCCTTATATGGGCTTAAGCAGTCTCCACGGGCCTGGTATACGAGGTTTGCTGACTTTGTTTCGATTATTGGGTTCACTCACAGCAGGTCAGATAATTCCTTATTCATCTACCATCTTGGTTCGTCCTTGGCCTACATTCTGTTGTATGTGGATGATATCATTTTGACTGCCTCTTCCGATGCCTTACGCCAGTCTGTCATGGCCATGCTCAGTTCTGAGTTTGCTATGAAAGACTTAGGGCCCTTGAGTTACTTTTTGGGGATTGTCGTCAAGCATTATTCAGGGGGTTTGTTTTTGTCTCAAAGAAAGTATGCAGTTGAGATCACCGAGAGGGCTGGGATGTCCTCTTGTAAGTCTACTTCCACTCCAGTTGATACAAAGCCCAAACTTAGTGCAGAGGCCGGCACACCATACGATGACCCGACCCGCTATCACAGTCTTGCTGGGGTCCTTCAGTAACTTACGTTTACCAGATCGGATATTACGTATGTTGTTCAACATGTGTGTTTATTCATGCATGATCCCAGAGTTGAGCACATGAATGTAATCAAACGCATCATCCGATATATTCAGGGGACATTGGACTATGGTTTACATTTGTATCCTTCATCGACATCCACACTTGTCTCATACACAGATGCGGATTGGGGTGGTTGCCCGGACACCAGACGGTCTACGTCAGGATAGTGTGTGTTCCTTGGCAACAACTTGGTCTCCTGGTCTGCAAAGCGTCAGGCGACTCTATCCCGCTCAAGTGCCGAGGCAGAATATCGAGGGGTAGCTAATGTGGTCTCAGAATCATGTTGGTTACGTAACTTGCTTTTAGAACTTCATTGCCCCATTCAAAAGGCAACCTTAGTATATTGTGATAATGTTAGTGTCATCTACCTCTCATGTAATCCGGTTCAGCACCAACGCACTAAGCACATCGAAATGGACATTCACTTTGTGCGTGAAAAGGTTGCTCGGGGGCAGGTACGCGTATGTCATGTCCTGTCAAGATATCAAGTTGCAGACATCTTTACAAAGGATCTTCCCTTGGTACTCTTTGAAGATTTTAGGGACAATCTCAGCGTTCGAAGACCACCCGCTATGCCTGCGGGGGGGGGGGGGGGTGTTAAACAAAGCAATATACCCGTGATATACACCCAATATACAGCAGTGTATATCACGGGTAATGTGCTTTGTATTTCGGCAGTGGGCTTTCCAGCAGCCCAACACGGTAACAACAGCCAATAATAGACAATGTAAGAATATTGTATATTAGGAAAATATATGTGTAGTATATTGTAATGTATTTGTTACCAAAATTAGGATTATACACTTACCATAATTGTAGAGTTAGAATTATGGTAGAATAATATTTTAGGAATAGGATTCTTCTATTTTGTAACTTGTATATATACCTTTTCAATTAATGAAAATAATCAAGGGGATTATTTCTTTCAGTAATGTCACAATCCAAAGTTTATTTTCTATAAAATTTAAAAATAAAATGAAAGGAGGCATAGCTCAGGAAAGACATCCAACATTTATTCGGGAGTATGATACATTGAAAATGCAATAATCTTATTAAATCTACAGGGTAATACCTCATATATGACCTCTTTACCAAAGTTTGATCTTAGCAATTCCTCCGCTATCTCACAACATGCATCGATAAGTTTCTGCATTATTGATCAGGAATGACTTGGTAAAGTGGATAAGGGTGAGTACGTAAAGGAGGGGAATACAGAATTCATTTAAACTAAAAGAGAGTGGTGGCCGAAGGAAAGGATCACAAAGGCGACAAGCTTGATAACTGAGAACAAAAAAGAGGAAAAAACTTAAATGGCCCCTTAACTATAAGTGAAGGAATATTTTTATCCCTTATATGTAGGGTGGAAAATAAAACATCCCTTGAATATCCAAAAGTGGACAACTTTAGTCTTTGCCTCTAAGAGAGACTCTATAACGGCAGTTTCAATGATTTTCAAATTGGGGCAGTTTCAATTATACGGCATCATCGATGCGATTCTTCTCTCTTTTGGTGAAAAAATATTATTTTGACAGAACAAGTTTAAGAAGAAAGGCTTTTCTTCGTCTTCTATACGTTCCCGTAGGTGTGTTTTAGTTAACTTTGTGCAAGTTAGCATTAGTATAGAGTCTCTGTTAGAGGCAAGGACTAAAGTTGTCCACTTTGGATACTTAAAGGGATGATTAATATTCCACCCTATATATAAGGGATAAAAATATTCGCTGCCCCTCCAACATGACAACAACAAGCCATGTTGGTTATAGACTTATAGTGAACTTCGGGCCATTCAGCCAGAAACGTGTTTCTATACTAGAAGTAATTGTAGGTGAGAAGCTAATAGGTTCTCAACTATTTATGGAAGATCACCAAGACCCATGTTAAACACCTAAAATCCAAGGATCAATGATACATAATGCTGTCAAAATTTCTCTAGGCAAAATTTGTTTGTTCCTTGGTTACACAGGTCTTAGCCCTTCAAGAAGTTCATGAAGACTGAACTGATTGAAAATCCATGATCTTATGGTATGAAAAACTCACTCCTGATCAAAAAGAGTGTGGACTTGGTCATTTGCACGCTCCTTAAAAACATACAAACCTCTGGATAAAAAGAAGTAAGTTGACTAAATTGTCCATAATTAAATATGTATTTGGATTTCATCACATAGTACTTAATAGGGGCAAATCTGAAAAATAAAGTTTTTTTTATTATTTGATAAGTGGACACTCTTTTTTACTCAAGAAAAAAAGCTAATTGAATACTCTTTTTGATCCGGATGGATTAAAAGCAAATAGTTAAAGGAAAGAGAATAGAAGTAGATGCGAGCAAGACTTTCGTATATATACCTTTTAGTTCTAGATGTATATGTTTGCGCACAGGTGATAAATTATTCTGGATAGAAGCAAGAATTAAGTTTTGAGTTTGGAAGAAACGCGTGAGGGGTACATGAGGTCTTATCTCTGTTAAAGAATTACAATGGATAGGATTAGGACCGAAAGTGCACCACTTTATCAAAAATGTGAACTATTAATGCTCCATGTGAAAGAAATAGGATCATTTTGAGTCTAAGTCGAAAGATAGTGGAATATTTTGAGCTTTTTCTCGGGTTTCATACACTAGATGAAGGACAAACCTGATCTGAAAGAAGCTCCTTTAAGCTCACGAATGATGACCTGCAAAGAGTTCAATGTGACCAGCTTTAAAAGTGTAACTCTTCGACAACAGATTGCAGCCTAGATAAGTTAGGAAAAGCAGCTGGAACAAACCTTTGATAGAAGTTTCGTGTCATCAACAATTGAAAGGATGAAGACATGCACCTGAAAGTTATTGAGAATGGAAGCTGTGAAACTAATAAGAGCACAAAGTGAAAGTATGTATTTACTGCAATCTATGTTTAGAACAAAATGTACTTGAACACATTCGTATTATTAATGAAATTAATATTTATGTCATTTGTAATTATTGAATTATTGTTTGATTGTTTGCAATTATTCATAAATGTGCATCCTGAGCTTATATTGTCATTAATAGAATGAGATATTAATGATAAAACTTAACCCTCAAAATAGCATCGACTAATAATTATCGAGAATGAGATATCGATGATATGCTATAAGTCGACATGTGGTCGGTGTGTGAACACATGGATACTTTGGATAAGTATTGGTATACCCTGTCGATAAACTATTTGTTATACATGTCTATAATGTTATCGGCGTGTGAAATATAAAGGTCCTTTGACTTGAAGTCAATACGCACCTTGTTTACAGAATGATGTACTTTGACCAAGTTGTAAGCTTAAATTTCTTCTGGATAAGATACGGCTTGTGTTGGGTGCATCAGGATGTAAATCAAGGTGGTAGTTGAGCCAAGAATAGGATTCATTCCTCGATTGGAAATTCGAGAGAGCACTCAACTTCTCAATGTTATTAGGTTGACTAAAGTCACTGGCCAATGCAAGAGACATATTTAGAATATGGTCTAGTTGTCAACTAATAAATGTGAGATAAAGTGATTAAGCCATTTGGATAGACACTTGATAAATCCTAAGCTTAATCGAGTGTGTCGCGAATGAAGGAAATTTATAGTTCTGCATAAATGTTAAGTTTGTTGGATTCATGTAAACGTACTTCACATATTGAGTTCGTCATACGACGCAGTCTAGGAGTTTCGTATGGACCTTAATTAGATTAATGTCGATGTGTGAAGGCCTATAGGGTCACATTATATGCGATTGTTTCTTCGATCTAAGAGTATATTGAGAAAGTATTAAATATTATATTGAGAGTCGAGATATTTAATTTATAATAATTATAGAATATTTCTATTTGAAAGAAATTATTTAATTAAGTCGAATTGGATTTCGAATTTAATTAAATATGTTGGATATATTATATGGGTACTCGGACAAATACATGGAAGCAATTGGGCTAGAAATTACTGGCCCAAAATTGAGGTCTGGCCGTCCACCTTGAACGTATAGGGTGGACCAGGTGGGCTGGTGCACTGAACATTCACATGGGCCAGGTTTTCCTGTTTTAAATCTACTTAGATTTTGTCCTGAACTCTTATATAAACAACATATACCCCATAATTGTAAAGTTACAGAAAATAACTTCTCAGTTTCTAAAGCAAGATTTACTAGCTTTCTTGAGTAGGAGATACACTGAAGTTGGAACTTGCAGTCAAGGAAACAAATCGCGTGGATACCTTAGTGGTGAATCCAGCGTACGAAAATCTGTAAGTTTTCTGTTATTATGTTTTGAACATAAATATGATTATCGATTAAGCTATGTCAGGATCATTGTTGGATAATAAAAATTTTAAACGTCTGTTGTGCTTACGAACCCAACAAAACCCTACTGTAGTATCAGAGCCCAAGTTGGTTTAATGATTATACGATAATCCGTAATAACGTTTACATGGGAAAATTAATTGTTTTGATTTTAAAATTAATTTTCGGAATTAAAAAAAACTGGAATAGTGGCGTCGGCAACCACTGTTTCGCCGCGACAGCTATTGTTCCGACGCCCTCGGTGGCTTCCGATGGGTTTTTCTGGCGATTCGACGTCGTTCTAACTCCGTTTCTACTATTATTGAGAAATCCACTTTATAAGATGGTCGATAAAGGTGTTGAGAGGTGGCGGGACGCGGCGTAGACGCCGAAAAGATCACCTATAGCGGGCCTGTTTTCGGTCACCCCGGGAGTCAAAATGGTGAAGTAATACCACCACCGTGATCGTCTCGACGAGAGAAATCGAACGATGGTGGTGTTACACAGCGGAAGCCACTGGAAAGGGGCAATTGCCGACTGTTTTGGAAACAGCTGGCGGTGGCTTGAATTCCTGCCGTCGTGGGCCACCACACCGGGAATTGAAATCACCGGTGTGTTCGGCTCGACGTGCGCTGTCGATCGGTGGTGTTCAATTTCGCCCCGAAATCCAAATCCCAAATTTGATTTGGGGTTGGAATTGATTTTGAAAATTTGAAATAGTTTAAGGACCTATTTAAAATTGAATTAGGGTTTCCGAAATTGAAATTTAGCCCTTGGGGCAAATCTAAAAAATTTTAAAAGCTTCTGGAATTGCAATTTGGTCCCTGGAAATTTTCTGAAAATTTAAAAAGGTTTTAAAATCAACAGATTTGGTCCTTGAGGCAAATCTGTAAACTTCAGAAAAGCAGATTCAGTCTTTGGATAAATCTGTAAATTTTTTTAAAAAATAGATTTGATCCCTGGGACAGATCTGTAAATTTCTGAAAAGCAGATTTTGTCCTTGTGCGAATCTGTAATTATTTTAAGTTTCTGAAAATTGCAGAAAACCCATGAAAATTAAATTTTAATTTTTGAATTATTAAGGGACTGTTTGGATAAGCAGAAAATTCTGATAATTGAAAATTGAGTTTTAAATTTGGAATTTGAATGTTTTCTAAATTGAAATAAATTAATTAGCCCACAATTATTGTTATTTAGCATGTTATTTGATAATATGCGCTTGAATTAAGTATTTTTCCTAATTGTTTAATTGATTGTCATTTAAATAATTAGTATAGAGTCCGCATTATATATGTCTGGGTAGGCGGTACCTAGTATTTATTAGACCGCATTATGCATGTCCTGGTAGGTGGCGCCCAGTATTTGTCGAACCGCATTAAATCATGTTTGGGTAGGCGGCACTCAAAATATGTGATCTATTTAATCTAGCACGTGTAATAGGATCTTGATAAAACACCGATTAAAATGTTCCCCAATTTAATATAAGTCTGATTTGGAATCCACGTGTCGTCCGTTATAATTGAATGATTGCAAAATCATTTTCGGCTATAAGAGTATTTACACCTTAGTGTTTGCTCTAAGTCTACGAGGACCCAGACTCTTCATAAATGCATGTGTTTGCAGTAGCGAGTGAGAAACCTTTATGAGTATTTACGCCATAGCGTTTGCTCTACAATGCCAAACTTGCTTAGATGCACGATTGCAGTCGCGTAACGGGGTTGACTTACTTAGTTATGTCTTGACACCCTAGCGTCAGAATAATCTAAGGGTGCAGATCGATTGTTTAGAACAGTCGGTCAAACCAAGAGTTGTAAATTATTTGTAATTGGTTTGGAGACCTACCAAGTTATACTGTTGAAGTTATCAACCCTAGCAAACGCGAAGACAGTATGAACTTGGATCTTGACCCATTATGATCATATTTGATATGAGTCTGTATTCTTTCATGGGGTCATAGAATATGTTAAAATAATGGGAGCTAATTAAACTAAAGGCCATGTTAATTAGTTAACGAATGTGTTCATAGAAATTATATTTTAATTTCAGTCTATCTATTTCTTCAGATTATTTAAAATGTCGAATCTGTCATTGAAATGCTTGGTTGAGACTAATAAGTTGACCGGAGCTAATTATCCGGACTGGTTGCGTAATTTGCGTTTGGTACTGAGACAAGAGAAAATTGAGTATGTGTTAGACACAGCTGTTAAAAAAGTTCCTGATGAAGAGTCTGTTGAGTATGCCTTGTTTGACAAGGCTGCTTATCAGAAGCATTTGGATGATGCTACCTCGCCACAGTGTGTCATGTTGTCCTCCATGACTGTAGAGTTACAGAGGTAGCATGAGAACATGGGCCCCTATGATATGCTAGAACATTTGAGGAGTCTTTATGCTTCACAGTCTCAGACTATGGAGTATGAGTTGTTGAGAGACCTCTTCAAATGTAAGTTGAATGATGGGGGCCAAGTGTCTGGTCATGTTCTGAAGATGATTGGGTTGATAGAAAGTTTTGCTTCAATTGGAACGAAGCTGCCCCAAAATGTGTCTGTTAACCTGATTTTGAATTCACTTCCTGGTTCGTTTGAGAATTTCATTGTGAACTTCAACATAAATGGAACCAAGGTGAATCTTCCAGAACTTCACAATATGCTAAAGACTTATGAATCATCTACTTCAAAAGGGAAGATTGTGTTCATGGTGGGCTCATCTACTAGGTTCAAACCTAAAGGTAAGAACAAGAAGAATAAGGGTAAGGCTGGTGCCAAACCCACAGTCTTAAAACCTAAAGGAGGTGTTCAGAAGAAGTCTAGGTTGGCCAGGGACATATCCCTCAACTGCAAGCAGAAGGGGCATTGGAAAAAAAATTGTACCGCTCCAGGAGGAGACAAGGCACTAGGTGCTTCTAGACCTGCTGGACAAGGTATGTTTGTCATTGAGATTAATATGTCTATAAGTAACTCTCACTGTTGGGTATTGGATACAGCATGTGGCTCACACATTTGTAATAATGTGTAGGGCCTAATGGACAACAGAAAGGTTAGGCCATGGGAGGTGGACCTACGCGTTGGAAATGGAGCACGAGTTGATGTTAAGCGTATGGGAACTTATAGATTAGATTTACCTTCGGGTTTAACATTAGAACTTAATAATTGTTATTTTGTTCCCTGGATTATGAGGAATATTATTTCCATTTCAATGTTAGACATTGAGGGTTTTTTCTTATATATTGCTAATGGCAGTTATATACTATCTTTGAATGGTATTATTTGTGGAAATGCTCCGCTTGCGAATGGTTTATATATTCTCACTTGTAATCGTGAAATTCTCAATGTGCAAAACAAATGACCTAAAATAAGTAATCCAAGAAATCTTACCTACTTATGGCACATCAATGAATCAAGGATAGGAAGATTAAGAAAGTTAGACTACCTGAAACCATTGACTTGGAGTCCTATAGTGACTGTGAATCTTGCTTGGGAGGAAAGATGACCAACAAACCACTTTTTGGGAAAGGTGTGCGAGACAAAGAGGCACTTGAGTTGGTCCATACAGATGTATGTGGGCCGTTTTCCACTCAAGCTAAGAGAGGTTTTCCTTACTTCATAACTTTTACAGACGATTTCACAAGATTTGGATATGTGTATCTTATGAAGCACAAGTCTGAAGCTTTTGAGAAATTCAAGGAGTATAAGTTAGAAGTAAAGAAACAACTTGAAAAGAGTATCAAGACTCTTCAATCAGATCGAGGAGGTGAATACTTGAGTAGAGAATTTCTAGATTACTTGAAACTTCATGGAGTCCAATCAGAATGGACACCTCTTGGAACACCACAAATGAATGGCGTTGCTGAAAGGAGAAATCGAACCTTATTGGATATGGTCAGATCCATAATGAGTTTTTCAGCTCTTCCAACATACATTTGGGGCTATGCTTTACAAAACTCAATCTATATTCTGAATAGAGTTCCTTCAAAGTAAGTAGAGAAAACATCATATGAGATATGGCATGGCAAGAAGCATGCTCTTACATATATGCGAGCCTGGGGTTGCCCTGCATATGTAAAGAAGATGCTTACTGACAAATTGGAATCTAAAGGTGAGAAATGTTACTTTGTGGGATATCCTAAGAAAATGAGAGGATATTATTTCTATCTTCCTGGAGAACATAAGGTCATTATTTCCAGAAATGCAACTTTCCTTAAGGAAGACTATGTCTACAAGGAACAAAGTTACAATAAGATAGAACTTGAAGAAATTCAAGAACTACAAAGCAACATCGAGGTTGAATCCTTGTCGAATGACATAGACAAGAATTCAGTGGGAGTATTTGGTGAAGGTGTGTTACTTAGAATACATCCTTCAGCCAGTGGGAGTGATGTGATGATTGATGCAGAAATGCAATATTCTCATACACAACCAATGGAAGATGATACAATGGTTGTATATCCTTTCATTCAGGAAACACATATAGATGATATTCCTGAAAACTCTCATAGTGGTGGAAACACACAAGAACCTTCTCATGATCAGAATATAAGAACCACATAAACGCAAAATAACCAACTCCATAGATCCACTAGAGTTCATCGTCGGCCTGAAAGATTTAATCTCATTGTTGAAAGTCAAAATGAGATAGATATTCCTGATAATGATGACCCTACAACCTAAAGTGAGGCTATGTTTGACATTAACTCGCAAAGACGGCAGGAAGCCATGAAATAATAAATGGACTCAATGTATGTCAATCAAGTTTGGAACTTGATTGATTTGTCAATAGGGGTTAGACCCATAGGATGCAAATGGGTCTTCAAGAAGAAGATTGATGCATTTGGCAAGGTGCAAACCTATAAGGCTAGGTTGGTAGCAAAAGGTTACAATCAGAGGGTTGTGGTCGATTATGATGAAACTTTTTCGCCAGTTACAAAGATTAAGTCTATTCGAACTTTGCTTGCAATAGTTGCATACTATGATTATGAGATTTGGCAGATGGATGTTAAGACCTTTTTTCTAAATTGAAATCTAATTGAGGAAGTGTATATGATACAACCTGAAGGTTTTACATCCAAGTCAAAATCCAAAGCAGTATGCAAACTACAAAAGTTCATTTATGGACTTAAGCAAGCCTCAAGGAGTTGGAATATTTGCTTTGACAAAGCTATCAAATCATTTGACTTTGTCAGAAGCAAGGAGGATCCGTGTGTTTATAGTAAAAGCAAGGAAGAGAGTATTGTTTTCATTATCATATATGTAGATGACATATTAATAATGGAAAACGATAAGTCCCTTATGCAATCAGTGAAGGAATGGTTGTCCAGCACCTTCATCATGAAGGACTTAGGTGAAGCCTGCCACATTCTTGGAATTAGGATCTACAAAGATAGACCTAATAGATTGTTAGGGTTGTCACAGTCTACATACATAGACAAAGTGCTAAGACGTTTATCAATGGAAAACTCCAAGAGATGAGGTCTTCATATGGGTCAAGGCATCAAGTTATCTAAAAAGGATAGTCCTTCTACTATTACAGAACTTGAATGCATGAAGAGGATCCCATATGCTTCAGCTATAGGATCAATCATATATGTCATGACCTGTACTAGGACAGATGTGGCCTCTGCACTTAGCATGACTTGAAAATTCCAACAGAATCTTGGGGAAGAACACTGGAAAGCAGTCAAGAATATTCTTAAGTATCTTAGACGAACTAAAGAATATTTCTTAGTCTATGATGGACAAGAGAAGCTAGTCGCTACTGGGTACACTGATGCTAGCTTCCAAACAGATCTTGATGACTTCAAGTCACAGTCTGGATATGCCTCCATTTTCAATGGTAGAGCAGTAAGTTGGAAAAGTTCCAAGCAAGGAAACACTATTGATTCGACGACTGAAGCCGAGTACATTGTTGGATCGGAAGCTGGTAAAAAAATTGTCTCGATATCTGATTTCTTAAAAGAACTAGGGGTTGTTCCAAGTGCCAGTCATCCAATAACGATATATTGTGATAACACTGGTGTGATTGCGCAAGCTAAGGAACCAAGATCAACAAACAGAAACAAGCTTATACAGAGGAAATACCACATACTCAGAAAGATGGTGGAATCTAAAGAAATAGATCTAGACTATATTCCCACAGATGATAATCTAGCTGACCCATTTACTAAACCATTAAGCTTAGCTAAGCATAATGGTCATTTCGAAAATATGGGTATTAAATACATTGGAGATTGGCTCTAGGCCAAGTGGGAGATTGAAAGTATGTATGTCCTAGAGACAATCTATATTAGAGACAAAATATACTTGGACACATTCATATTATTAATTAGATTAATATTTATGGCATTTGCAATTATTAAATTATTGTTTGATTGTTTGCAATTATTCATACATGTGCATCCTTTGAACTTACGTTGTCATTAATAGAGTGAAATATTAATGATAGAACATAACTCTCAAAATAGCATCGACTAATGATCATCGAGAATGGAATATTGATGATATGCTATAAGTGGACATGTGGTCTGCATCACATTCTTGGAGAATGTAGTATGTCTCACAACTACGAGTAATGGTTACTCATGATAGACACATGGATACTTTGGAGAAGTATTGGTATACCCTGCCGATAAACTATTTGTTATACATGTCTATAGTGTTATCAGCGTATGGAATATAAAAGTCTTTTGACTTGAGGTCAATACGCACCTTGTTTACAGAATGATGTACTTTGACCAAGTTCTAAGCTTAAATTCCTTCTGGATAAGATATGGCTTGTGTTGGGTGCATCAGGATGTAAATCAAGGTGGTAGTTGAGCCAAGAATATGATTCATTCCTCGGTTGGAAATTCGAGAGAGCACTCAACTTCTCAATGTTATTAGGTTGACTAAAGTCCCTGGCCAGTGCAAGAGACATATTTAGAATATGGTCTAGTTGTCAACTAATAAATGTGAGATAAAATAATTAAGCCATTTGTGTAACATCCCGTACTTTTGGGTTACGGTTTAAATCGCTAAGCATTTATAAAATCGCTAGGCATGTGTAAATAGACCCGAGCGTTAGGAAAATTTATGTTATATTTATTTATGCTAATAAAGAGATTAGTATATAAAATGATTAAAACCCCAAAATAATTTTGGACGTAACAAATGTGACGACGGGGAGCAGAAATAAATTTGGTGTATGCACAAAGAGGTTATGGACGAGTGTCATATTACAAATTATGACATTGAGTATATGGAGATTTTATAAGTTATTAAGATTTAAGTGAATTGGAATCACGAAATTAATTATGTGTGTGATTGATAAATTATAAGGAGGCATGTCACTTAATTATGTGGTGCAAGGTGGCGTGAAATGGAAATTCCACCGCCAGGGAATTGGCTGCAAAGGAGACACCATTATGAGAGCAATGATGAGTAATCATTTGGGGGGGGAGATTTTTCATGGCTGAAGAATGCTTGAGTAAAGGAACCACTTCCTATTCTTGTAAAAAAATGCAACGTCCTAAACCTTAGGCAACCTATCTCCATTCTACAATTCTACTTTGGATTTATTTGGGAAAGGAGGGGACGGCCAGTGAAATTTCTGGAAACAGGAACCTAGTGCAAATTGTTGCAAAGTAACGATTCCAGCGACAAAAAAATATTAAGTGGAATCGAGGTATGTTAAAACAAATTATTTCTTTCTTTTGGTATGTTCCACATAATAAAATAAAACTGTGATATTGCTCCATAATTTATTCTGCTCCTAGTAGTTAAGTATTCATGTTATTAATTCCTATGCTAAAAGCATGTCTAAATATGGTTCAAAGTCCTTATTGAAGCATACGAAAAATGTGTTGATATTCACAGTATTAGCCAAAGGTGCAAGAATATTATGTCATTCGGGGTATTTTATTGTCATTCATGCATTTTCACTTGCATTGCATTCATATATAACTTGGACCACTGGTGCTATGCACACTAGTATATGGTAAATATTATATATGTAGGGGATATGGGGAAAGGGGAAGGCGTTATATACGCACACCACCTGCAGCTCGTACAGACTATCACAAAAGAGCCCGAAGAGGCCAATATGATGTGATGATGTGATGTGATGAATGTATGGCTTATTGGGACGGGTTGCACGATCCGCAACACTAACATATATTGGGACGGATTGCACGATCCGCAATACTAACATATATTGGGACTGGTTGCACGATCCGCAACACTAACGTATATATACCGCACTTGCATCATGCATATATTCATTAACCATTATATGGTATGATACCCACAGAGGCTGTCATGGTACGGAAATTGCCCGATGAGGCCAATAAATATGGACACTGCATTGTACATAACATGTAGGCAAGTGTATTAGGGCCCCCAGAGGCAGTTCATGTTGGTCAGTTGTTTATATTTCAGTTATTGGTATATTCCTGTTATGTTGTTATTTATGCCTGACATACTCAGTACATCAATCGTACTGACGTTCCTTTTGTCGGGGGACGCTGCGTTTCATGCCTGCAGGTTCGCATAGGCAAGGCAACATCCCACGTGATGAGGCTGCAGATTTCAGCGGATATTTGGAAACACTTCTCTCTTTCCGGAGTGTCGGTCTGATTTTGGTATGATACAATTGTGCGTGTCTATATGGGTATGGCGGGGCCTTGTCCCGACCTGTTGATATTGTATACTCTCTTAGAGGCTTGTAGACAGGTGTCTTGTGTGTAACAGTCTTGTATGGCCTTGTCGGCCTTGGCATATGTATATATATAAGTTGGTTACCTGGTTGTTCATAATTTTCTTTCGGCTTAGTCCGTAATTAATTATGATTAGATGTTCATGGTAAGAATGGCGGTACCCGGCGGGTGAGATCCGGGTGCCCGTCGCCGGCCTACGGTTTGGTCGTGACAATTTGGATAGACACTTGACAAATCCTAAGCTTAATCGAGTGTGTCGCGAATGAAAAGAATTTATAGTTCCGCATAAAGGTTAAATTTGCTGGATTCATGTAACCGTACTTCACATATTGAGTTCGGCATACGACGCAGTCTAGGAGTTTCGTATGGACCTTAATTATGTGAAGGCCTATAGGGTCATAATATATGCGATTATTTTTTCGATCTAAGAGTGTATTGAGAAAATATTAAATATTCGATTGAGAGTCAAGATATTTAATTTATAATAATTATGAAATATTTCTATTTGATAGAAATTATTTAACTAAGTCGAATTGAATTTCGAATTTAATTAAATGTGTTGGATATATTATATGGGTACTCTGACAAATACAGGGACGCAATTGGGCCAGAATTTACTGGCCCAAAATTGGGCCTGGCCGTCCACCTTTGACGTATGGGGTGGACCAGCTGGGTTGGTCCACTGAACATTAACATGTGGCAGGTTTTTCTGTTTTAAATCTACTTAGATTTTGTCCTGAACTCCTACATAAACAACACATACCCCATAATTGTAAAGTTACAGAAAATAATTTCTCAGTTAGTAAAACAAGATTTCCTAGCTTTCTTGATTAGGAGATACACTGGAGTTGGAACTTGCAGTCGAGGAAACAAATCACGGGATACCTTAGTGGTGAATCCAGCGTACGAAAACTAGTCAAATCTTTTTTAAAAAGTGGTACAAGTTAAATGAGGTGACTAAATAAGGTGACCCATGAATGTTTTTACTATTTTAAGAGCAACAACCTGAAAGTAATGACGTGTGGTTCCCAAAAGTGTTTGATCTTGAATTTTTGTGACCTTGACAAAATTTATAAATGATCTTAACTTGAAAAACTTTATTGGAAGAACTTTTGATGCCCATCAAGCATAAGTTTTAGCTTTTGCCTATAAAATAAAATTTGTGGTCATTTGAGCAGGTTCACTATCTTGAAATATCTTTAACTTCTGCCTTATACACAACTTATTTATGTCCACAACTTATGCTCGATGGGCAACAAAAGTTTTGCCTCTGTTGCCCATCAGGCATAAGTAGCTTTGTATAAGGCTGAACTTGTGGTCAATTGGGCAGGTTCACTGTCTTGAAATATGTTGACTTTCTGCCTTATAGGTAAAACTAATTTATGCCTACAACTTATGCTCGATGGAAAACAAAATCTTTATTTAGCTCTGAACGGGAGACTATTTCTTAAAGATTTTGTTAAGAGGGGTGGGGTAGGTGGAGGGAAATCAAGACTACTCCTTATAAAAGTCATTTATGAAATTAACCCAAAAGTATGGGGAAATTCGCATAACTGTCCGTATTTTAGGGTGGTCTTTAATTTTTGCCTTTCGCCTAAAAAATGATCGAAGATACCATGAGGTTGTGGGTTCGAATCTTAGCAGATTCAAAAAGAAAAAAAATCGCAATGCAAGACTTAATACAAATTATGCATATTCGGTCAAAGGGATATAGAGATTATGCCTTAAGTGACATAGTTTCTATGTAACTATGCTTGAAGGTAAAGTTTCGTTGAAAAATTAAAATTATTCCTTGTTCGGCTAGTCTCATAGAAACTATGCCCCAAGGGCATAGTATCTATATAACTTTGGACGAATAAGCATAATTTCTATTAAGATCTTGCTTTGTGATTTTTTTATTTTGCCTTTGCTGGAATTCGAACTTAGAATCTCTGATTTAGTAGATCCGCGAATAAATGATACTTTAACGGTTTGACCTATAAATTTTCATTAAATAAGAAGTATGAGTAAAAATTAATGATCAGTGATTTAAGGAGGGGAGGGGAGGGGAGGGGAGGGGAGGGGAGGGGGAATAAAGACCAGTCCATAGAAAGGGAACCGCGCGTACAAAATAAAGTATGTGCAAGATCATTCACGCCCATCTACCCCTAGAATGGGGCACAATCTACAAGGTCTAAGGACACAGAATGAAAAGTGATTTGCATAAAACATGATCTTTTGATGTCACATGTAAATTTTGACTTGTAAAAAGTCTAGGGATAATGGTCTCCATGCCAGAAATTGGAAGCACGCTTCTGACGGTTGTTAGGATGACTTATAGTGATCTAACAGAATTTCAAAATAAAATCCATGTGATGGTCGAGATCTCTTATTTGATATTGGTCGGAACTTGCCTTAACAACAAGTTATGATAATTTTTCAGTATTTCGGATCAAATTATGTAGGATTGCCATAATTTTTTCAGCATTTGTGGCTGAAATTCCGATGATACATCAGAATTTATGGTCAAATCATGATCAGATCATCATAGCATACTGCGTAGAAATTCATCCACACATTTTTTTTCTTCAAAATTAATTCAAATCAACTCCAAATAACTTTAATTTTGATATACAACTTTCTAATAGCAATCTCATTATTTTCAATAATTATTCAACCTAAACTTTCAAAAATTAACAAATCTACTATGTTTTTCTTTAATTATTTCAAGATCAACAAAACTAAATAATAATATTCTAAATTTTCTCCTGTCAAACCGATCCAAATAGTCAAGGATAGAATATGACCTAATTAATTCCGATTACAAATAACTATAATAAGAGGAGAAAATATGAGAAGAAGAAGAAGGAGAAGGAGGAGGAGGAGAAGGAGAAGGGAAAAGGATATCCTTAATCAGAGGATTCGTATTCGAGTTTCTCTAGGTACGGAGTTGCCTTTATTATAAAACACTTTATCTTTAATGTGAAACTTTACGACGCGAATCTAATTTTAGTCGAGTCTCAATGTGAGTATCGAACACTGGGTCGAAAATTTAAAAAAAACATGAAAATGAGAAAGAAGGTGGAGGGGGAGAAATTCTAAAAAAGTCTTTTTTTAACAAGGTAAAAAATTAAATACCATTTCGAAAGCTACCTCGCTTAAAGTTGTTAAATAAGACAATATACACACAATATACAGGTGTATATTGCCTTATTCAATGGCTCGGATTCTGCCCTCAATGTCTCGGATTCTGCCCTCTTTGTTATGGTAAATAGACAATGTAAGAATATTGTATATTAGGAAAATATATGTGTAGTTTATTGTAATGTATTTGATACCATGAAAGAAATAATCCCCTTGATTATTTTCATTAATAGAATAGGTATATATACAAGTTACAAAATAGGAGAATCCTATTCCTAAAATCTTATTCTACCATAATTCTAACTCTACAATTATGTGAGTGTATAATCCTAATTTAGGTAACAAATACATTACAATAAACTACAAATACATTACAATAAACTACACATATATTTTCCTTATATACAATATTCTTACATTGTCTATTTACCATAACAAAGAGGGCAGAATCCGAGACATTGAGGGCAGAATCCGAACCATTGAATAATGCAATATACATCTGTATATTGTGTGTATATTTCCTTATTTAACAAAAGTCTTGCGAGTTTTTGGCCAAAATTATCCATTATCTTTAGGGATAAGTCTAACTTGTCCTTCAAATATAACTCTGAGCACCATTTGTTCATTAAGTTTGCAAACCTTTAGCACATATCGTCCCTCAAATATAATATAAACACTATTCATTCAGCACATGTAGTTTTAACTGATATAAATCACTCACAATAGAATTAAAACTAGCATTAAATTCACTTTTTTCTTGATTTTCACTCGATTTTCAATATTCGCATTGTTGCGTGACCAAATTCACTTACATACATATGAAATCATTTTACAACATTGACGGTCACCGCCGACGAGTTTGGTGAAGATGGAAGTGCAACAACTTTACTCTTTTATTTTGTGTTCATCGATGAAATGGGTTCTAGTCTTCTAGACCCTCAAGTACATTTGTATGTTTATTATTTTGTTTGGTCGGACCTGTTTGGATTATTTTATATTAATAAATATATCCACTAAGTTTACTTAGTGATTTTAAAAATATATATATATTTTTAAAAAATCCTGCTTTTCCCCCCTAAAAATAATATTGTTATGTTTCATCCCCAATTAATTAATTCTCATCTTCTAAATTAAAAAAAGAGCAGGATTATTTTATAATTTTTGTTTGCACGTGTAAGTAAGAGAATTTAGGTGGGCTCCAATGCGGATACCAAACTGGAAGGAAGATGAGAATTGACTAATTGGGGGTGAAATAAAATATGATTATTTTAATGGAGAAACAAAACATGATTATTTTTAAAAAATCACGTGTAAGTATGTGAATTTAGTCTGGTTCTAATACAGATACAGACATTGGGTGAAAAATAATAAATAAAAAAAGAAAAAGTGAGTTTAACGTTAGTTTTAAGACTAAATTACGGCTGAGTACATATCGACCATTTAGTTAACCAAAGTTGACCCATATTTTAAAATTTTATGCAATTTTACCTATTGTTTGATCAATATGGAGTAGAAAAGAGAGCAAAAATCTAGTCGTTGCTTTGATCCGAAATTTTCATATATGTGTTTCTCTATTTGGGGATTAGCCTACTTTAGTGATTTCGTTTGAAGAACAAACGTGAAAAAAATATACATAGTTGCTTTGGTTTGAGGAGTTCGAATTTGTTCACTAGAATCTGTTAGAGAACATTGTTTGAAGCTGAAAAATGTGGTTATCCATTGATTTAAGGTTGAGAACATGAACATGAACATGAAGCAGAAACTCCAGACGACCATTGTTGAAACTCGATGTTTCAAAGTTTGAATATCGGATTTTCGCAAATAAGCTCCATTTCGAGTGGGTATCGTTGCAAAAGGTCGGTACCTGTTGAGGAGCCTAATCTGAATTTTAGGGTGATTTGGTGTAGCTTTTGAGGTATTTTGGATGAATTTGGTGCTTGGATTCAAGGAAGAAGACGAAGCCAATTTTGTATAATATTGTATACTAGCGTACCGGGGTGAATGAACACATCTTATATACTATTATTGTAACATTCCATGTTTTCGGACCATGGTTTGAGTTGCTAGACACGTGCAAATAGACCTGAGGCCGAGGAAATTTTGTCACATGGAGGTATGCACATCAAGAGTTTAGTATATAAAATGATAAAATTTTGAAATAATTTTGGACGAAACAAGTGTGACGACGGGGATCGAAAATAAATTTGGTGCGCTCATAAAGAGGCGATGTACTAGTATTATATTGCATGATTATGACATTGAGTATACGAAGGTCTTATAAGTCATTAAGATTTAAGTAAATTGAGAACAAGAAATTAATTATTGGATAAAGGGATTAAGTGGTGTAATTAAGGAATTAGGTGGATAGGTGTTGGGATTAGTATTCCATGCGGAGCTTGCAAAATAAAATGGCATGATTAATTGGTGAGTCAAAAATATCATTGTGTACTAAGTGAACACATTATTAGATAAATTAGCATGGCAATTAGCTGTGGTATTAATGGAAAATGGGACAAGTGTTATATTAATTACTAGAATGGCACGTGATTTCTTGGCACAAATTTGTTTTAAATGACTAAGCATAATGAAGGATAAGTGTCAAATCTCAAGCTCTATAGATGAAAAGGACAAGTTAATATATGCAGTTCTAAACCATGAAGTTTAATGAACGATCCATGACATCAAGTTCCAAATGGTCTAGCATACAAAAGGATTTATACTAGAGGAACAAATAAAGAGAATGTTGCCAATAATGTACACAATAATATTTGCAGTAATATGGTCGTTCTCTGATATGGTATTCTTGCAACCACTGGAATGTTGCAACATGAGGCAGCAGGTCTTGGCTAGGAGTTCAAGATAAAGACTCTAACAAATCCTTCGATTTTATTTCTATAATATTTTAGTAGTTCAAGGGCATATTATCATGGAGGTTCCTGACTATATGCCTACAACAAATAGCACAACTGGAGACAGCTCGGTAACAAGAAGGTGTAGATGGCCGATATTAATATATTTTCCCGGTATACAAAAGAACATGTGGGTTTTGTTCACTACTTCGATCTCGTTGTTCTGTTATGTCGTATGTTGAGTCTGAACTTTCTCTGAAGAGAAATAACGTAAAAGATGAGTAATTCCCGGAATATGAGGTGCTAGACGAGCTGTAGGAATTGTGTGTTAGGCGACTCGACACAGGTATGTTAAGGAAAATTATTTCCTTCTTTTGACATGTTCCATGTAACGAAATATAATCGTGATATTATTCCATAAATTATTCTACTCCTAGTAGTTAAGAATATTCATGTTATTGATTTCTATATTGAAAGCATGTCTAAATATGTTTCTAAGTCCTTATTGAGGCATACGGAAAAGATGTTGATATTCATAGTATTGGCCGAAGGTGCAAGGATATTATGTTACTCAAAATGTTTTATTGTCATTCATGCATTTTCATTTGCATCATATTCATATATTACACTGGACCCGCATGTGTTATGCACAATATTATATGGTAAATATTATATATACATAGGGGATATGGGGAAAAGGAAGGTGTTATATACGCACACCACTTGCAGCTGGTACAGACTATCACGAAAGAGCCCGAAGAGGCCAATATTGATGCCCAATATAATATGATACCCTTGTGTGTCAAATATAACCTGATGCCCACAGAGGCGGTTATGGGAAGGAAGATGCCCTTGTGTGGCCATGTATACCGCATTTGCATTGTGCATAAATATTGAGGCATATGTATTAGGGCCCTCATAGGCATTCACTAATGGTCGGTTGTTTCTGTTTCGGTTTATTATTATATTTCTGTTATGCTATTATTCATGCATGACATACTCAGTACATTAGTCGTACTGATGTCCCTTTTGTCGGAGGACACTGCGTTTCATGCCCGCATGTTTTGTTTAAAGAGGGTGACGATTCGCACTAGTAGGTTGCTGGTTCAGTTGGTATTGGAGCACTCTATTTGTTTCAGAGTTGCAGTCTGGTCGTGGTATGATATTTTTACGTATGCATTTGGGGTATGGCGGGGCCCTGTTCTGTCCTTGTGATGTCATATATTCTTTAGAGGCTTGTAGACAGTTGTCCTGTGTGTAGTAGTTATGTATGACCCTGTCGGATGTGATGTATATGTTAGCCGAATAGTTGGTAACGACCATTATGGCCATGATTGATTTTGGTTAGCTGGTAAGTATGTAAAGAGTGGTGCTCGACAGGTAAGATTCGGGGGGCCGTCATGGCCCTCCGATTTGGATCGTGACAAATTTGATAACAGAGCATGTCTGTCCTATGGAGTCTACAAGTCGTGTCTAGTAGAACCTTGTTTATGGGTGTGTAGTGCGCCACACTTATAAACAGGAGGTTGCAAGGCATTTAGGGATGGTTTTCATTCCTTCATATCATATATCGTGCAGTAGAGCTGAGTCTTAAGAATTTGAGTTAATGCATGCATGTACCGTTTCAGTAATGCCGGTTACTAAAAATACTTCGGTTAGTTCATATTCGTCGCCAGTAAATGAGCGACTTCTACCAGACGATTGATACGCCAGAAATGCCGTATTATGTAAAACGTTTCAAGATTATGAGGAATCGTCTCACTCATATATGGGAGAGATAATGCAAGTCTGGAAAGCAAAATGTTTGCTTTGAGATACAGGGAAAAGGGAGAGTTATTAAAGGAAGTACTAAGCACCGAAACACAGAAGATTGTAAGGATTTTTTTCGTAGATCTTATCATGTTTACGATTACAGCAATGCCTTCTTCTAGTATGGCTATGTTTAGCAGGGAGATTGAGTGTAAATATGAGTAGTATGCTCTCTATTGGGACAAATCCGTCAGAGGATTTGAGTAAGTTACTGCTATGGGTTGTTTGCTCCTGCGTTTGTTGACTATGGCATTTGAAATGTCATCCTATGCTGCTATTGGATTGCCATTTATTGTAATTATCCTTTGATGTTTCTGGTTGCTGCAACAGAGGAATGACACTACACTTTGAGCTGAACTAGTGTTGACTTTGCTGTTGTTTTGCTCCTACACCTGATGTTTTAGAAGAAATGAATATTCAGTTGCACTTGGAATTCTTGAGTTGGATGTACTCTTTGATAAGCTATTGTTGGGCATGTGTTCCTGCTGCTGCTTGGTTTGCAATTGCTGCATTTTATAGCTGAATGGTTGCTGTATTACAATGCTATTTTTTGCTGAAAAAATCACTGCTTTGTCTGGCCAAACTGTTGTTGTACTTTGCCATACTACTCAGAAGTAAACAGATACTACACTTGAGATATTGCTATTGTATTCTGACCATTTTGCTAATCCATTTTGGGACTATTTACTGCTTCATTCCAAAACCAAAGTGCTGCTGAATTTTGGCCATTTGCTGCTAAATTATGGCCAAACAGCTTTGCTGCACTTTGAACCTCCTAATTGCAGTGTGTTTGATGAATTCACCTACCAAGCAGCTTGTTGCATCTTGCTAAAATTCATTTGCTGCTTGGTAGCAACTGCTGCAATATTTGAAATGTAAACTTATACCTTTGAGATGCTACACTTAAAAAGGGAAATATAGCAACAACCATATTTTGATGTGTTATTGCTTCTGATGAAGAATAGATTGCTACGCTTCTGATATTTCATTGATTTGGATGGATACTACACTTGGGCCGATGAGAAATATTTTGGAGTCATGCCCTTTCCGAAAAGGTTGTCCCTCGGTTTAGGCCTTTCGATTAAGGGCAGAAATATATTTTTTGTTTGTTTAATGACGAATAAAAGGAAGAATTACAAACAAAGAGGATAAAAGTGAATGAAATTATAATTATGCAGGTTTCACAAAGGTATGATTACTCCAGAACAACGTAAGGACCAATGGTAGAGGAGGGACAATAAGAACTCATCGGCCAAATGTGGCGATTCTCTAATGTTCAGGAAGATAATATGAGAAATATTAAGATAAGAGACCCCCAAGACAATTTGAAATGGAAATATAAAGGTAAGATGAATGAGCATTCGGTCGACGGGAGATCTAATAATGACAAGACGAGAAAGCTTGACAAGTCATGAGATCATGGAACACCGTGGATTGGATCTAAACATCCGAAGCATCGGTTCCACAACCTGTGCAGTCATACCTCTCATAAAATATGTAAACAGAAGTAACGGTAAGTAAAGCTCGAGATTAGCGCCTAAACAGGTGCAAAGGGGCTAACGACGCATATGGGTACAAAGTAGACATTAAAGGGATATGTCAAGAGATAATAACATTATAATGAAGATAAAATGTCAGGCAAATATTGATGTCTATGAGCATTTATGAACTGACCAAAGGTTCTACGAGATAGATAAAGTAATGGGTGTACAGCTTAACGAGGTCAAGGAAATCTTTTCCTAAAGCGCCATTGACAGAGAATCTTAGCCATGAGACAAGTGGAGGAATTCAAATCTAAGTATACTGACCAGGTTTGGATATAGTAGGCCAACGTCATGTGATGTAAAATTCTTCAGAATCTTCCATGTACAGAATGAGGGAATAAATTAACAGTTCATTCCTTAAGGGTTGGTCACACCAAGGATTGGAATTGGGAGCAATGTTTAAGATTACGTATGTACAAGAATATATACCAAGAGGAGTACAACAAGTAAGAAAATGAGTGGACAAGTAGTAAGAAATGGAGTTGTTTATAATTATGAGTAATGAGAAAGTACAGATTCCTTGCGGACCATGAATAAGAGTTAATTGTGATGATACGCGTACTTCAGATTGGATGATAGTTTCCATAAAGTGTTCACGATTGAGATACTACAAATATAAGAGTTTTCAACACACTAGCTAGTAAACAAAGCTAGATGGACAATAGAATCATTCATCCACAAACGGCTAGATTAAGGTGAGAATGAAGTAGAAAGAAGAGAACACATCAGTTAATTAAATGGGAGTCCGATTGGGGGATTCATATAGTAATAGCCCTGTGACCCAGAATATAACAGGGTCATCCCTCATATTAGAAGGAAAGAAATGTCCTATTTTTAGAGAAGATCGGGAAGGATACGTAACAAAAGAGTGTCGCAGCTTTCGGGTATAATGGGAAAGGGACCTTCAGGTGGAAGTTCCATTTGTGTATTTCTAATGTAGCAATCTTACGAGACAAGATTATGACGAATGTTCCTTGTTCACGATATTCCAGTTACCATGGATCTACTAAGATATATTATGATCTCAAAGGTATGAATTGGTGGAACGATATGAAGAGGAACATTGCAGAATTTGTAGCTCAGTGTCTTAATTGTCAGTAAGTAAAAGGTAGAGCACCAAAAGCCCGACGACTTGACTCAGAACATTGAAATCCCGATGTGGAAATGGGAAATGATTAATATGGATTCAATATGGGTTTACCTCGCTCTTATCATAAGTTTGATTCTATTTGGGTAATGGTTGATAGACTAACCAAATTAGCTCAATTCCTGGTGGTCAAAACTACCTACACAGCCGAGGACTACGTAAAGTTGTACGTTAAGGAGATTTATGCCTATTTCTATTATACCTGACCGAGGTGTATAGTTCACAACTAATTTATGGAGATCATTTTAAAAGGGTTTAGGCACTCAAGTTAATCTTAGCACATCTTTCTACCCTCAGACAGACGGGTAGGTTGAGCGTACGATTCAAACGCTCGAAGACATGCTATGAGCTCGCGTATTGGACTTCAAGGGAATTTGGGATAGTCATTTAACCCTCATTGAAATTGCGTACAATAACAATTATCATGCTAGCATTAAAATTTCTCCATGCGAGGAGTTATATGGACAGAGATGTAAATTTTCTATCGGATAGTTCGAAATAGGCAAATCAGAATTATTTGGACCTGGCGTAGTGCACCAAGCTATAGAGAATGTGAAGCTTATCCAAGAACGACTGTTAACCGCTCAGAGTCATCAAAACTCGTATCCGGATGTGCAATGACGGGACTTAGTGTTCCAGGTAAATGATTGGGTCTTTTTAAATATTTCGCATGTGAAGAGTGTAATGAGATTTAGGCAAAAAAGGGAAAGCTCAGTTCAAAGTACATTGAGCCATATTGCACAATTTGATGAATCGGCCAAGTAGCTTACGAATTAAACTTGTCGTTGGAGTTGAAGGTTGTTCATTTGGGTTCCATATTTTAATGTTGAAGGCGTGTATTGGAGATCCTTCCCGGATTGCGCCAATTGACGATGTGAAAGTTACAGAGAATCTATTATATAAGGAAGTTCATGTTGCTATCGTAGATCGACAAGCTCGCAAGGTGAGGACTAAAGAAGTAGCCTCCGTGAAAGTTCTATGGCGGAATAAGAATATAGAAGAAATGACACGGGAGGCGGAAGAGGAGATGAGACACAAATATCCTTATTTATTTCAGGCTAAGGCTCCGAGAGAAGCATAAAGTGAGTTTTATTTCAGACTATTATCATTAATGCTTGATGACCACGTGAGATCTGATACAAATACATATGATTATTATATGACCTCGTGAAGTGGTGGTTGTGTTTCTGGCTACGTGACGAGGATTAGATATGTCACCCAACATTCGAGAACGAATGTTTCTAAGGAGGGAAGGATGTAACATCCCGTATTTTCGGACCATGGTTTGAGTTGCTAGACATGTGCAAATAGACCTGAGGCCGGGGAAATTTTTTCATATGGAGGTATGCACATCAAGAGTTTAGTATATAAAAGGATAAAACCCCGAAATAATTTTGGACGTAACAAGTGTGACGACGGGGATCGAAAATAAATTTGGTACGCTCATAAAGAGGTGATGTACTAGTATTATATTGCATGATTATGACATTGAGTATACGAAGGTCTTATAAGTCATTAAGATTTAAGTAAATTGAGATCAAGAAATTAATTATTGGATAAAGGGATTAAGTGGTGTAATTAAGGAATTAGGTGGATAGGTGTTGGGATTAGTATTCCATGCGGAGCTTGCAAAATAAAATGGCATGATTAATTAGTGAGTCAAAAATATCATTGTGTACTAAGTGGACACGTTATTAGACCAATTAGCATGTCAATTAGTTGTGGTATCAATGGGAAATGAGACAAATGTTATATTAATTACTAGAATGGCACGTGGTTTCTTGGCACAAATTTGTTTTAAATGACTAAGCATAATGAAGGATAAGTGTCAAATCTCAAGCTCTATAGATGAAAAGGACAAGTTAATATATGCAGTTCTAAACCATGAAGTTTAATGAACGATACATGACATCAGGTTCCAAATGGTCTAGCATACACAAGATTTATACTAGAGGAACAAATAAAGAGAATGTTGCCAATAATGTACACAATAATATTTGCAGTTATATGGCCGTTCTCTGATATGGTATTCTTGCAACCACTGGAGTGTTGCAACATGAGGCAGCAGGTCTTGGCTAGGAGTTCAAGATAAAGGCTCTAACAAATCCTTCAATTTTGTTTCTATAATATTTTAGTAGTTCAAGGGCATTTTATCATGGAGGTTCCTGACTATATGCCTACAATAAGTAGCACAACTGGAGACAGCTTGGTAACAAGAAGGTGTAGATGGCCGATATTAATATATTTTCCCGGTATACAAAAGAACATATGGGTTTTGTTCACTACTTCGATCTCGTTGTTCCGTTTTATCGTATGTTGAGTCTGGACTTTCTCTGAAGAGAAATAACGTAAAAGAGGAGTAGTTCCCGGAATATGAGGTGCTAGACGATCTGTAGGAATTGTGTGTTAGGCGACTCGACACAGGTATGTTAATGCAAATTATTTCCTTCTTTTGTCATGTTCCATGTAACGAAATATAATCGTGATATTATTCAATAAATTATTTTACTCCTAGTAGTTAAGAATATCCATGTTACTGATTCCTATATTGAAAGCATGTCTAAATATGTTTCTAAGTCCTTATTGAGGCATACACAAAAGATGTTGATATTCATAGTGTTGGCCGAAGGTGCAAGGATATTATGTCACTCAAAACATTTTATTGTTATTCATGCATTTTCATTTGCATCATATTCATATATTACACTGGACCCACATGTGCTATGCACACTACTATATGGTAAATATTATATATATACGTAGGGGATATGGGGAAAGGGAAGGTGTTATAGACACACACCACCTGCAGCTGGTACAGACTATCATGAAAGAACCCGAAGAGGCCAATATTGATCCCCTTGTGTGGCCAATTTCATATGATGCCCTTGTGTGGCCAATTTAATATGATGGCCTTGTGTGACCGATATAACCTGATGCCCATAGATGCGGTTATGGGAAGGAAGATGCCCTTGTGTGGCCAATATTTATATGTATACCGCATTTGCATTGTGCATAATATTGAGACATATGTATTAGGGCCCTCAGAGGCATTCACTGCTGGTCGGCTGTTTCTGTTCCGGTTTATTATTATATTCCTGTTATGCTATTATTTATGCCTGACATACTCAGTACATTAGTCGTATTGACGTCCCTTTTGTCGGGGGACACTGCATTTCATGCCCGCATGTTTTGTTTAAAGAGAGTGACGGTTCGCACTAGTAGGTTGTTGGTTCAGTTGGTATTGGAGCACTCTGTTTGTTTCAGAGTTGTAGTCTGGTCGTGGTATGATATTTTTGCTTATGCATTTGGGGTATGGCAGGGCCTTGTCCCGTCCTTGTGATGTCATATATTCTTTAGAGGCTTGTAGAAAGTTGTCCTGTGTATAGTAGTTGTGTATGACCCTGTCGGCTGTGATGTATGTGTCAGCCGAATAGTTGGTAACGGCCCTTGTGGCCATGATTGATTTCGGTTAGCTGGTAAGTATGTGAAGAGTGTGCTCGACAGGTAAGATTCGGGCGCCCGTTATGACCCTTTGGTTTGGGTCGTGACAATTATACACTTTTATACACCTATATGCATAGTGTACATGTCTTTGTATATCAGTGTAGAACATTTGTATAAAAGTGTATAAGCGTCATTAGCTTGTCCAAGATCTATCAAAATCTCACTGAAATGACTTCAAGTATTGTAAACAACCTCCTTATATATTTCTAACAAGTCTAAACAACACACACTCCAAATTTCTTATAAAATAATATTCAAAATATAAACCCACTTATTTAAGGTTGTTCAACAATGATGGATTGTCTTAAAACTCCAATTTCACCGCCCTAATGGATTTAATTTGTTGAACTAAAACATAATATAGTATTTCTTTTGTTCTTAATTTTCCCCTTTTTCGCCAGTAGTCAACTTCCCTTATTTTCTGTTTCTACTCAGTATGACTATTTCGATTTTATATTTTCTTATCGTTTTAGTAGACTCATTTGGTTTACCTTAATCTTTTTGCTGTATTCATTGTGTTTTAGTTGATGAATTAGTGGATTCGATCATCGATTTTTTCTCAGTCCCTTTTGAATTTGAGAGTGATATTTAATGGAGGTTCGAAATTTGAGGGGAGAAGATCAACACCATGTTCTACAAATTTGAGTCTATTTTTTTGGGTCAAAACTTTGCAATATAAGTTACAGGCTATATTTTTGCAATGTAAGTCATCAAATTACAATTTCATGAAATTTTCCCTAGTTTTAATTGTGTTGTGGGTGATTTATGTTAGTTAAGACCATATATGCTCAAGTTTTGCAAACTTAAAGAACGAATAATGCTCAATTTATTTTTGAGGGATGATATGTGCTCGAAGTTTGAAAATTTAAGGGACAAATAGTGTTCAAGATTATATTTAAAGGACAAAGTTAGCCTTCCCTAAAGATAAGGGGATTATTTTGGACAAAAACTCAAATGCTTGCAGAATGAAAGTCGAAGTATAAACCTTGCTATATCCCCTCTTTTCACCGGCCAACCCCGCCTTGGCCGCCGCAACCACAACCCCAAGTCTTTTATTAACCTAAAAGAGAGAGAGAGAGAGAGAGCGCAATGGAGACAGCAAACATTAGGGACATCTTGACTTGTTTCAGTCCCTCTTTCGACTTCTTTGCTATTAGCTCCGGTGATGGCCGTATCAAGGTAATTTTTTTCCCTGAATAAACTAAGTTAGTTTTGAACCGCATTAATGTTTTCTTTGCTACGTGAATAATTGCAGCTAATTGTACTTTTCCTATAGTTTCCGGCTATTCAACTCTTACTTTTAGAAAAAAAAATAGAATTAATGTTGTCATATCTACCTCCGAAAGTTAGTGAAATTGACTCTTGATAAGGGAAAGTTATGAACTTTGTTTTCATGCATGTATATGTGGTGCTCTTTTGCTTTTCTTTATGGGTGATATGTTATGCAACAAGGTGAATTGAACTGGGAGATTATTCAATCATTCAATACACATGTGGAATTTAATAACAACAACATAGCCATTGTAATTCCACAAGTGGAGGTCTGGGGAGGGTGTTATGTACGCAACCTTACCCCTACCTTGTGAAGGTAGAGCAGTTGTTTCTGATATACCCTCAGCTCAAGTAAAGCATAATAAAATCATGTAAGGAAAGGAAAATACAGTAGTATAATGGAGAAGAAAACAATAGCACGATAACGGATGCAAAGGAGACAACAATGTAATAATACAATCGAAGAACAAGATAGTATGTGAGTAATAATAACAATACTGTAAAGGGAAACTTGACTACACTCGACTACCTACTAACT
This sequence comes from Anisodus acutangulus, assembly GCA_029783415.1. Classification (NCBI taxonomy): domain Eukaryota; kingdom Viridiplantae; phylum Streptophyta; class Magnoliopsida; order Solanales; family Solanaceae; genus Anisodus; species Anisodus acutangulus. The sequence continues at coordinate 26,486,000 of CM056489.1, forward strand.
TTCTACCCTAATCCTCGACCTCCATATCTTCCTATCTAGGGGCATGTCCTTCTTGTAATTGTTGACATGTATGTTCATGTTTATTTATGTTGTGCCTTCTTTTTTCAATTTCTTGTTTGAATGTTTATCGATATGCTTAGAAGCTAAAATATCATTGCTTGGAAATCGAGGTGAAGTGAAGCAGAAAATTATTCAATGTACATGTGTATTTAGGTGGGTTTCATTTTGTTTTATCATGCTACAATTGCATAACTTATGTGATGCTTGTTGAAATACATGCTAGAGAAATGTTTGGTTATCAAAATAGTCCTGTAATCATGTTAAGCAATTCCACATTTTATTTGAATTTTAGTTTACAATTCATAAATATATATTTTGGGCATCTTTCAGATATGGGATACAGTGAAGGGTCAGGTACAGACCGAGTTTGCAGATATTGTGTCAACTGAGACAGCAAGCATGTTTACTAAGCCAGGAGGTCATCTTTCAATGGATTATAATTGCATGAAGTGGTTACCATGTGACAGAAAGGTGAAATTCCGTGTTAGAGAAAACGATGTTAGTGGTTAATTATTTAGTTGTACTCTAACTTCAATTATTTTACTGGTTGGTCAGAAAAAAAGGAAGCTTGGAACTTCATTACTGGTCTTAGGTACATGCAGTGGTGATGTTTTAGCTCTAGATGTATCTGCAGGTCATCTGAAGTGGAGATTTAGTGATTGCCATCCTGGGTGAGTTCCGGGCAAAACTCATAACTAAAATTATCTTGACTTGCTGAAAGAATGGTATATTTCCTGTGAAGCTTTCGATTATGTGTTCTCCTGCATACTATGTGTTGGACATAGGATTACTCAACTATATAAGTGTTTCAATGGGAGGTGTAGGACACATTATGAACAAAACATAAAATAGCTTCAGTTCTCAATTCAACAAGTATATATATAGAGGCTCATGCACTCAAGGTGTGGCCTAGTGGTCGATGAATTGGGAGGAGAATCATGAGGTCTTAGGTTCAAATTGCAGTGGAGGCAAATAAACACTTGGTAATTTTTTCCCATCTGCCTAAGCTTTGATGCGCGGAGTTACCCATTACCTGTGCTGTGGGAGGTAGCACGATTCGATGGAATAGTCGAGGTGCACGCACGCTGGCCCAGACACCATCCTCATCGAATATATGTAATATAGAGGCTCAGAGTTTGATGTCTAGCTCATGTGTCCAACTTTGAAGAAGGGAGATTTTGGATGAATTTTTATATGTATGTGATTTAAAATAAAATTTCCCATGTTTCACTCTTGTTTTTCTGTTGCCATTAGTTGCTTAGTGCTTTTGTTGTGACTTCCTTACTTCATGCTGCAAATCTTTTTTCTTGGAATCCTGAAGTTGTAAAAGTGAAGCAGAACTCTTAGTGATAAAAGTTATTCTCAGTAGTAGTAATGACCTGTAGATCACACCTCTTGTGCTTTCTCCATCTTGAAGCTTTTCTCTGTTCTTTTTACATTCATCATTCTCACAGTTCAAAGGTGTAATTGTTCTATATGTATGTATGAGATTTTATCATATAGACGTATCATATGGTAAGATTATGATATGGCGTATCTCCCCCGCATTGATTGAAATTCATATGTCAATGAGCAGCGGTGTCAATGCCATCTCATTCCCTTCACATGGTTCATTCATTTACACGACTGGTGCTGATGGACTGATTTGCAAAATTGATTCCATGTCGGGGAACTTACTGCACAAGTTTAAAGCTTCCACTAAAGCAATCTCATCTTTATCCATTTCATCAGGTTTGTATACATGTTCATTGTCTTTGATGATGGCTACATTTTGAGAATCTTGCATTTAGTCAATCTGGATGAGTAACTGAACGATTTGCATCTTTACCCCTTCTGTAGTGTTTGTAATGCAAAATGGATACTCCCAACAATGATACCAGATCCCCTGTGCTAAGACTTAGCAAGATTTATCTCATCTTATATTTCGATCACTATATGTTCTGAATACATGTCATTGCTCCATTTGTGTCCACTTCACCCTCTATCTTGTGTTAGCATTCCTGTTATGGTTTTCTCCTTGTTGCAGCCGACATTCTATGCTTAAATTGTTTCTGCTGAAACTGGTTCCTCTTGTGGTTTTCTGTCTAGCCAGATGGGAAAATATTAGCAACAGCAACTTCTCAGTTGAAGATTTTCACTTGCTTGGATGACAAAAAGCTCCAGAAGTTTTCAGGCCATCCTGTGAGTGTTACTATGTTGCTTGGACTTCCAAAAGTTGTCACAATCTGACATGCACCTGTCGACATTTTGAGTCCAAGCAACATAGGAGTGTTATGCATCTTTCGTTTTGTTTTTTTATATATGCTTGCCTTTTTGATGCATTTGCTTCTTGATCAAGTGAAGTCAATACAGACTGCAGAACACTTCTATTAGCCATTCTTGTAAGTCACCTTATTTCTTTTCTCCTTTTTGTATTAGGGGGCTGTTCGGTGTATGGTTTTCTCTGAAGATGGTAGGCATGTTCTTTCTTCTGCTGTTGGTGACCGACATGTAGCAGTTTGGAAGTTAGATGGTAGCAAAAAGAAATCAGCGTGCTGCTTGCTTGCAATGGATCACCCTGCTGTCTTTTTGGATTGTTACCGCATCAAAACTGGAGATGAAAATGATGCAAGTTTAGGTGTTTTGGCCATTTCAGAAGTTGGTGTTTGCTATTTTTGGCATGGAAAAAGTTTTGAGGAATTGCACAATTCGAAGCCCACAAAAATATGTGCACCTTTAGATGAGAAAATACCGAAGAAACATAAAGAAGTCATGCATAGTATTTTTTCAGCAAAATTGCAATCTATTGGCACGTCTGGTTCCGGTCATATGTTTGTCGCATATGGCTTGTTGATAAAACCATCATTTGAAAAAGTTGTGGTGCAGCCTGGGGTAGATGTCAGATTAAAAAGTTCACTTGATGGGATCCTTCTACCCTTCAGTCAATCTCGCAAATCTAAACAAGCATCCAAAACTCAGAGTCAGGGTAACATTCTCCTTTCTTTGCACTTACCTCCCCTGTCTTGTCTAATTTATATGTCGAAACATGAGATTGTTGAACCCCATATTTGATAATCAAATTGCTATTTTAAATATGTATGAATTGCTATTAACAGATTTGGCATGGTGATATAAATGTTTCTGGAATCTTCTGTCATATCAGCAAATTTTTATTGCCTCCCAAGTTTTAATGCATTTTTTCATTTCTTTCCACACAGCTACTACTTCCCTTAACTTATTTCTCTGTATTGTTAGAGAATTTCAACCTCCTAACTTGTATCCCTGTAGGTGGAGAGAGTCCGATGTGTCTTTGTGCATGGATGAAAATAGGTCCAATCCACTGAATTCTTGTTTCTAGCCCTTTCTGTATTCACAGTCCCCCTCTAATACAATCTTATGCCATATTAATTACCAAAGAAAAATTGTCCAAAGACTTGGGATGACAGTCGTCTTGTGCCATTATGTACTTTTAGTATCTATTCTTCCTCCTTTGTGTAATCTTTGAGCTCCAAATTCTGTATGATTTTGGCGTTCATTTAATATGCATAACTATAAGCGATGTTTGAGATGTTTCAGCATAATTTTTTACTGAGACAGTGTTATGGAGTACATTTGATAAATGAGGAGTGCAACTTGTTTACTTCTTCGACCATCTATTTCCTTAGGGAGGAAGGAAAAAGTGCTATTTGCTTTCACTTTTTAAAGGTTAAGAATCACAGAGATTTGAGACAACCCCTTTTACCCGTTTCACGGTCTGTACTGTCAATAAATGTGATAGTCAATTTTCATTGTGAAACAGGTGTGTCCTGACATGTTTTTTTGCGTTGAACAGTTACTGCCCTCGATCGTGCAAATGCAGAGGGTGCCTTACTTCCCTTGCCTAAGATTCTTGATCAGGTTGATGTCAAGACTGGACTTAAGTCCACTTTCAGCAAAGGTATCACTTAACATTGCCCTAAACTTTGTGATATCTTGGTTTTGTTGGCGCACCGTTCATTTGTGTCTGTACTATATCTATCACCTTTTTTTGAACTTGCGGTGGTTGCTTATTTTGATTGCAAGGCACATTTCCATTCCCTAAGAGGAAGAATCTTATAGATTTGGACTACAGATAGAACTGGTTACTCCTTGCTGTAATTGTTCCTAGGTTGAAGCAAACTGCACTCATTTGAGATTCTCTACTGCTTTCAGATCCCTGCTTTATTGGGGCTAATCGTCATTTTTGGAAATTATGATCCATGCTCTGTCGCTAGTGCTTCCTTGTTAATCAGTGCTCCTACTCTAGTGCTTTTGCACTGAATATTTTATTTTTCATCTCAAATGTGCGAAGGAAGTTTCTTCACTTTTCATCACTACTTTACTACTAGTGAAGTGTAAGTTACGTGACCTCAGATGATAATTTATTAGAAGAACTCCGGAGTTTTCCATCACTAACTATTATTCTCTTGTCAAGAGTTTACGAATTGTTAGAATTTAACTTTTATGTGTTTATTCTTTTGTCTCCAAAATACAATGAAGATATTACCTAAATGTCTACTTCTAAACGTGAAACATTTTGCTTACTGCTATTTACAGATGTCATTGCAAAACAAGGTGAAGATGAGGTCACAATTTGCATGGAGGACGAGTTAAGATCCTTGGGTATAATTAGCACTGACTACGATCTCTCACCTAGCTCAGTTCTTGATCCTAAATTTTTTAAAGGAAATGCTAGTATGCCACCGAAGAAGGTCTGTATCTCTTGGATACTGAGGATACTTTTTAGTTTGATTTGGTCACTTTTTATGTTACCATATGGAATAAATTTGTTCTAACTGTATTCATCGAATGCAGATGAAAGCAGCTGTTTTATCTATGGAACCGCCTGATGTGTACAACTTATTGAAAACCTTAGTGGCAGCATGGCAGTCCAGGTGAGCTCTTCAAACTTTGAAGGGGGTAACATACTTTGACTCCATATTGTACCTCAAGAGTGGAGATGCACTGCATCCTCCCACTTAATAAGAGAAAGAAATGCACTACAAAATTGGTACTCTTTTTAGAGTAAAAGAATGGCCAGGATCAATTCCTCGAAGTGACAATTGATTTTACAGACCGTTCTTTGACATTAATCATTTGAATTTTGAGATAAAATTGAGACTACCTGAAATTACTACCAACAAATAGCCCCAGGGCATCGGTCTAGTGGTAAGAGTGCGATGTGTGATGTTTAGGTTAGATGCATGCCTGTGTTCGAATCCTGTGGCCGGAAAAGCCTGGTATGTAAATGGGGAAGGGTAGAGGGGCGGGCCTATTATTCACCGAGTTTCAAATAGTGCACCACTGGCCCTCAGGATTTCTCAGTTATAAAGAAAACGTACTGAGTTTCAAATAGTGCACCACTGGCCCTCAGGATTTCTCAGTTATAAAGAAAACGTAGGTTAGGATTTGGGAATTCATGTAAGAAAATTTTCATTCTCCTGTAACTCTCCGAAAAATAGCTCATTTATGTTTATTGACGGAGTATCAATAAACACAGTATTGCAGAACTAATCATTTCTCCAATTTGAGATAGATTTGAAAATTCATAGCAGAACTTCGCACTGAGTTAACTCCACAAAAGGCTAGTTTTTTTATGGAGGGAGTATCATTAAACAAAATTTGGGAGAACGAATCGTTGCACCAGTTGTAGAAACCTTTTAGTTTGATAGCTAAATCTTATGTATATCATAATTGTTTTCTGGTTTTACGTGTATTTTCTTTTTTACAGATCAAGCATGGGAAGACATGTTCTTCCATGGATATGTTGTATATTGGTGAACCACAATGAATTTGTCACATCGCAGGAACCACTGACACCACTTTTGGATTCTTTAAACAAGGTAGGATATGCTGCTACAGAGCTCTTGTTGTTGCGCAATTATGGGTTTACTTGGGGTGCCCAGTTGTCGACGGTTTCATGTTTTCTATAGTCTCGTTTCTGATTGATCTTTTTGATAAGTTACATGTTTGTTTATGCACTCTTTTCTGATTGATCTTTTTGATAAATTACTTACCTTTTGTTTTCTGATCAACTTCATGTGATGAGTGTTACTGTTTTACATATCAAATAGACAGTTTTCCAGATTGTATGTTATGGAGGAGGGAGGAAGGTTTTATAGCTATGCCGAGTTACGAGAAAAGTTTGTCAAGGAAAAAGATAATAACTAATCTTTCATCGGGAGGTTGGTGACCATTCTTCCATGCTAAGAATTATAGTATAAACACATCTATACATAGAGTATTTAGGTGTGTATAGAGGTAGCTTATGGTCATGGAAGTAGTAAGAATTGTGATGATGACAGGATCATGTTGTTCCTCATCTATATTACATGACTTGGGGATGAATATTGGATTCAGGAAGATTCAGTTATAGATCTATCACATGCGTGTCAACTTTCGGCAGGTATTACTATTTAGTATGTTTTGAAGGATCATATGAAGCGCTCACACCCAGCACACAAGGGTGTGACCTATTGGTCAATGAAGTGGGTGCAAATCCGGGAGACCAAGTCCAAATCCCAGTAGAGACAAAAAATATTAAGTGGTTTCTTCTCATCAGCCTATGGACAGAGTTACCCAGTACTGCGGTGGGAGGTAGCAGGTACATGTTGGTATATTTGAGGTGTGCGCAAGCTGGCCCAAGTACCATCATTGTTTAAAATAAGAAAAGAAAAGTGAAGTGCTAACACTCATCTTACCCATCGGTATATCTAGGTAAAGAGTCCATGTAATACACTTCCTTACGGAGTGCCATTTTCCCCAATACTGCAGTTTATTTTAGTACATCAAAAGGTGCCTATTTGCTGCAAGTAACCATGTTCTCTCCATTGGATGATGGAGAAAGTGCCTTTTGTAAATTAGTTATTTCACCTATATTTTGTAACTTAAATTGAGGACTCATTCTTGTAGTCATCTTGAAAAGTTCCCTCTCTCCTCTCTCCTTTCTCCAAAGAGGTGGTTGGTGGGGACATTTGAAGTGTAACACCATTGAGTAGCTAAGCTGTGAACTCATTGGGTGGACAATCACAAATTCACAATTATCCTTCCAGACTTGTAAAATATGCCATAGGATTTACTTTGTACGAGACTACAAGAAGATTAGCTGTCATCAACACTTACTGAAGTTTGATCACCAAACAAGAGATCATCTGACAATATATTATTCATCATTTGTTTGATAACTTACTACAACAAGTACGTCTCAATCTGAAATTAGTTGGGCTCAGCTATATAAATAATCCATTCTGCTTCATTTGGACCTGTTCCATTCTGATATTCATTTTGTTTGGTAACTTTGTCACTATCTGATTAACATATCTTGAGGTTTAGTTAATTTTTTATTAGACTTTATATTTTTTGATTCTTCTGATAAAGTACTGGCACTAATGCTCGTGAGTGGGCATATTCATTTCTATGGAGCCACTATAAATAGAGTGCTAAATCTCACCAACATGAGTTGATGCTTTATAGATGTTACATTTTTTATGTCACGTTCCAAAGAGTTGAATCTCCAACTGAGCTCCAGCTTCTGGAACAATGGTTCTGATCAACCTCTGTTTTCCAACTATTTTGAAGAGTTTGCGACCAATTAGTTGTCTCTCGGTAGTTGAAGATTTTCTTGTGTTTTGTTTCCTTGATAAGTGAAGATTTTCTTGTTTGTTTATGATGGCAAAATTCACTATTGCTCCGTTCTTAAAAAATTTCACTGTTGCTCTGTTGGACTGAGAAAAACTTGAAAGGTATTAACTTCAATGGTTTTTGTTTCTTCAGCTTACCAGGTCAAAGGTGGCAGCCCTCAACTCTTTATTGCAGTTATCTGGCCGTTTGCAACTTGTAATGGCACAGGTTGGTTACTTCAATAGTAAAAGAAACTCGCCAGTCCAATACATGTTTTCACATGAACCCTTCTGTGTTCTTAATTTTTAACAGATTGAGAAGGCTGATAATAAGAATGGCCCCGCATTGACACTCGAGGCCCAGATGGATGAAAGTGAGGATGACGAGGTAGATGAAGTTATGTATGGCATAGATGAAGAATCTCAAACAAGCAGTGACGGGGATGACTAGGGCTTTTTGGTTGAGTGATGTTATTTCATGGAGTGATGAAAGTTTTTGGGGCATGTGTTTTTAACAAGGGAACCTACACGGTCAGTTGTGGTAGAGGTTTGCCCATTGGGCCTAAATGGCAAGTGCAACTGTGCAAGGAGATAAAATTAGGTTGCTCTATCTAGTTTGGCATGGGGATAGGGATAAAACCTCTGTACTCTCCTTCCCGGACCCTTCCTGATTGTATACTTTTAAGTTAACAAATCTGTTATATGAAATTCTTCCTAGGTTTGTGCCAATTATTTTATCCTTAATTGGTCTTGGTGTAAAATTTTGCTTTAGTCGCTCCATTTACTGCAATAAACGTATAATATAGGAAGAGAATGAAACAATTGGTGAAATGGGGACCTAGTGAAGCTATTTTCTCCTTTCTCCCCCTCCAGTAGGGGTGGCAAATGGGCTGTTGGATCGGGTTAAAAAATGAGTTGAACAAAAATGGGTTGGGTATGTTGTTTCAACCCGTCCATATTTGATGCGGGTAAAAATGGGTTGTACTCAGATCGTTAGTTGTCCATAACATTTTAATTGGACTGACCTATACTCTTCATCATTAAACACTGATATCTTCCTCTCGGAGTCGTCACCAATAAGGAAAAGGAATATCGAAACTTCTCAAATCAAAAACCCTAAAGAATATCCCAATTGTAACAACAAAAACAGTCCACAAAAATATTTCAAGCTTAAAACTCGATGAAGCTTAAATTCCACCGAAGATTCGACGTTTATAATAGAACTTTGGGAAATTGTGATGAACATTTAAAATATTCAAAGCTTAAAAGTGTATTATTGTAAACATTAATTACAATGTTTAGAGGAAAAAAAGAAAAAAAGAAATTTCACATGGTCAACTATAGAGAGAAGAAACATAAAAAGAGGAGTTTAAGTAGGATTCCCTTTATAGTATTTTCTACTTCAGTAATGAAATTAAGAATTTTGAGTGAGCAAAGGTGGAGGCAAACTCCTATTTTACCCATGAATACCCATATTTCTACCCATCAAGCTATTGGACTGGGGAAATATTTTCTTTCTTTTTGTTGGGGTTGGTGATATAGAGAATGTCGTGTTCTTGACCCACTAACAAAATGAATATTCATTGTTTATTGGGGGCAAATAGCTTCCTGTATTTATTTGTACTCCTTACCAACTGAGAGGAATTGGTAGACGTTATTATTCTTTATCCAATCACTGTTAAATTCAATGATTACCTTGTAATGACATATCACAATATCCAACTGTAAGATTTTGCTCGGGTTTTGAAGAACTATAGATTCACCTTCCTTTCATTTTGAATTTGATCCACCTAACATAAATGAATTCCTCTGCTCGTAATGGAGTACAGGGGTGGTGTCTCTACCGGGTCCTTTTGCTAGGGCAACTCAAACAATATGCACTCAAAAGAATGTTACCATATACGATTGAATCTACATAGTCATCATCTATGCAAACAGTATTGTCACATTTTTGTTATTTGAATGTTTGTTAATTTCAGATATCTTTCTTCCCCCAATGACGTGATGGTGTCCGGGCTAGGTTGCGAGAACCTCGACTGTTCCACCGGGTACCTTCTACCTCCTACAAACTAGTTATTTTGAGATATCTTGTGTTTAACAGCCTGGATTAACAATTTTGTGAGGATGTCTGTCTACTTCATCTCCATAAGAACGAGTGAATGTTAAAAGTCCTGCTTTTGTTGGTATTTTGGAGTACATAGAGTATTGATTCTTATTAATCCAAGTATCAGTTCTACCGGGATATCTCAGCTGTCCAGGTGTGGCTGGTTGGATTTTGTATCTATGGAAGCTACTGCAATGCTACATCAGTTGATCAGACAACTTAGTTTCAATTACAAACTAGATGACATCAGCTCTATGCTTTAGTGGGACGATTTGCTTCAATTGCTTTGCTAGTTGTTTTTTCTAAATCCTCTCACTTATATCTAAAGTACGTACATGTCAGTTCTTAATTGAGTCCACATGTAATTATTCCATTGTGCAATAAGTTGGCAAGTTTATTGGTTGTACTGGACTTTTATGTTGTATACCTTGCATCTGGGCTGTAATTGTTGATCGGCATGCGTAAGTTTTAGATGTTTTGAATGAGCGATTTTTTTTTTCTGAGAAGAAGGTGCTGCTATCTTGTAATTGCTATCTGTATTTTCCTGCCTAAGGAATATGTTCAGCAGGATATGTAATTGCTCAGACTTTGCAAAGCCGATAATGGGTTGAGTCATTCAATGGGAGTTAATTTACAAAACTTGTTGCAAAGATTGTTGAATATTGTAAAGCAGCATGTGAAGTAAATAAATATTACAAGTGTTCGAATCGAAAGGATAAACGAATAGCCAATATTCAGAACTGCCGCAAAGTTGTTGAGTCTTGAATCTTGATAACCTGAAATCAAGAAACACTAAATCTGGATTGTTACAACTGTGGCTGAGTCGAGAGATGACTCTCTGTCTTTAAGACAAGATTGCCCCGTATATATGCTTTTACGTTAACGGGCAATAGTCTACTAAGATAAAACAACAACTAATCAACACTACAAATCAAATAGGTTGATCCTGACGAAGAAAACAAACACGAAACGACTTGCTGAAGAATAGAAAAGGAAGGAAGAGTTTTCTGTTTTTGTCCCAACGTTTCTGCTCACGTTTTGTACTTTCTATTTCTCTTATGTTTTGTCTCCGTTTATATATGTTGTCTCGTTTTTCTGTGTCTTTTTTTGTGTCACACAATTGAGCCAAAATGCATCAATATATAGCATAAGAGAGGCTTCTCAAATGCCAAGACATGGCGGTTAATGGCCATTGAAGGAGGAAATTAAACAGCCAAGTAATGGTTGTTTATGGCCATTGAAGGAGGGTTGTTTATGGAGGAGTTAATCAGCCAAGTAATGGTTGGTTAATGCACAATAACGCCCCCAAAAATCAACTCCAACGGTAGACAGAAACTTTATGCCTTCCGTTGTTCCCAATTTCATCTTTCCAAAAACTCTAGGGACCAAACTGTAAATATTAATCAATTTGGAGTCCAAAGAGATAATATCAGAAGAAGCCCACGTCCCAAGTCCCACGACCCGTGACCCGAGTCCAGACGGGCGCGCGGCGGCGGCGCGCGTGTGGGCTTAGCCTTGAACCCAAGCACATCTAGGTCCTCCCTCCTTTAAACACATGGGTTACCCCTTGAGGTCCCAAACCTTTAGCCAATTTTGAGACTTATAAAGAGAGCAATTCTTCCTTTTTTCACCGATGTGGTAGATTTGTCCCACACCATATTTCCATGCCTCAAACACCTTACTTCGTGGACCAATATCTCTTTCATTTCTCAACGAAATTTGACGATTCTTGGCCCTACGGTCATCTACTCACTTAGTAGATTATGTACGTGTGAAGAGACAAAGTCTCCAACATGCAGAACCCTAGTGTTTAATTCATTAAATATGGGTGGACGCACCTCCCCACCAAAGACAAATTTCCAACAATCCCCTCTTGAAAGAGATTTTGGCGCACAAATAAGGTGCCTACTTTCAGCAATCTTTCAGCGAAAAGATATTGCATCAGGAGAGGTAGCTTCTGCTTTGAACCTTTCCTAGTTGAATACCATCAGACTTACTTATTGCGCGGTGAACGTGATGTCTTGAACCGTCAGTGTTTAGTGTAAGCCAAGACGATGACACCAACACAATAACTTTCCTTATTCATTTTCTTCTTATTGTTTTGTCCGTTGTGGCCGTGGACACACTTGGATTCTTAAGTGCGTTCAATTGAGGCGGCATATCCTCGCACTTAAATAGGTGATCTCCTACAAGGTATCCTGATGTACCCCACTTCACAAGTGTTAGGAATCATTAAAAGTTTCCCCAACCTTAACCTCAACCGTTTGAGGATTGTTAAAGGTTTGGAAGCTTAACATCTACCCACCATGCAGGTAGCACTTTAATGTCTATCGCGGGAACAACTTTGGATTCATGTTTCCCTACAGAAATCATCATCCGAAGTGCTCTTGCTTCCACCGAAGCGCTCAACTGAACCTTTTGCAGCTTAGTTTTTCCATTGAACCAAATTCTTGGGATCTTTAGTCAGTATGGTTGGGTTAACACCGCAAAGGTTCGTATTGTTTGGGTTTTAAGCCCATTCCCCTAGATAGGCAGAATACTTGATCTCTGGGTAGTCCCTTAGTTAAAAAGGGTCCGCTATATCCTTTGATTAGTAATCAAGGAAGTGACACCCGTGATGATCAACTGCCATACGGTCTTATATCTCCGACAGATCCTGACAGATATGTCCAGACGCCGTCATCCGTGTTCTTCCTGAAGCCAACCGGTTAGCCACAGTGTATAACTGCTGAAGGCACGGGTTTCTCCCAATAAGGGACGTCCTCTAAGGAGTCATGAAGTTACTCAACTTCTTTCATGTTTTGTATAAAGCGATAAACTCCGATTCCATCATGAATCGACCGATGCAAGTTTGCTTAGAGGATTTTCCAAGACCCACCATACACATTTACTTGTGGTTTTGGTGTTCTTCATATCTGATGTCCAGTTTGCATCACTGTGTTATCCCAGAACCGCTGGACATCCAGAATACCATGATCCGTAGATAAGCGAATATTTCAGATATCGTCATATCCGACTTAACGCCTTCTATTGATCAATACCAGAATCACGAGTGAACCTTAGTTCAACTGATCTGCTTTGTAGGCCGATACCAGGTCGGTTGTAGTGTGTACAATACATTGAACTACACGTGACCTGCACATATCGCTCCTTGTCTATGGGTGCACCATGATTCCAATCAGTTCTATGATTCATATCTATTGGTGGCTTCAACGATACTGTTAATTATCTCACAACTGAGTTTGGAGTTAGACTAGTCCGTTAGATGTCTTAGAAATCCAATTCCTAAGATGTCATCTGTGATACCCGTATCTTTTGTTTTAATATAACTTCCACTTTCAGACTGTTGATTTTCCAACTGTTGGCTTTCTAACTTCAGAGTCAATGTTTCTGTGGTCAGATTCATTGTTTCTGTTTTATCTGAAACTTTCAGGACCAAAATGTAAACATTTCAGGGACCAAAATGAAAGTTCAGGAAGAAGCCCAACAGTCTAGCAAACCAACTCTGATCCTCCCCTTCCAACTCTCCGGTTAGGAAGGTTGTTTCAACATCCATGCCACGCAAGACAACAATGGCCCTGGATGTTAAACTATTCACAGGGAAGCACATGTACAAGTAGCCTACGCCTTATACTCGTCAGTAGATCCATCTACTTTGTACTCATTTTTTAGTATCCTTTTTCACAACCCAAAGGTTCTTTTCCCGGAGGAAGATCAACCATTACGCAAGTATGGTTCTATATGATGGAATCTATTTCTCTTTGTAGCTTCTTTCCAAAGCAGCGCTTCTGGAGATGACAATTATTTGTTAATTGTCCATGGTTCATTCTCAACCATACAAGCTAGAAGGCCTGGAACAAGTCTTTGTCCCCTCTTTGCTCTGTCTCGGTTCAACATCTAGAATCTCTGAGTTCTGCAGATCTGGAATATTAAGTTCCGAATAGTCAGCAACTTTCGAGTCCTGTAGATACGGAACATCTAGTTCCGGACAGTCAGGCCCTCGCTGGTTCTTGCTAACCTCGAGCAATTACTTCTTTTTCCTTTTCAAGGAAAGTAATCTTCAAAGAATTTAGCATTCTTTGACACCAAGAGGCGATAAGCACTACTGTTATTTGCAGATCCAGTGGATATGCAATTTACAGTCTTAGGTCCAACTTGACCTGTTTCGGTATTCCAACTTCTACCAAGACACCCCACATCACAATATTTGTATGTGAGATCATTTCCATGTTTCACACGGAGGGTTATCCTTATCCTTATGCGTAGTTCTGTTGAGAATCGCATTAGCGGTAAGGATCGTCTTGCCCCATATAATTTGGGCGTACGGCTTTGCGCTTGGCTAACATCGTTAGATTGAGGTGAGTAATGAGCAGTCGTTTGATGAACGATGCTTCACATTCTCCCCCTCTATCACTACGAATTCTTCAATCCGTAGGCTTAGTTGATTTTCAACTTCTGCTTTGTAGCGCTTATCCGCTTCAACAACTTCATCTTTGCTTTTCAATAAACAAATGATATAATACGTTGTACCATCATCAATGAAGGTCACAAAGTACTTGTCTCTCCCCTCTATTTTGTATAAACTTCAAATCACCCATGTAAGTGTGACTAAGTTCTAGAGGAGCGGCGTTTCTTTCGCTATTTCTTTGACGGAACTTGGAAAGGTGATTTTGCCTCTTCACCTACCTCACATTCATTTTGAGGGTTTATGTCGAAAGAAGGCAACAATCTCAACTTCGTTAGCGTTTGAATGACTTTCTCTTTAACGTGTCTTAATCTATGATGTCATAGATGCATGAATTACAAATATATCATTCATTTGGCTACAGGCATACTGTACCATTCTTAGTTATTACAGACCTGTTGGATTAGTCTCAAACCAGCTTGACCAACAACGTCCCTTAAACCCAAGTTTGGGACATGTATCACCTCATTTTAGAGTGATCCCATTCCCTGAAGTCCTATTGAGGACAACCTTTCCAACCCCTTCTACTTTAGAGGTGGCGTTGCTTCACATGAACAACCTCTTGCCCGTGGTTATGGCGTAACCGGATCATATGTGATCTGGATACTGTGGTCCACTCCAGTTGCTTTGGCAGACTGAGTGTCCAATTTCTTTTCTGCCTTTCTTTTGGCCTTCAGATCATTTAAGACCTGGAAACTCTGGCCCACCTTACTAGGTGTCCATTACTTTTCTTATCAAATGAATTCTGGCCCCACTCCAGTCGCCCGTAGACTTTGTATGACTGAGTGTCCAATATCATCCTATCAAAGGAATTTTGGCCCACTCTAGTCGCCCGTAGGCTTTGTATGACTGAGTGTCCAATATCATACTATCAAAGGAATTTTGGCCCCACTCCAGTCACCCGTAGGCTTTGTATGACTGAGTGTCCAATATCATCCTATCAAATGAAGTATCTTCTGTCAAATAGTGTGACAGGGTCAACGTCTTAAGATAAGACATTATCTTTTAGTCTTCTTCCCTTGAGATTGGTGCCCAAACAATTGTTGGCGCTTACTTAAGAGTGGTAACAGTTTTCGCACAATCAATGGATCTTTTTCCCTCGTATGTGCGAACATACTTTACACACTTTTAATAATTACACTTAAAAGAACGGATCTTTTTAAGTCGTTTACAAAATCCAATCTTTAAACGGGAAGGAAGATGAGATTAAACTTCTGATTTTAAAGCGTAAGGAATATAAATTATTTCGTGAAAACATTTTCATATTCCTCCTTATTTTAAGCCCTTTTTAATCAGACATCATTTAATCTTATTCTTGACAAGGAAGAAAAATTACTTATATCAATTTCGGATTCTGGTCCACTTCAGTCACTTCATCGGACTGAGTGTCAATTTCATCCTTACCATAATTCGGATCCTTTGTCTAGGACATATATATGTCTTCTGCTACAAGATAGAACCACATCTTCAGCCTTCTTCTCTTGTCCCAGTTGACATCCTCAGCCTCTTGTGGGCGCTTGTTCCCACCACTCTCGGGAGCGGTGACACCATGAACACGTTGACCTTCAACAACATAATCAAAATTGTCTTCTACTAGAAAACCACAACCATATCCAGATTTGGTGACACAACTTTCGACCGACATCTTTCGAACACTAATAGAATCTTGTCTTAAAACTTGTTGGATATTGTAAAGCAGTACGAAAAGTAAATAAATATTACAAGTGTTCGAATCGAAAGGATAAACGAATAGCCATATTCAGAACTGCCGCAAAGTTGTTGAGTCTTGAATCTTGAATCTTGATAACCTGAAATCAAGAAACACTAAATCTGGATTGTTATAACTGTGGCTGAGTCGAGAGATGACTCTATGCCTTTAAGACAAGATTGCCCCGTATATATGCTTTTACGTTAACGGGCAATAGTCTCCCAAGATAAAACAACAACTAATCAACACTACAAAGCAAATAGGTTGATTCTGACGAAGAAAACAAACACGAAACGACTTGCTGAAGAATAGAAAAGGAATGAAGAGTTTTCTGTTTTCGTCCCAACGTTTCTGCTCACGTTTTGTACTTTCTATTTCTCTTCTGTTTTGTCTCTGTGTATATATGTTGTCTCGTTTTTCTGTATCTTTTTTTGTGTCACACAATTGAGCCAAAAGGCATCAATATATAGCATAAGAGAGGCTTCTCAACTGCCAAGACATGGCTGTTAATGGCCATTGAAGGAGGGAATTAAATAACCAAGTAATGACTGTTTATGGCCATTGAAGGAGGGTTGTTTATGGAGGAGTTAATCAACCAAGTAATGGCTGGTTAATGCACAATAACGCCCCCAAAAATCAACTCCAACGGTAGGCAGAAACTTTATGCCTTCCGTTGTTCCCAATTTCATCTTTCCAAAAACTCTAGGGACCAAACTGTAAATATTAATCAATTTGGGATCCAAAGAGATAATATCAGAAGAAGCCCACGTCCCAAGTCCCACGACCCGTGACCCGAGCCCGGACGGGCGGGCGGCGGCGGCGCGCGTGTGGGCTTAGCCTTGAACCCAAGCACATCTAGGTCCTCCCTCCTTTAAACACATGGGTTACCCCTTGGGGTTCCAAACCCTTAGCCAATTTTGAGACTTATAAAGAGAGCAATTTTTCCTTTTTCCCACTGATGTGGTAGATTTGTCCACACCATATTTCCATGCCTCAAACACCTTACTTCGTGGACCAATATCTCTTTCATTTCTCAACGAAATTTGACGATTCTTAGCCCTACGGTCATCTACTCACTTAGTAGATTATGCATGTGTGAAGATACAAAGCCTCCAACATGCAGAACCCTAGTGTTTAATTCATTAAATATGGGTGGACGCACCTCCCCACCAAAGGCAAATTTCCAACAAAGATTACAAAAGAAAGTACCAAATTCCTTTATTTCTCTATTTATAGTCAATTATAATTGTAACTTTCTGTATTTTGGCAGAAAAGGATGGTTAACATTCAAGCATAAAAGGATGGCTAAATTTTTTAAAGTAAAGCTGAGGAATAAATTCCAAGAATAAAGGAGATTTTTTAGTATTCTTGTTCAGGAAATGAATGCCAGGTGGTCTGAATTATCCTTGTAGAGGTGGAGCGGAGGATATATTCCCTTTTGTTTTTGAAGGCAAGAATCTCATTTCTCTCAACATTTGCACATGTTTGCTTTATTTTTGTTTGTTGAGAGTTACTTTACGAATCATCTGGAATTAGTTAGGCATCTTTCTCTCTTACAGGTGAAACAAAAAAAAATTACTTGCTTCCCTTTCAAACCATTTTGCTCACCCTCCCTAAGCTATTGTGCATGCATTTGGATTTTCATCACTGAAAACTGAGCTGATTGTTCCATTGCCGCTGTTTCCATAGTGATAGTCCTCCGAGTAATGCTCTGGCCTAGTATATTGAGTGTAACTTGGTGGTGACCTGATGTACTCATATCCAGTCACATAGGGTGATGGCTGGTAGCTATTGTAGCTGTGAGTCACATTAACCGGTGATTGACCTGGTGGTGGCACCTCTGTTCTGAATTCTGGACCGATAGGACGCGCATGGTTATTTCTGAAACCAGAATCTCCTTGAGGAGGCTCATGGATCATGCTTTGACTATAGTTATATCTGTAGCCATAGTCCCTGGGTGGCTCTTGGCTCATGCTCTGACCATAGTTGTATGTGTTGTAGCCATGGTCTCTGGGTGGCTCTTGGCTCATACTCTGACCATAGTTGTATCTGCTGTAACGATGGTCCCGGGGTGGCTCATGGATCACGTTCTGACCATAGTTGTATCGGTATCCATGGTCCCTGGGTGGCTCATGACTACTCATACCCTGGCTAAAGTTGTATCTGTAACCATAGTCTGGTGGATAGTGGTAAATTACATGAACCTCTTCAACATCTCTTGGTTTAGAGAGTTGGTCTGATTGGCTTTTGGTGTTGTCAGCACCCTCATGTGTTTGTTTCTCCTCTGCTGGTTGATTTTCTTGTGTTGGTGGATCTTTTGGCGGTTCGGTGGGTGGCTCTTCAGCTGGTGGATGATTGCTAGACTCAGGGGGTGGTGCTTCACTCTCAGCTGGTGCAGGTTCCTCTGGCTCTGTTGGAGGGTCTGCTTGTTCTATGTGAGAACAAACAATGGCACTCTTTCTTGTCTTCTTTATTGCCTTCACTATTTTTTCAGGATCTGCTGACCCTACTATAGTAATCTTCTGCTGAGGAAAATCTATATAAAGATCATGAATACCTGTAGAAAACACGCATAGAGTATTGTAACATCTTCAAGAGGAGATCAAGAATGAATTAGCACTTCAAAAGAAAGAATTAGTACTTGAAGCGTCACTTGCTCACCATGGACGCTATGTAGAGCCTTCTTGATCTTTTGCACACACCCATTGCAGTCCATTCTCACCTGTATTTCTGTGACCCTAGGTTTCTGCAAGAAAAGATGTGTGTGTAAACATACTTAGATTACAATATGCTCTACATGAATATGATTCTTGATATGGAAGTAGAAGCAAGGCTTACCTCCATCTGTTGAGCCATTTCTGGAGAGAGAGGGAGAGAGAGAGAGAGAGAGAGAGAGAGAGAGAGAGAGAGAGAGAGAGAGAGAGGTGCCTGTATGGAGAAATTGATTGTTGAGAATGGAGGGAATCAATATATGGCATCATTGTGTGCATGGAAGGGAATATTTAAAAGACAATAATTTGTGGGACAGGTAAAGAATCTCCTTTTCAAGGGAGAGTTTTTGCTTCTTGGTGAACTTTAACTAGTCATTATCATCTAGCTAAGAGGAAAAAGAAAAGAAGATCCCACCAGCAAATTTTGCTTATTTTTGGACCCTAGACTGTTTTGTTGAGCCAAGGGAATTTTTGCTTTTAAGCACTAAAAATTAGAGGGCTATCTACAATTGCCAGTTTCTTTTCCAAGTGCAGGGATGAGTATCTAAAGCCGACCATGGAAAGAAGGATTAAAAAGTTTGAGAAAGATATATCACCACAAATCACAAAGCGTTTGGGGGGGGGGGATAGGGGGTGGGTAATGCTTGATGGTCAACAAAATGAAAGTAACTTTAAGAGGTGAAAGAGGGATATCCACACTTGAGGAATCCTGTTGTTACAAGTAAAGAGACCCCCAAAATAATAGCAGTCCCAAATAAATGTCTTTTCTGTTTGTATTGAGTTTTTACTCATTGTTGGTCCTCAAATCATAATCCATCGTCATATCTGGTGTAAACTGATTGAGACAAAAGGTGCTTTGAAAACTTATGCTCGCCAGCAAATGGTTGATGAAATCTGATTTTGACACTGCTAAAATCAAAGACGAAGAACGCGTAGTAATAAATGAAATGCTTTCGTGAATTAAAAATTAGCATAGATCCGAAGATTCGGCAACAGTAAATTCTTTTAGATGCAGGGTGTGTATGTTCTGCTCTTGCTAAATGATTGTCACAATAAAGTAATAAACAACAACAAGAACAACATACCTAGTGAAATTTCACAAAGTGGGGTCTAGAGAGGGTAAAGTGTACGCAGACCTTACCTCTACTTTGGGAGGTAGAGAGGCTGTTTTTAATAGACACTCGACACACGCAATCCAAAGCATTATAAAAAGTCATGACAAAAATACTATCAAAAGCAGGGTAAAGAAGTCCGAACAAATAACAAAAATAAATAAATACGATGATCAAAGTACAAGAAACAACATCTATCAAGTAGAAGTAGAGAGATAAGAAATTACAAGATAATACTACGACTGTTAGTATAAAATGATAACTAGAACAACGCTCAACTATCCACTAGTCTTCTACCCTAATCTCCAAAACTTCCTATCTAAGGTCATGTCCTCAGTAAGCTGGACCTGCGCCATGTCCTGTCTGAGCACCTCTCCCCAATAATTCTTCGGCCTACCTCTACCTCTCCTAAAACCATCCATAGCCAACCTCTCACACCTCCGCACTGAGGCATTCAAACATCTCCTCTGCACATGACCTAACCATCTCAGCCTCGCTTCTCGCATTTTATCCTCCATCGAGGTCACTCCTACCTTGTCATGGATATCTTCATTTCTAGTTCTATCCCTCCCGGTATGCTCATACATCCACCGCAACATCCTCATTTCCACAACTTTCATCTTCTAAACATGATAGTTCCTGACTGGCTAACACTCCGCCCTATGCAATATAGTTGGTCTAATCACCACTCTATAAAACTTGCCTTTAAGTTTTGGTGGCACCATCTTGTCACACAGGACTCCGCGAGCCTCCATTTCATCCACTCTGCACTAGTACGATGTGTGACATTCTCATCAATTCTCCAATTTCTTGGATAATAGACCCAAGATACTTGAAACTTCCTTTCTTTTGAACGACCTGAGAACCAAGCCTCACTTCCACGCCAGCCTCGTGCGTTTCGTCACTAAATTGCATTTCAAGTACTCTGTCTTGGTCCTATTCAACTTGAGCCCTTTAGATTCCAAGGCTTGTCTCCAAACCTCTAGCCTAGCGTTAACTCAGCTACGCGTTTCGTCAATCAGAACTATGTCATCCGTGAATAACAAACACAATGACACCTCACCTTGGATTTTCTGTGTCAGTCCATCCATCACCAAGGAGAATAAAAACAGACTAAGAATTGATCCATGATGCAACCCCATCATCACTGAAAAGTGCTCTAAGTCTTCTCCCACTGTCCTTACCCTAATCTTGGCTCCATCATACATATCCTTAATCACCCTAGTGTATGCCTTATGTACACCTCTAGCCTCTAAGCATCTCCATAGAACCTCCATTGGGACTTTATTGTATGCCTTTTCTAGGTCGATAAATACCATATGTAGGTCCCTCTTCTTCTCCCTATACTGCTCCACCAGTGTTCTTACAAGATGAATGACTTATGTAGTCGAGCGTCCCGGCATGAATCCGAACTGGTTCTCGGAAATAGATATGCCTCGTCTCACTCTCATTTCCACCACCCTCTCCCAAACTTTCATAGTGTGGCTTAGCAACTTGATACCCATATAATTGTTGCAACTCTGAATGTCACCCTTGTTCTTGTACAACTGAACCATTGTACTCCACCCCCACTCTTCAGGCATCTTTTCTGCCTTAAAATGACATTAAACAACCTAGGCAGCCACTCCAACCCTTCTTGCCTGATCTCTTCCAAAATTCTACCGGGACCTCATCAGGCCCGGTCGCTCTTCCCTTGCGTATCCTGCGAACAACACCCTTAACCTCCTCAACCTTTATACTCCTACAATACCCAAAGTCATGACATCTCTCGGAGTGCTCTAAATCTCCTAACACAATGTTTATGTCCCCCTCTTCGTTCAAGAGTTTATGAAAGTATGACTGACATCTCCGTCTAATGAGAGTGTCCTCTACCAGTACTTTGCCGTACTCGTCCTTGATGCACTTCACTTGATTTAGGTTATGTGCCTTCCTCTTCCTTGCCTTGGCTAGCATATACAACTTCTTATTTCCGCCTTTATTCTCTAATTTTGCATACGTTTTTGCCGCTGTAACCTTTATTGTCACTATAAAGCACGAAACAAAACTATGAAATGAAATCACTAGGTAGCCAAATATAATTAGAAGCTGGTTACATATAGAAGGGGGAAGCAGCAAAGATTGGTCACTTTATGGTCTTAGATATATACACGTAATTTTCTATGGGAGCATCATATAGCACTTTTGAAGTGAACGGTTTGCAAATAGAAAATTTTTACCCACAAAAGTGGTTGACACGAAACCTCACTAATTTACCTAAGTATTGAATTGAGGTGATAATATAAATTAATTAACCATAGCCAAATGAGAAAAATATGTATAAATGACACATGTATTTATTCGTTGTTGATGTAGCATTGATAATGTAAACACGGTTGGGTTGAGGTGAGAATATAAATAAATTAATCATAGTCAAGTGAGAAAAGTATATATAAATGAAACATGTATCTACTCGTTGTTAATGTAGCATTGATAATGTACACACCAAGTGAGTAATTTTTTGTCGTTTTAATTACTACTACTGCTAGATAGCATTCAAGAATTCACAAAGGCAAGTACTTTTAGATCGTGTGAGAGAAATAATCTCTTAATTATTTTTATTAATGAAAGAGTATATATATAATTTATAATTTTTATAATAGAAAAATCTTATTCCTATTCTATTCCTAAAACCCTATTCTGCTTGTACAATAATTACACAATTATGGTAAGTGTACAACTCTAATTTAATTACAACTAAACATAAGCTAAATTAGGCCACTAAACCGTGATATACACGACATGAATATTCCGTGTATATCACGGGTCTTAACAACCCAATATGGAACATTCTGCCCGTGATATACACGGTGTATATTCCGTGTATCTATCATACCCCCCAGTCATAGCGGGCGGTCTTCGTACCCTGAGACTATCCGTAAAATCTTGAAAAAGGACCGAGGGAAGACCCTTAGTAAAGATGTATGCAATTTGATACCTGAAAGGGAAATGGCAGACGCATACTTGTCAACGAGCTACCTTTTCGTGAACAAAGTGAATATCTATCTCGATGTGTTTAGTGCGCTAGTGTTGAACCGGATTATCAGAAAGGTAGACGACACTAATATTATCATAATAAACCAAGGTAGCTTTCTGAATAGGACAATGAAGCTCTAAAAGAAGATTACGTAACCAACAGGATTCAAAGACCACATTGGCTACCCCTCGATACTCGGCCTCTGTACTAGAGCGTGATAATGTAGACTGACGCTTCGCAGACCACGAGACCAAGTTATTACCAAGAAACATACAATAGCCGGAGGTGAAACGTCTGGTATCTGGACAGACACCCCAATCAACATCTGTATACGAGACAAGTGTATACGTCGATGAATGATATAAATATAAGTCATAGTCAAGTGTTCCCTAGATGTATCTGAAAATGCGTTTGAGCGCATTCATGTGCTCAACCCTAGGATCATGCATAAACAAACACACTTGATGTACGACATACGTAATATCAGGTCTCCTGAAAGTAAGATACTGAAGAGCCCATGCAAGACTGCGATAGAAGGTCGGATCTTTGTACGGTGAACCAGCCGCAACACCCAGCTTGGGCTTAGTATCAACTGGAGTGGAAGTAGACTTGCACGAGGACATACCAACTCGCTCAATGATCTCAGCTGCATACTTCCGTTGTGATAAGAATAACCCACCTGCATGACGAGCGACAACAATCTCCAAAAAGTAACTCAAGGGTCCCAAGTCTTTCATAGCAAACTCAGAACTGAGCATTGTCATGATAGACTTTCGCAAAGCATCAGAAGAGGCAGACAAGATAATATCATCCACATATAATAATATATAAGCCGGGAAGTACCATGACGATATATGAACAATGAATTATCAGACCTGCTGTGTGAAAACCCAATAGATGAAACATAGTCTGCAAATCGCTTATACCAAGTCCGTGGGGCTTTCTTAAGCCCATACAAGGACTTCTTCAATAAACAAACATGATGATTATAGTTGGGGTCTCGAAAACCAAGGACTGATGCATGTAAACGGTCTCCTTAAGATCATCATGTAATAAAGCATTCTTCACATCTAACTGATGGATGAGCCCAGCTTTCGAAAGAGCCAGACTGAGCACAGTGCGAATGGTAGTCGGTTTGACCACCGGACTAAACGTCTCACCACAATCCACGCCAACCTGCTGAGTCTTACCATCACATACAAGACGAGCCTTGTGCCTCGCAAAAGAACCGTCAGAATTATCCTTGTGAGTAAAAATTCACATAGACCGAATAATATTAACACCAGAAGGACGAGGTACCAACTACCACGTCTTATTTGCAATAAGAGCATCATATTCGTCGGTCATAGCCAATTTCCAATTCGGGTCATTTAATGCGAACACTGGGTTACAGGGTAGGGGGATTTAAAAACATTAGAATTTAAATTAAAATGTCTTTTTGGTTTAAAAATACCCCGTTGACTATGAGTGACCGGTCTGTGACTCGGGGGAGAATTAGGTGGATTTTGGGAATTTTCCGGACAGGTGACGAACTGGCCAACAGGCAGTGGGCCTGCTGGCCCAACACGAGAAGTATAAGCTAAAGTTGGCCCAACACGAGCAGATGCAGGGGCATGACTGTGATGGATAGGCGGCCCAGTCACTGGACCCGTGACGGGATTACTGAGGCGAAGAGACTGGAGGTCCAGCGGGCAGTGGGCCCACTGGTGGATTTTGGGCGCGGGACAAGTCCGATAAATGGTGGATAATATATGGGGAGACATCGTCATCTAAAAAATTATACGAACTAGGCTAGGGACTACTTATGTTGGCAAACGGAAATTGGGATTCATCGAAAATAACGTGGCGACTAATGATGATTTTATTAGACGATCAATCAAAATACTAGTAACCACGATGATTAGATGTATAATACAAAAACACACAATGAGTAGAACGAGCTTAAAGTTTTTTAATTGTAGTTGACGGAAAGAGTGGATAACATAAGCATCCAAAGACCTTAAGATGTGAATACGAATGAGTCTTATTATATAAGATTTGAAGAGGGGAGGAATGTGTCAAACCTTTGGTAGGAAGTATGTTAAGATGATAAGTAGCCATTTGTAGAGCATGATGCCAAAAGAGAGGGTGTACGGAAGTATTGACCGATAAAGTGCGACAATATTATTAATGGTACGAATTTTTCGTTCTGCTTTCCCATTCTGTGAGGAAGTATGAGGACAAGAGAAACGAAAAACTATGCCATTATGTCACAAAAATTCCGAAACAACCCATTATCATATTCTTTGCCATTATCACATTGAATATTTTTGATTTTCCGTTCGAAATGGGTGCGGACGAATGCTCTAAATTTTAAGAATGTGGAAAAAACTTGTGATTTTTTCAATAACGGAAAAGTCCATAAAAAATTAGAAAAATCATCCAAAAATAGAAATAACGATGGCCCACTGAACTTAAAACGGGAGATGTCCATAAATCGCTATGAATAATATCAAATGGCATAAAGTACGAGAAGTAGAGGCTACAAAAGGTAATTTAACATATTTTCCTAAAGGACATGAATGACAAATTGGAGTACGACTCGTACCCTGACAATGAATAAAATTGTTTTTATTTAAAGAAGACATAATTGACGACTCTGGATGACCCAAACGTGCATGCCACAAAGAAGGAGCAATAGCAGCAAAAGTGGAGGACACGGTTGGAGTGACGGAATTGGCGGTGCTGATTGGATAAAGATCGCCCCTAATGTTGCATCTCATAAGAGGTATCCCCATTTTGAAATCTTCACAGAAAACCCAAAAGGATCAAAATTAACAGAAACTCAATTATCAGTAGTGAATTTGCGAACATACACCAAATTTTTAATCAAGTGAGGGGCATGAAGGGTATTTTTCAAGACAAGAGGCGGATGAGGGGGGGGGGGGCAAAACTGCACTACATGACCATTACCAACAATAATACCACGATTGTTGCTCAAATTGTAATAAGACGAGAGGGTACCTGAGTCGGATGTCATATGGGAAGTGGTGTCGGTGTCCATGTACCAATTATTGTCCGGAGGAGTCAATCCAAGTGTGTGCATCGCAGCTTCAATATCCGTCGGAGTGGGGCCCACTGCATGATGGTCCTGGGCATGCTGAGGCCTAAGCACACCTGCGGGCTGCCCTGACCCAGAAACTAGTCGCGGACTAAACTACTGGGCCAAAAAATTGGGCCTGTTGGGAAATTGGGCCCAGTTTCCCGGATAGGCCGAATGTGGGTAATAGGGGACGTTGGGCCAAGAGCCACTGGCCCAGTTCTAGGGCCACGGACCCAGGGCTGCGGCCCACTCCCGTGATATACACGGTGTATTTTCCGTGTATATCACGGGTATCTATCCGTTTGCTTGAGCCCTGGGGAAAGAATCTTTTGCTTAATTTTGATGCATCTTTTGATTAGCTATAAATGATGTTTATTATAATCACAGATCAGCTTAGGCTCTTTACAATTAATCTATATCTTTTGTGTTCCTTGTACCATTCTAATTCCTCTACCTCTTTTTTCCAGCTTACGTATGTATTCCATTTTCTTTTTTCTTAATGATTACGGTTGAATTAATAGCAAAACAGCCGGCCTACTAATAGAAAAATATGAATTAGACATATGTTGAACATTATTTTGTGTCTTAAAATGACAAATTATACAATTTTCTGAATTTTGTTCCACTACCAGTGTTATAAATACGTCGTAATGTGACAGGTTGCACTATGTAACATGCCCTCTTCAATTGGTTGTTATTCACATTCAATATTTACACTTTGATTGGTTTTAAATGAATCTATTTTGGAATTTCACTTCTCACTATTGAAGGTATATATAATTTTTAAACTATCAAGATAACCCGCAACTATCAAGCAACTGTCTATAGTTATCCTAATTGAATTACATATACTGACACTGATTTTTTTGTTCAAATTATTAATAAATTTTAACTGGTTATAGCAGGTTTTATTTTGTAAATAACTATGCGACACTTATCAAACAATTACTCCCTCCGTCCCAAAAAAATTATTTTACTTTTCTTATTAATTTGTCCCAAAAAGATTGCCACATTTATATATATATAAACAATTAAACTTTATGAAATGATTTATAGCCATACAATTATCTAAGACGTGTTTTGAACCACACATTTCCAACATCTTTTTTTATTTTTTAAACTCTATGTTAAGTCAAACTAAACAATCTTTTAGGACGGAGGGAATACTTGTTACAGGTTTACCAGAAAAACTTTTTGTTAAGAGTCTCACATCGGAAATGGAATGAGAACATGCATTCCTTATATGGATTTGGACAATCCTCACCTTACAAGCTAGCTTTTGGGGTTGAGTTAGGCCCAAAATCCATTCCTTCATGGTATCAGAGTCAGACTCAATCCAATTCTTTATTCGTCGATGTTGGGCCCCCAAATTATATTGTCACTTAGACAATCCTCTCCTTACAAGCTAAGGTTGAAATGAAAGTGTACAATACGAACTTATTCCTCGCAATCTCTTCAAGAAGTACAAGTCTACAAGAAGTAGTATAATACTCCAATCATGGCAGATGACATTAATGTAGTGGGAATTTAAAAGTCCATATGAATAAAAAATGTACGTGCATTAGAAAGGTTCTTTTCTAAATTGGCTAAATGGTCAAAAGTAACAAGAAAGACGTTATATGTAAAGAAATGAAGATTCTTGCCGCCCTATTTCTTTTTCATTTTAAAGTTTGCACACATAATATTGAGTACATCTTGTTCTACTCTGGAAAACAGAAATTGAGCATATTCCTTAACTTTGAATTTTAATTGACAAAAGTAGTAGAGCATAAACTTTAAGGTCAAGATTTTCCATTTCATTGCCTGATTGAAATGTAGCACACATGAGTCTCAATATGTATGAACTTATGTACAAACCAGTACCGGAAAGAGATCTTTTTAAAAAGGAAAAAGGGCTAGTCAGCTGGTAGTTCATGTAAGCTTCTTGTCGAATTTTAGACAATGTTGTTGTTTGGAAGGAGGAATGTTATGAAAGAAGAGGCAAATTGCTGAGATATCATCCATGGGAACGCCCCTTCGTTTGTGTTTCCACGCACAAATAGCACTTTCCACCAGCATCTTAGCTGCCTCTTCTCTTTCTGGTGTTGAAGAAACTATCTCCACTGCTTCTTGGTTTGACATGACATCCCAAACCTAATCAATATGAACAATGAGTTATTGTTAGTTCCCAATACTAACAAATACTCTTAACAGTATTTGAAAAAGAAAAACGAATTTTTGGCACTTACTTTTTGTACACTCAGAACTTATGGCCTCAAACATTCCAGACACTTCTATGGCTATAAGAACATGTCATTAAGGGTAGTTAAAGAGCTTCTAAATATAGAAATTTTTCATTTTTAGTGGAACAGACTAAAGAAAAGCGTCATATAAACCGGCACAAAGGGAATACAAAATTGAGTGTTTCTTCCAAAGCCCTGGATTCAAGGCAATTATTTTGCATGGATCCAGGAGCGGGTATAGGGGAAAAGAGCACCTCGAAATTACTTTGATATAAGGTCTACAGTTGTCTTATATGAGACGCAATTTGAACATCTTGGTAAAGATCTAGTCAATGATGAGTTCATGGTGTGACTTATACATGTTAACTTGTTAAGCTTAGTTATTCATATGTTTTAAATTAAAAAAAGACAGCTCGGTGCACAAAGCGCCCCTCGTTCACACAGGTTCGGGGAAGGCCCACATCCTGAAGTGGTGTGATGTAGGCCGCCCATCCTGATGCAAGCATAATGGTTGATTCCACGGTTCGAACCTGTGACATGTAGGTCACACGAAGAAAACTTTACCGTGCTCCAAAGCTCCCCCTCATTTGTCTTTCAGTCAGTCATTATGTATTATTCTGGGACTATGGAAGAGGTTCATGGGAATAATAAAGAGCGAAATACATACCCCATCTGTTGCCAAGATGGCAAACTGATCTCTGTGGGTTATGTTTCTTGATGTCAATTCAGGTTCAGAAATAAGGCCAAAGTCCTTTATGTAGTAATCACCGAAGGCCCTTGATATTGCTAATCCAGGTCCTCCAACTGTGGGCATCCACACTCTGTACACCCCTGGTTCATCGTCGCATGACAACACCCTGCCTCTTGACTGCATTATCCGCTCGCTTTCCCCTGTAATCATATAAGATTTAGTCTTTTGAAAATTGCTGAAACTAGATATGGTAATCGAAACACAAGATTATGTGAACATGGAAGAGAACTGACGAGGCAAGTTGGGTTTGAGGTCAACAGTGAGCTGAAGTGGTATCAATCTACCATCATCATCTGCTGTTGCCAATACAGCTCGAGAATCTCCAACATTTGCTACTACCAGTAGATCACCCTGAAGTACATCAGGTATTGAAGTATTCAGAAAGGAGACAAGTAGTTCGAAGTAAATCTTATTATAGAACTGAAAAGAAAAAAACTACGTAACAAATATATGAAGTAGAAAGACATGTGATTTAAGTGGCATCTTTAGGACATGCTAAATTTGAGTCACTGATACGTGTCAGTAAATTTGAGTCACTGATACAGGTACCATATATTTAAGCAATCTAGGAAGAGAACTGCTTTGCTTTCACAAGGTAAAAGTGATTTAGTTTAAAAATAGAACTGTCAGCTCATGATTCTAAACGTATTCAGCAACCAAGGACTAGCATAAATATATGCCTTTTGATCTTGAAAGAATAAGCAACCAGGCTTCCAAATGCTTGTTTTTCTTCACTCCAAATATATATATATATAAGTACCAAGTAGAAAACAAATACTGGAGTGATAATCAATTGGAAACTCATATTTGACGAACTAAGTGTGGGCCTCTCTAAATCTTCAACACTTCAATCCTGCCTGCTTTTTTTCATGCATTGACACTCACTTTAGCTGATAGAAGAGAGAGTTGCAGTGGGAAATTGAAGTAAATGTCACTCACTTCATTATCCTTCCGTTCTGATAATCATAGAGTAGTTTAAATTGTGAAGTGTAGACTTTACCTGTCTAACGAGCGTCAAAGCTGTTGTACCACTGTAGAAAGAGTCAGCATGCTGCTCGAGCTCTTGATCGATAATGGAGCAAGTCTCAAAGTAAGAATGCTTCCAAATGTCAAACTGGAAACAACTTCTATCTATTCCAATCCCATCACCATCCATATCGTTAGCAACCCGTTTCTGCCAATTATGAAGCAAAGCTGGTGGCATCAATTCTCTGACTCTTTTAGCAACAAGGTGACCCCAAGGACCATGCCCGTCAAACACCCCACAGAATATCATGTCATCTTGGCATCCAAAGTCCTAAAAGTTAAATCACATAAACCTCATCATGTTCTTGTTTTTCATCGACAACTTCACATACATCAAATGGCATTATGAGTCTTAGAAAGTTACACTACTATTGCAAAAGAGGAGATTTTCATACCTCCCATACAATAAATCTATCCTGATTGGTACCCTTCTTCCCTCCTTTGGAGAAAACAGCAGCCAAATTCTCAGAGCCACCAGCTACACAGCCGGATGATGTTAACATCATATCGTTCTTTTTGGCTTCCTTAGCCATCGCATCTGCAGCTTCCCTTCCAACATCATGTTTACTTTTCCTTCCATTTCTGATTGATATAGATTTGGTAAAACCAGTGAAAATAGAAGAGAACTGCACCATCTTTTTGTTCCCAAGTATACCTGCAGATCCTACCAAGTACAATTATGGAGACATTAGGACTCCCTGTGACTAAAATATATGAAAATAGCCAAAAAAGACTGAAATCGTGATAGTCCAACATAACAACATGCTACAGAAGATGAAGTTACGATCCTCCAATTAGAACTCAAAACAATTTTTTTGTCCAAATGTTTCTTGTGATCAACTTATTCAGGCTCCAATTTATAATGAAGATCAAGCGATTTATCTTTCAGGAGAGGTGTTAAACCAAATTATACTAACTTTTCCCACCCTCTTCCCCTTTCTGCTGCCCCTATGGCCCTAACCTAAACCTGAGCAAAACTCTAATCCCCTACTTCATCAAAATACATACTATTCAAGATGACAAACTCACAGACGAGCCTTTAGTGGATTTAGGCTAATTGACTCAAAGAGTGGAGAAGCCTACAGCACACTTTGGAGGAGGAGAAAATTAAGGAGGCAGAGAGCATGGCAACATATATAGGGTGAGAAAAGCCATTGAATTTGCAAAATATATACTCCATGCATTTAATTGATTGACTCCATAAGTGTCAGGACTAATTGGCTCCTTATATAAGAAGTGAAGGTTAAATTACTTGCAATGATGTCTCCAGAAAAACAAAGAAGGGAAGTTGGCATTAGCTTGAGAAGAGCGATCCCCTTCAAAAGAAAAAATAAATAGAAACAGGCCCTTAATTTATTGTAAACTTGAAGCTCTATTCTAGAAATGAAAGGTTTTCTCACTGATTCTCCTGATCAAACCAAAACAAGATTTGATCATCAATGGTACTTATTCAGCATTTTTAACCGTTTCTCTTAATTATTAAATTCATAGCAACTCTTTCAGACAAGACTCGTGGGCAAGGTTAATATTTCCCTTAAGTTAGTAATTTCATTGCGGAAAAGCCTACTAATTAAGGCTAATAGTCAGCCATTAATAGGTCCGGATCATGCTCCCAGGACTTGAGGTAGTTGATCAAGTGACAAAAGTTAAGGGATTTGTGACTTAGGTCACATGTTCGAGCCCCACGCTGTACAAATTAAGCCTGGTATATAAGTGGAAAAGGGTAAGGCTGCCTTTGGTCCGAAGGGTTGACTCCAAATAGATTTCTCTGTCATAGAAAAATAGGTCCAGATAACTCACCTCTTCTCCCTGCAAGAGAAGATATGCTAGTAGAAACTAGTAATAGTTGTCTTTCTCACCATACTTGCAAATTTTGGATTCAAAGAGGCAGATAAGGACTATTACCCTAGTTCCAGATGGAAGAAAAGCCTTCTTCATTAAAAGGAGAACCTAGAATTCCATCACATCATTTAAATTCATGAAGATGACCACAGTGTCTATCTTTCTTACCAAAAACATAATCTATAATCTCTAAATTAAATTATCTCTTGTCTTCCACAGCTTAATTAAGGACAGAATTGTCCCACCAAGAGTCAAGTGGAAGAGCAAATTACTACTCTCCCGTTCTGTCTTATTGGACACGAAATTTAAGAAATAAAGACTTCAAAACTTCATGATAGTGAACATGTCATCAGCTATAAGTATTGTCGTTAAGGGTAAACTAAAAGTGCAAAACAGTGTCAATTATTTTTAGAACAAACTAAGAAAGGTTTCCAAATATGATACGATGCATTCTTTTAAAAACGGCCTAAAAAGAAAAGAGTGTTACATAGAATTTGTTTTTTTTCTGCAATATATTATCTACAAATAAGCGTATCATCAGAAATAAATAACTAACTTTCATGCAGAGCTAGGAAAAAGGACAGAAAATCACCTTTGTTTAGACTTTAGCCAAGCAATTCTTTGATCTTCTTGATAAGTATTCAGATTACAAAATCCTTACAAGCCTTAGGAAGCACACAGGTCTCCGGCAGAGCTCCGGCGAAACTC
This sequence comes from Anisodus acutangulus, assembly GCA_029783415.1. NCBI lineage: Eukaryota > Viridiplantae > Streptophyta > Magnoliopsida > Solanales > Solanaceae > Anisodus > Anisodus acutangulus. Next base: position 26,518,420 of record CM056489.1, read on the forward strand.
CGGCGACAAAAGCTGATCGGAGCAATTTCTGTTCCATTCTTGACTCTTCATTCATCGTGAGCACTCTAATATATATGGCGCCTTCTACGCACAACATTTGAGAGCCCTAAATTACGAAACAACCCTTGGTGTTTCACTAAACTAAGATAGTGGTAGGGGGTATTTTGGTCAAATTATATTCAGACCTTTATTTTTCTTTCTTGTTTATCAATAATGTTGGGGCCCAGCCAATTGTGCAGGAGCATATAGTTTAAGATATCAAATTAATACTGACCATGCATTGTTATTTAGTTGGCTTAGGAACTAACCAAAAATAATGAATGTAAAATTTGACAATGACCTACATCGAAATAGATTAATTAACAGGCCTGGTAGTTAAATATAGTATCTTTATGGCTCTAAATAGATGAAAATCTAGTACGTTACTGCAGTAGTAGTTGATCTGAATAATTTATTCGTTGGAATAATAAACATTATCATTCTAAATAAAGAAACGTAAATATTCTGATTAAATAATCGTAGGTGGTATTTGACGTTTTCCATATACTGTATAATTGGTTCGGCGGTTCATTAAACCTTAATCTATGTTCATTGTTAATGATGGTCTCATTAATGTCTTTGTTTTCTTGTTGTGCTATACTAGACTGACAAATTGAAAACAGGTGGCGTCTTGCTTAAAGATAAGTATTAGCGAATATTCTCTGAATATTCATAATATATTTTGTAATTATGATAGATGTATATTTAAGGTAACATATGATTCTTATTGTATTAGGAATCAACCATTTAAGGTAAGTTAGGATTCTTATCGTATTAGGAATCAACCTCTGTACAACTATATATTGTGATTAATGAAAGGAATCCTAAGGGGAAATTACTTCAATCTTACATGGTATCAAACTCAAATCCTAAGATTGGAGTAATTTCCCCTTAGGGATTTCTTTCATTAATCACAATATATATAATTGTACAGAGTTTGATTCCTAATACGATAAGAATCTTAACTTAGCTTAAATTATTGATTCCTAATACAATAAGAATTCTAAGTTACCTTAAATATACATCTATCATAATTACAAAATATACTGAATATTCTCTAATAATAAGTGTGTTTTTTTGTTGCAAAACTCAAGTATCATTCCATGAGGAGTTAATTTGGTACATATAGGCTAACGACTTTAAAGGAAATGAAACTTAATTCCAAGAGTTACTGATCCAATTGTTCTAATAAAGAAGAAAAAAAAACGATTCAATCAAATAATCCTGAGAATCTTGAAATCAAATCCTTCTTTCTCATGTTTTCTAATACTTAATATTTTGGTATTGCCCCTCTATTTTCTAGCTATACCTAAAATTCTCAAGCTCGTGTGTGTTCATCCAAAATATAAATATCATAAAGCTCTTTTTGCAAGTTGCTTATCTGAAACTTATAGTGCAATATAAAAAAATTCATCAAAAGAAGTCAGAAATGAAATGAAAAGAAAAGCGAGTTAACCTCCAAAATTGACCCTTGCTGATATTATTTTGGGGGGGGGGGGGGGGGGGGAGTGGGAGTAAGGAGAATGATGAGGAAAAGGGGTCAATCAAGTTATATAGTTCAGTAGAATCCAATAACTTTAGCTTAAATTCTCTCTCTATATATATTAAATTTGAACTCAGTTATTAATACTTGAGGCCGCTATTCTAGAACTCCGAACTCATAAAATTTAAATCCTTAATCCACATCAGATGATGAGGAACAAGGGCCGATCCACGTGTAAGCTATATAGGTTTGGACTCAGTAACTTTAGCCTAAACTTTCTCAATTAAATATATACAAAAACTAAATTCTGAACCTAGTTATTACTATTTGAAGGCGTTATCATAGAATTATTAACTCATAAAATTCAAATATTGATCCACGTTGAATGTTGAAGAGTTGTATTATGATCCAAATAATTAGAGAGGTCAATGAGCAACTTGGCAAAACGCATGTGCCATGTTTTCGACAAGTAGAATGAGGGAGAGAAGAGTGAAATACATCATTGATGGACCAAAAGAACTAATTGCTACATTCCAATTTAGAAATGATGAACAGCAAACATGAGAATATAGCTGTATGGGGAAGCCAAGAGCCAGTTGATCCAGCATGTGGTATATTTGATCAATTTATATCACGAGAGTCCATTGTCAAGTGTTAGCACCATTATTATAATTTAGCTACCCCATTTTGCAAAGCAGTTGTAATGTCCCTCTCAAATATGATGTCACAAGGTGCATTTCGTTCGTGTACCAGACCAAAAGTACCACCCAAAATTAAGGTTACTTTTTTTTAGCTCGATTCTACAAAATCAGTAATGTTCTCACTTACCCTTCACACGACTTATAGCGTTCTCACTTACCCTTCACACGACTTATATATGCAATCATGTATGTTGGTTGTTTCCGTTTGCATGCCATTAACTAGGGGTGTACATGGACTGAGTTGGTTCATGTTTTTCAAATACCAAACTAAACTAATTGTGTCGGGTTTTAGAATCTATAAACCAAATCAAATCAACAAAAATCGGGTTTTTCAACTTCAAATTTTCTCGGGTTGTCCGGATTTTTTCCGGTAAATTCTTCATACAAAATATATAACTTGTGCTTTAAATATTTCTTTAGTCCTAGTAAGATTCAACTATCTAATTAAGGTGTTGTTAAGAAAATGACACGAAATGTGAGATGAGTGATGACATTATACTAAAATATTCAACAAAAAAAAATAATGAAATCGCTAAGCCATAATGACAATGATCATAATCTAAAAGTACTAAAAGAAAAAAGTATGACTGATTATTAAATTACATGACTATATATTTAAGAAAAACTAAATTAAGTTATATTTTTTCACTGTCTAAACCAATGCAAAACTGTATTAATAGATATTCAACATTACCGTTATTCCTAGTGTTAGAATTGAATTTCTTTTGTTAGGATTAGTATTGATTTGGGCTCTATTTAAGTTACTAACATCAATGGGCAATAAAACTTATTGGACCATTAAAAATTCCAAGTTTAAGTTTGAAATAATATGTTAAAAGACAAAAAATATGAAAAACTTAAAAAATGTTTCTAAATTACATTATAAATAAATGTTTTTTATGTACAAAAATACTTTAAAAATTGTATACATATATTTCGGGTTGGTTTGGTTCGGTTTGACTTTTCTTTAGTTAAACCCAAATCAAACCAATTATGTCCCTTTTTTTTCCAATACCAAATCAAGTCAAACCAAACCTAGTCGGGTTTTTTTCTCAGTTTGATTCAAATTATCGGTTTGGTGTGGTTTGTCGGTTTTTTTTATACACCCCTACCGCTAACAGACCTTACAATAGTCCGAGAATAGGTTTTGGGATGATTAGCTTGGCTTGAGCCCTATTTAAAGTGCAAGTGATAAACTCAAGGTCGAATTGTAGGTAAGAATGAAAGAAGATGCCTTCTTATACACAATGCTGTTTCTGTATTCTTAACTGTTTCAAGATCTATATTTACTATTCAACTCCTCAGCTGGATTTGGCTCTGCCCGACATCTACCACCTAAAATTACAACGAAGTCCGCTAAATTATTATAGTGTGTTAGATTTGAATTTGGGAGAACAATGTAGTGTTTATTAAAGAAAAATTGGTGTTAGGTTTATTTTTGAAAATAGAAGGTATAAATAAATCTCAACAGGTGTTTCTAAATAGGTAAAGTCAATAGTTTAAAACAGACTGAACATGCCTAGTTATTAAAATTCACCAATGTACAACGAAGAAAAATTGATTTAACAAAATACAAGAAAAGAATCACGTTTTTGACCAAAGGAAAAAAGAATATTCAGGGTCCAACAATTATTGAAGAAAGAAGTGAGGGGTCAAAGGTGTAAAGAGTTCTCCATTTTGCTCTGGTTTTACAACAACATACCAATGTAATCTCACGAGTGGGGTCTGGAGAAGGTAGAGTGTACGCAGACCTTACCCTTATCTGGGAGGTAGAGTGGTTGTTCCCGTTAGACCCTCGGCTCAAGGAAATACATTTTGAGTTGATTTTGTTAATGGAAAAGACATGTTTTTGGAAGGAAAATTTACATAGCATAACTAACTATTAGTATCTAATTATATTTAGTATATAGTTTGTTTAATTACATTGCATAGCTAAATATTATATATTAATTATCATCCATAGCCATACTAAAATACATTAGATTTATAACCTTCTCCCTCACCTCTCTCTCCCCAGCTCTCTGCCGCCGTCCCTCTTCTCTTTTCCGGTCATTTCCACTAGATACCACTGCTCGCCGGAACGCCACTGCCGTCCCTCTTCTCTTTTCCGATTATTTTCATCGGACACCACTGCTCGCCGGAAAAGCAGCGATGCCATGCCTCCCTCCAGGTCTGCTCGCCCCTCCATCGCAACCGTCCATTTTCTCTCCAGATCTGCCCGCCCCACCGCCGACGCCGTCCCTTTTCTCTCAAGCACCGGTGGTCTGAGCTTCCCACTCCCGTTCCTTCTGATCACGTTCAAATTTGAGCAGTCTTCTTTCTATCATAACTTTCCGGTCACATTCAGATCTGAGCCGTCTTCTTCCGATCACGTTCCAGTTCCTTCAACGCCTTGATGACAGGTGCGGCGACGGAGGGAACGAAGGAACCCTTAGATATGAGAAGTGATGCGGCGGAGGGATCGAACTTCCAATCACTACCCGTCGAAGCTCAAATCTGAGTCGTCTTCTTCTGATAACGTTCATTGTATTTGTTATTTTTTTGCATTCAGTATTTGAGTTTATTTGTTAAATTTTTAGATTGTATGCATTGTGTTCAATATTTTAGTGTATCTATTACAGCTGAATCTATTTTTTTTTGTATTTATGTTATTTGAATATAGTCGAATTTAAAATACAATAAGTTGAATATAATATTTTTTTTGTATTTTATGTTGTTTGAATACAACCGATTTTTAAATACAATAAATTGAATACAATGTAAAAGCAGCTACAGACGAATACAACTTAGTTGAATACAACTAACTTGAATACAACGAAAAGAATTTTGAATACATTTTTATGCGAGACCGTTTTATGAATACAACGAGTTAAAAAGTAGCTACGTCCTATAAGTATTAAAACTATAGCTATGACAAATTTCCTAGACCCTCGGCTCAAGTAAATGCATTTTGCTTTGATTTTGTTAATGGAAAAGACATGTTTTTGGAAAGACAGGACCCAAAAACAAACAGATTCAGAAGTAACAAAAATAACAAAAATTTCCTATCCTCTTATCTCTCATACTATTTCGCTAGCTATAAAGTAACAAAAATAGATTCAGAAGTTGCAAATAGGCAACTTACATAATACTACTCCCAACATCACCAGTGGACATGCCTTTCAACAAGAGCTAAGAAGGAAGACTGCATTTTGCAAATTGTATAATAAGGCTTCCCACTCCAACCATGAATATGACAAAAATGTCCTTTACTATGTCTCCGAAATGATATTGAGCTATTACTTTTGGTAAATTTTCGATGTTAATTCCTTCACTATGGTGTCTAACTATTCAACGACCAGCTTGAAAATCTCTCAAGAGCTGCAAAGATTGACGATAGAGATTGAGATCCATTCCATCTATATTTCGTCCAACTCGTGCCTTCAGAACTGCCTGAAATCAGAAATCAATGTGCTGAAATTTTGTATTATACATCATAAGTTACATCCCTAGTCAGAGTAGCTGATGCTCTTCTTATGGTTTAAGGGCAAAAGACAACTACTAACCAGCTTATACAAATAGACACTAAAACAGCAGTATCACAGTGATCTAATTGTCAAGTCATATTCTATAAAAAAAAATTATGACTGAAATTCATCTGGAATCAACCCTTTGGGCCAACCATAGCCTTCAAAACTCAGAGATGATGGGTTTGCCCCTCTACCCTTCTCCACTTAAATAATTGACTTAGTTCGCTTGGTGCTGGACTTGAACTTGTGACCTAAGACACAAGTCCCTCAGCCTTTACCAATTTTCTTGGTGCATCAGAAAGCTGAGTTTGATTTTTCTCATGAAATCGCACCATTTACTTCACGGTTTGTATTCCTAGATATTAGAATTGTGTAATAGGAATACCTAAGTAAGGCATATATGCAGACCACAATCAAGTAAAGCAGCTTATGCCACAATATGAATATTCAAGTTAGCATACCTCATGATCGGGTTCAAGAAGCAGTTCTCCAATAAACTGGATGATGGAACCGATGCGAAGATTGAGATTCAAGTGCTGTGTGTCAACTTTTAATGATGCATTTCTATCAACAATCACAGCAATAGCAGTCTCCACATCATAATCTTGGAGCCTACAGGGAACACAAAGTATAGTCAAGCCTCGAGTTTCAATTAGCTTCCATATGCTTGACGAGCAAGTTCTTGAACCAACTCGTGGGAACCAAAGTATGACCTAGGCACATTCATTTCATTTGTAACAACATTTTTTTGCGCATAAGTTATATAGGTAACAACAATGTAAGCAGATAAATTAAGTTGGAATGGGGTTTGTATCGTCTCCAATCTTGTTATAAACAAGCATTACCCTAAATGGCCGGACTTAAGAGCAACCCTTTACCTGCCTCAAAGAATTATGAAGACTGACATTTCATAATCGCAAGAATACCATACAAATAATATTCTCCTCACACTCAACTAAACAATGCGAGTAAGGGTGTGTTTGGTATGGACGAAACATTTTCTAGAAATGTTTTCCAATTTTCCCATGTTTGGTTGGCCAAAACATTTTCTCTAGGAAAACAAGTTACATAAGTGACATTCCAAGTTCATTATATACTCTCCGCTCACCCAACACCCCCAACCCCCACCCTTTGACCATCCACCCCCTGCCACCCCAAATCCCCACTCCATCCCACCCCCATAGTGTTTTGCTAGATTACATACAAATGCCCTTGGGATAAAAAAAAATTTCTTCCTTACCCAAACACTAGAAAATAAGTAAGAAACCCACTTGTTTTGCTGGAAAACATTTTCTTCATACCAAACACACCCTAAATATGCAGAAGCTATTTGAAATGAGCTTCATTCATTTTAGAAAAAAATTTGCTTGATCATAATGAGAAATACATAGACTTTCTACTTCTACTTGTAGATAAAAAGACACGAGCAGATGGGAAAAAGTGAAGGCAGGAAAACTAGTTATCAGACAGAAGCATACATTATCAACAAATTGATTACTCACTTTCCAGTAACGCGAAGAGAGATGCCATGCTTAAAGTGTGGGGAAGATGGAAGCAGCTCTTCTAAAGTAACCAAAGCACCAGAAGCTATTGTCGCCATTCAACCAACTGGAACAACGAAACCCCACCTCCTATTCCTTACCTATAAGTAGTTGTAATATATGACAAGCATTCATCTTTCATCTACGAATTACAGGGAAAACTTTTTTTTTATTTTTTTATTTTGATATCGACATTGGAGCATGATTATATCCGGATTCACGCAGCCTAGGCCCCATTCGGGTCTTTATCAAGTATTTTTCTAGAACCCGAAATTACAGGCAAAACTGAGTAAATATAATTCCTTTTGTTTGTTGAAATGAGGAAATATCATAAAAAAAACTACTCCTATTCTCATCTAAATCATAGGCCCGAAAAACAAAAAGTAGAGTATCTATGAATCATAAGTTAGTGAATTTGAATAAGGTAATGTGAGTGAGGGCTAGCATTAAATTGCCAACCATTCTTTATCATCCCCAATAGCCGATTATAAGGACAATTAGCAAAACTTAGATAAAATAAAATATTTACAAAAATAAAAAAATGAAAAGACACCGATTACAAGAAGCAGCATAATGGGAATCAATTTGCAATTATAAAAAAGGGTGTTCGTTGAAAGTGAAAAATTGTGGGTGTAGAAAATGGCTAACCTCGGGCCTCAGCTCCCTTCCACTGGGGTTTTCTTTTTGTCTTCTGCTACGGGTTTATATTTCCCCCAAACACTTTTCTTTAGTGTTCAACTCATCCACGAATTTTATGCATTGTTTAAATTTGGCCACGAAATACGTATTATTTTCTCAACTTCAATTTACAGTCACTTCATACTACTGTATTAAAATTCGTATAACTGATATTGCAAACGCTTGACAATATCACAGTTAACTCTAGTGGTGCCACATAAGATAGTACTTCCTTCCTATTAATTTGTTTGTCTTATTTTTTTTTTTTATCTATTTAAAAAAAATATTTTTACAGGTAGTAACTCTTTACACCAACATCTTACATGACATGTATTTAAGATCACACAATTTTAAAGGACATTTCGATATATTACATACATTTTTAATTTAAAATCACAAGATTTCAATTTTTTTTCTTCTTAAAACTCTGTGTCAACTCAAACTAAGATATACAAATTAAAACGGAGGGAGTATTTATCCAAAATGTTCCAAATTTGAGAAATCGCTTAACATAAATATTAATCATACAATTCAATTAACAACTTCTTAAATTAATCATCATCTTTCTTACTACTATTAAGCCTCATTTGTTTGCACTTAATGAAAATCTGAATGATTCAAATCTTAGATCATTAAGTGCATTTGGTGACATTAAGATGTAGGCCTCATTTCAGATTTAGACCTTAGGCTTGTTTATATTAAGATCTAACCACTTATTTGATCTGAATAGATGTTAATCATTAAAATCATAAACAAAGTTTTAATATCATTAAGAGATATTTTGTATGGTTAATTTTTACCACTGACTCCATCGCCCCGCCCCACTCTTACGACCCACCCCACCCCGACCACTACCCACTCCAACCCTCCACTACCCATCCCCTCCCCACCCCACCCCCAACCTTATCCCCACTCACCACCACCCTAACTCCACCCACCACCACCACCACCCGCCTACCTTACCCCCAACCACTCTCCTCACCACCATCCACCCCCACCCTACCCTCAGACCCACCTCACCACCACCACCCACCCACCACCTCTACAAACATCTCTATCATTACTACAAACATAAACATTTCATTTTTTATCAATAATATTTTTATTTTATAATATTTAGTTACTATTTTATTTGAATTGTATATTTATTATGTTTAAATAAATACATTATGCACATTCAGATGTTGAAAAATAAACAGTCTTAGTCATTCAATGTTCAGATTTAGAGACAACATCTTAATCATCTATTTAAATTCAGACGTCTTAATCTTAATGAAAACAAACGAGGCCTTAGACACTTACTATTTGGTATGAGTAGGTGTTAATTATTAATATCATGAATAAATTCTTAATATCATTAAGAAGATATTTTTGTATGGATAATTTTTACCACCACTATATCCACAATCATCCATCGCCACCAGTACTAACTAAGGGTGGCCAGTGGGCCGGGACGGCCCGACCCCGACCCGACCCCGTCCCGGACCCGTCCCGACTTCGCTAAAAAAAAACCGGTGGCAGGCCTCGAACTCGGGATGAGACAATGTCTCGTCCCGCCAGACCCGAGCCCGGCCCAAGCCCGCCCTGACCCCGACCCCGCCCTTCGTCGTCCCTTTGCAAATATGGTCGTTGCACCAACGACCATTTTAGATTTTGGCTGTTGGCCAACGGCCATTTTAGGCCCCCCCCCCCTCCCCCTACCCCTTAATATTTATTTTTAACCCATAAATTATTATATTTACACTTTAACCCAATTTTCCAACTATAAATAACTCATTTTCTCTTCATCTTTCTCACAAATCTTCCTACAATCTCTCTAATCTCTCAATATATCTCTCTACAAGTCTACATTGTTTACTGAATATTCAATTTTATTTATTCATTTGGGAATTGGAGTGAAGTTGGCAACTAGCTTGAGGATCTCCCATCGAGCAAAGTTTCAATTTTCAACCTCTCGATTACACGTCGACGTTACGTCGGCGTTTGGTACATTCGTTCCTTCATTAAATTATTATTGTCTGTTTATTTTATTTAGCGCACTTAATTTTATTATCTTTAATTATTTATTATCATAATTAAAATGAAAGGATTAAAAGGTATGTTTAAGGGTAAGGGTAAGGGTGCTTCTTCTAGTAGGGGCAACCAGGACAAGGGTACTTCTTCTAGTCATCTTATTCCTACACAGGATGATTTTATTGATACTCAACATTTTCCTACAATACCATTAGATTTAGACCAGGAGCTATTTTCTGGAACTCAAGAAGACTTTAATTTAGACGATGATCTAGATGATACACCCACTAATGTTGATGACAACACACCCACTAGTGCACCTTCAACTGAAATACCTCATATTCCCCCTAGTATGAGACGAGGTCCAGCAAAACGACCATTAAAATCAGATGCATAGACATTTTTTGATAGGGACGTAGAGAATCAAGTAGCTATATGTAAAATTTGTAAAAATGTTTTAAAATTTAAAACTGAAAAAGGTCACGGTGGGACGGGGGGTTTAATTAGACACGTAGTAAGTGCTCATCCAGCTAGGTATGCCCAATACCAGGCTTCAAAACCGGGTGCGCAAACGCCCGCTCCATCGGGACAAGGTTCACATACTGATACTGTCCCGGACCAAGTACAGGGTCAAATTAACCCTATGACGGGGGGAATTGTAGGCTCTAAATATAATAAACATAGAGATAGGGAAGCAATATCAAAATTAGTTGCTGTGGAGGGTTTGCCTTTTTCATTTCCTTCATCTCCCGGTTTTATTCATTACATTAGAGATATATATAATCCTGCTTTTAACGATTTTCCTAGATCAACTGTTAAGAGATATGTATTTAAATTCGCGCATGAATATCAACAATATTTACGTTTTTCATTATATCATTTTAATGGCAAAGTATCTATCACGTCTGATATAGGTCGTAGTACTAACGGCCATGATTATTTAACTGTAACTTGTCATTGGATAGATTATAAATAGTCTATGCAAAAACGTATTTTAGCGTATAGATATATAGATGATAGGCACACTGATACTTTTATTGCAAATAATATTTATCAAGTGTGCCATTATTACGGAATAACCGATAAAATTATGACTATTACATTAGATAACACTTCTTCTAACAATTAAGCAATTACAATTTTAAAAAATAGTTTAACTCCATCTTTTCCAGATCATTTTCATATAAAATGCGCGTGCCATATATATAACTTAATTGTAAAGGATGGTCTACCACTTTTTGAAGACGTTCTTAGTAAAATACAATTTGCTATAAACTTTATTTTTAAAAGTAATAAAGTACAACATAGAAAAGAATATAAAAAAACTTGTCACGATTGTGGACTAACTTATAGAAAAATTCCACAAGAAGTATCCACTATGTGGAATTCTTTATACGAGCAACTACTTGTTGCTTATGACTATAGAATACTTATAACTTTATTTTTTAACTCTCATAATAAAAATTCAGCTGATATGATTTTAGGTAGTGATTGGGTAAAAATTTCTGAACTTATTGTATTTTTAGAGAAATTTTTTCAAGCAACAAAAGAATTTTTCGGTATATATTATCCTACTATTTCAACTATATTATTTTATATAACTCTAATATTTTTATTACTTAGTAAATATATGGAAAAACCAGCTTATAAGGCAGCTATTAAAAAAATGTTTGTCAAAATAAAAAAATATTTTATTCATATTCCCTCTATTTATATTATTGGTTCTGTATTAAATCCTACTATTAAAATAAACGGTACTAAATCACTAATTGAAACTATTTGCGATTGTATAGAAGTACTACCACCTCCAAGTCCCAAAAATCTAAATCACCCACCACCTATTGAACAAAGTCAAACTAAAGAAGAAGTGTTGTCTCGCGTAGAACACCAATGCAAAAAAATATATAGATTTTATCAACAAGAAAATGCTAGTAACTTACCGGCTTCCATACCATCTTCTTCATCTTCAACACAACCTCACAAAAGACATGCTGTTTCTGCGGCTAGTATTGAAAGCCTCAAAAATAGAATGTGCGGCCGTACCACTACTACTAACCAAATTAGCGAGTTGGATATTTTTATTTTGCAGGGTTCTGTACCGTATCAAGAAGTTATCAATGAAGATGGACATGAAGACTGCGAAATCGGAAGGGGAATGAGAAGACCTTTCCGACACTTTCATTGATGACCCGAGATGTTTTGAACATTCAAGCGTCATCAACTGCGTCTGAAAGCGCTTTTTCTACCGGCAGATATCAAATAGGAGACCACAGACACTCATTAGCTGGAGACAACTTGAAAATTGCAGTATTATTCAGAGATTGAATACGAGCGGAGCGGAGAAGGTGCAGTCAACCGGAGATCAACGAAGAAGAAGATGAAAACTACAACGAAATCTTAACCGAAGGTAGTGCAAGCGACGTGGATCAATTTGACCAACAAATACCAATTCCAACCGAAGAACCACAGGAAATCCTCAAGCAATTAGAACAGGTTTTTTTGAGAATGTAATTTTTTTAATTGCAATTTTATTATGTAATTTGCAACTTTTGGACAACACCACAAAGTTGCAATTTAGATTTTAGACAATTATATTTGTATTACAAAAAAATTATATGTCTATTAAATAATATAAAAGGCACAAAAACAGCCTTGTGATGTTTTTTTTATTACACTATCTTATTTTGTTTATTGAGTTTTTTTTTATACATATGTTATTTAAAAAAAAAAAAAAAGGAAAACCCGCCGGACCCCGCCCCTAGGGGTGGGCGTATATCGGTTCGGTTCGATTTGGTATCCGAAAAATATGAACCGAATAAAAATTGGTTTTTTTAAAAAAAAAACGAATACAACTTTTTTTTTTAAAAAAAATGATCTATCGGTTTATTTCGCCAAACGTATCGGTTTATATCAGTTTTTTTCAATTCAAATATAAAGTCCAAATGATTTATGTTTTTTTAAACATCAACAAAGAATTCAAAGAAATGCAAAGAAGATATTAGTAGCAACAACAACACTAATTTTAACAGAACATACATAGATTGGTTTTTAAACAACAACAAAGAAAGAGAAGGTGAAGCAAAGCAAGCAAAGAGAAGGTGAAGGAAGAAGAGCAGAGGAAGCAAGAAGAAGAGGAGGCAAAGAAAGAACAAAGAAGAGAGGAAGCAAAGAAAGAAAGAACTAACAACAAGAAGAAAGAAGAAGAAGAGCAAACAAAGAAAGAAGGCAGTACAACAACAACAGTTAATTTTAACAGGAACATACATAGATTGGTTTTTTAAACAACAACAAGAAAGAGAAAGAAGAAGAAGAAGAAAGAAAGAAGAAGAAAGAAGAATAAAAAGAAGAAGAACAAGCAAAGAAGAGAGAAGAAAGAAGCAACAGGAGGCAAGAACAAAGAAGAATGAGGCAAAGAAGAACAAGAAGAGGAGGAAGCAAAGAAGCAAAGATCGCCAACAACAAGTAGCAACAAAGAAGAAGAAGAAGAAGCAAAGAAGAACAAGAAGAAGAAGCGAAGGTAAGGCAATTCCCAAAGAATAACCAACAAAGAAGCAAGCATCAGCAGAAATTCCAGCAACAACCAACAACAACATCATAGGAATTTCAGCAGTTTCAGTTGCTCCAGCAATAACAACTAAGACTGCTTATGAGTCAAATATAGATAGTTACTAACAGCAAAAACTAATTTGAAGGATTGTAGATCTGAGAACTTTACCATTATGACGCCAATATCAATCCATTGTCAAGTCCTCAACTGCGTGTGTTTGTTCTATTGGCTGTGATTGCGGTACGGTTGAAAGTTTCTCAAAGTCTACATATAATTTGCCGAAGCGTCAATATAATAAACAAAATATTAAAGTATAATGATTCTATTAAAAACAATATATAAAAAACAGTACTGTTACCCAATTCAACATCTTCATAAAACTCAATTTCTTCTTCCGTTGGTTGCACAATTTGTTCTCCTATAAGAGTTGAGCGAAGCCAATTCTGTGTGCAAATTAATGCTTCAACTGTCTTATGAGTTAATGTACTCCTAAAAGGGTCAAGAATGCGCCCCCCGTGCTAAATGACGATTCGGAAGCCACGGTAGACACATGAATTGCCAAAATATCTTTGGCAATCTTTGACAAAGTCGGATACCTAGACGAATACAACTTCCACCAACTCAAAAGATCAAAATTCGGATCATTAGGACTTTCATTCCGCTCTGACAAATATTTCTCAACATCATTCTTCACCCCAAAATCATCATTTTCAGTTGCCTTCATCTTTTTAAATAGTTGAAAAGGATCAATTGATTCTTTTCTCTGCCGCTAATATCACAAACTTCACTTAATCGAGCAATTGAACTACTACCCACACCACTATTTGGGCTAACATCATTATAATCTTCAAATAATCAGAATAACAACTCTCTTTGATATCGACTTTAATTTCATCAACCTTCCTACTATCAAATATACTTCCAAAGCACCAGTTTATAAATTCAAATTTACACCGAGGATCAAGCACATTTGCTAAAATTAATAGCTTGTTCACCTTTTCTATAGAAGTACCCCAATATTTCACAAACTTATCTCTCATGCCATTAATAATTTTTTTCACCAACAAATCAGTAGATTCCAATAGTGAGCAAAGATGAAGATAAACTTTCCACAACTCATTCAAAAATCAAAGAGAAGTCACACATTTTGTACTACTGAATTTTAATGTCACATCATAAAAAACTGACAAAAAATGTACTAACCTCTTAGCATTATCCCAATCCACAAAAATTGGAGGCCCAATCCTTTTTCTTCCATTCTCATCTTCGTTAAACCAATTTTTGTAGTGGCCATCGTCCTCCTCTAACCTATCAAACGCCTTTTCAAATATCACAGCTTTTTCCAACATTAAGTATGTCGAATTCCATCTGGTCGGCACATCCAAAACCATAAGTCCCTTATATGATATTTTCTCTCGCTCAACATATTTCTTGAATTTTTGCAACCTTGTCGGAGAAGATCTTACATACTTCACCGCATTACGAACAACAGCTATTGAGTCCTTCGCTTCTACCAACCTATCATGAACAATCAAGTTCACTATATGTGCAGCACACCTCACATGCATATGATCACCATTTAAAACCATCGCCTTAGGACTCAAATTTGTCAGTTTCTTCTTCACATAAGCAATTGCAACTTGATTAGCAATTGCGTTGTCCACAGTAATTGTGAATAGCTTATCAATACCCCAATCCAATAAGCATTTCTCTATAATCTTTCCAATATCATCTCCTTTATGATTAGAAATTAGTGTAAAACAAAGTATCTTTTTATGCAACACCCACTCACAGTCAATAAAATGCCCAGTTGTTATCATGTAGCTACTCATTTGAATTGATGTCCACGTGTCTGTTGTAATACAAACTCTCTGGTGGTTTGAGTTCATGATTCTTTTAATCAAAGCCTTCTCAGTCTGATGCAACTGAAGAATATCCCGTGCAATCGTTCTTCGTGAAGGCACCACAAATCTGGGACAACAAACCCTCATATACTCCACAAAGTTCTGACTCTCCACAAATCTAAAAGCTAACTCATCTTTAATAATCAACTTCACAAGTGCGGCTCTACAAGCCTCTTGATTAAACCCCACAAATACAACTTTATCATTGTCCTTACCCTTGTCACGAGTTAGTACTTTTTGATTCTTATCCTCTTCAAGCTTTGATTTCTTGTACACTTTGCATCTAGCCAAGTGGTTCCTTAAATTAGTTGTCCCAACTAACGAGCTATCACAAGCATAATCTTTTCGACAAAAATGACATTTGGCTTTCTGTCCTCCAGGTAACTTAGTAAAAAAAAATTCGAACTTTTGATCTCAATTTTTCCTCGTCGGTTCGTTTCACCACTTTTGTTCCATCATCCCAGATGTCTTCCATTCTACAATATTAGAGAGTTCATGAGCAATTTGTCAAATACACCGTGAATACAAAACATCAACTTCATTTTATAATTCTCTTAATCAGAAATTACTTCGGTAAGACGGTAACTTCAGTAACTACATTTTAAAATCAGAAATTATCACATTTTCTCAGAAAATCAGAAACTATAGATTGAAATTGAATATGCTTCCTTCTTTACTTCAATTTGTCAAATACGATACACCAGAAATTACTTTATAATTCTCAGAAAATCAGAAATTATCAATACATTTTATAATTTGTCAAATACAATACATTTTTATAACTCTCAGAAAATAAAAAATTATCACATTTTCTCAGAAAATCAGAAATTACTTCAGTCATAACAACAAATCAGAAAATTAGAAATTACTTCAGAAATCAGAAATTATCTCATAATGTTTTGACAAACATGGTTCAAACATAACATAAAACAGATGACAAATCAGAACGAGAGAAAGAAATGAGTAAATGGATTGGATTACCTTTTGTGGTGGCACTGGCAGGGTCGGGTTGAACCGTTGAAGCTTGAACTATTGAAGTTTGAAGCTTCAACAGTTGAAGCTTCGAGTTCGTGTCTTCGAGAGAAATAAATCGAAATCGAGTTATCAATCGATTTGGAAGCTTGCAAATCGATTTAGAACTGTTGATTTGGAACTGTTGAAGCTTGAACTATTAGGGCTTGAAATCGATTTGATTAACTATTGAAACTTGGAAGCTTGAAGAATTGGTGTTGAAGATTTATGGGTTGAACTTGAAGCTAAAATCCATTTGAAGATTAAAGATTTAGTGTTAAATGAAGATTGAAAGCGTATGACAAAATGAAAATATGATTGAAATCCGGTTAGGGGCTTAGGGCTTTTATTTATATAGGGGTATGGCTAATTACAAGAATAACCCCGGTTTTCGGTTCGGTGTATCACAAAATTATGTGAACCGAACCGATTCGATTTAAAAAAATTTGAATCGGTTTTTTTGAAATCAGGTTTGTAACAAAATTTAAACCGAACCGATTCACGGCTCGTTCAGCTTTTTCATGCATCGATTTTTGCCCGCCGACCCGACCCCGACCCGACCGCTTCTAACCCGATACGGACGGATCGGATCGATGGGATCGAGCAAGTCCCGCCAACCGACCCCGCCAGCACCCGACCGACTTTCTCCCGTCCCGCCTCGACTCGACCGCTGCATCTACCCGCTAAACCCGAGCCGACCCACCGCCACCCCTAGTACTAACCACCTCTGCCACCACAACTATCACCATCACTGTCAACCACCCGCCACCACCACCAACTACCTTTGCCATCAAAACCACCACTGCTGTCAACACTACTTTTTTCTTGCTACCACATCCATCACCTCCATCATTATACTTATATTCACTTCCACCACTACCACTGCCATCACCACTATCAACCACTACCATTTTTGCTTGCTGATCCTTACTACCAACCACCTCAACCATCACAACTAGTACCATCACCAACCATTACTAAGTACTAACACTATCACCAACCACCACACATTCTTCGGCCATCACCACCAACACTGCTAACTACTAAAATCTCCACCACTACTACCAACCTCCACCATCGCGCCAGTCACTATAACACAAATCACCATCACCACCATTCCTAATCACTAGCACCAACCATCGCCACCATCGCCACTACGAACCATCTTCATCATCACTAGCGAACATAAATACTTCATTTCTTGTTAAATAATAATTTTATTTAATTTAAATTTATATTTATATTTATATTTTTTCTAATATTTAATTACTTTTTCATTTGAATTGTATATTTTTTATGTTTAAAAATAAATAGATTATGCACATTAAGATGTTGAAAAACAAACAGTTTCAATCATTTAATGTTAAAATCTAGAGACTATCTTAATCATTCAAATTCAAAAAATTTAATCTTAGTGCAAACAAATAGAGCCTAAATGTCTATAAACACACTATAACTACCGGCTTATAAGTGCATTTAGAGTTAAACAATTCTAAATGTCTGAAGCTGTTAGTGATACGTAAAGTTTGTGTTTAGCATACACCTAACTTAAAGAGATAACAAGCGACGATACCAACTTAGAGGTTGCACTTTTCTATATGCTCAACGTCATAGCTGATTGAAGAAATAGAATATGCTAGTAAGCTCTTATATACATGAGAATAAGACGTTGACTCGGTAACTGGAAAAAAATGAGTGAAAATAAGGTTTGATAGTTGTAACCATTATTATATTCATTCGCAGTAATCAACAACCGAATTATGATTACACTTATTACCAGTGTGCAGAGTATGAGAATTCGAAATCATGCCTTGAAAGGCAAATTATACTATTGTAATAGACATGAACAAATGCGTATCAAGATTAAATAATGGACCTAATTGATTTGAGATTGTGATGTGACTTTGTTGTTGTATCTAACATTAATCATAGCTCTATCCAAGACTAAGATATGAATACTGCACAACCATGATCCTTCCAATTAAAAGAGCTAAGAATAGTACCAAACAAATTTAGTAATGGTACTTCATATGATTGTTGATACGAATCGATTATACAACCTAAAGTTCTTCCCAAAGTAAAACCCGAGAGTCACAAATAGAAATTGCTCCAAAGAGATGCAGAGTCTGCATTATCTCTGTACCTTGCATGAATATAAGTAAACAGAAAATAGCTGCAGTGTCCAATCACAAATGCGCAGCATGGAAAACGAAACCAAAAACTATTTACTGTAGAGAACAGTAGAGAGTTCATCTACCCAAAATGTCAGTCAAAACTGAACAATTGGAAAAGATCCTATGGAGACAGGGTGGCACAAGTAGCTCAAAGCACTCGGCTATGAACCATTCGTCACAGGTCCAAATCCAACAGTTAAATTGACCTCTGAGCCTGTGAAGTGTGAACCTATTGGGTCTAAGTGAATACAGTATCAACAATTCTATCCTCGTTTGCTAGTTACATAAGCTTATCTTAGTATGTTTGCACCTTCCTCAGTATTCAACAAATAGCTTCTGAAGTGTGTATCGCCACTTTTGTACAATGTTGTGATACAGAATAAAGTAAAAATAAGAAAGCGGGAAATTATACGCTCTGTAATGGTGTCCTATAGATTTTCTGTAGAATGAATCACTCACTGAGACAGTTGATAATTTTTCTGATTTGCATGGTCCATAAGACGAGAAGCTTTAGTGAAAAACTTGAGCTGATGCATAGTATTCACTTTCATTAAACACAGGTCTTAAATCTTCTTTGCACATAAAATCCAAAGGGAAGGAAACAAGATGACCTTTCACAGATTTTAATCTCTCCATGGGATCTATACCCTCGATACCTCCATCCTGATAAGATTCTAGCTTGCTTGGAGCTATTCCTAAATCAATGGTCGTATGACCGAGTTTTTCTTTCGAGAATGCCATGCATTGTCGGAGTGAAGCCCTGCATGGCATTAGAGGAGAATACGAGATTACAAAAAAAGGAAAAAGAAAGACAATGGAGTGAGAAAATGATCGCAGCTAGCTATACCTGGATTGCATCAGATCGTTGGGTATGCAAGAAAAAACATCTTGGTATATCATGGTATTTGTCTGACAATAACACCACTCAAGCATCAGAAAAGGTTGACATGTTAAAGCAGAAATGCAAAATCTTTGTCAATAATTCAGTTCGCAAATAATAACTAGGTTGACTTTAAACCTATATAATATTTTTTATGCAAAAAAAGAGGACTTGAATCATGAAAACTTTAAAGAAGCATTTTACCACACATACCTTAGCAGTTGCCATCCAAATATCCTTGTACGTTGGATCAACCACAGGGTCCTTAATTTGACCAACCTAGCAACGAACAATGATTAGTAGTCAGCTGAGAACTCACATAGCCTAGAACAAAAAGACTCAGAGTAAATTAGCACCTCGCCAGTACGAAGACCAAGGTGCTCAGACCATAGAGAAAGGCGAAGAGTTAATGCAAATTTTCCCGCCTTCCTTGGCTTGCCTCCCATGAATGAATCTACAAACTCCTTGTCCTCGATAAGTACACCAATCTGCAATAAATCACAATACTACTGATCATTAAAAAAGAGGTTGGTAATAAAACATAATACAATGAGTATAACATAACGTGTACTGGATACGACTCCAGACAGCTACAGTGACTCATAAATGATTCAGAGGTGGGACAGTCAGTAAAACTGTCAAAGAGTGCATAGAATAAATGAATACATATGATGCTGTCTTCAGCAGGTATGACGCACTATAAAGAGTCTTTATGAACCGACTTGTTGACATATATAAATATTAAGCTGATCATCCTTGTGTAGGATTGTTTAAAAAGGAAAATCAATCAATTTGCTACCATCAACTCAAAGGGACAATTAACATGCGAGGTTCAAACATGGTATTTTGAAAAACTAATTTGGTAATGAAGTTGGACCAGAATTGGTGCGATAGCACATAATGGTTAAAGAGATTTCATACAGCTTGCCCAACTGTTTGAGATCAAGGCATAGTTGATTGACTGACTTTGGTTGTGAAGCAGACTAAATTCTTATTAACAGCCATTTTAACATCAAAACTTGATAAAAGATAGTTACTAACATTAAATCACATCCCACAGTGAATACATAATCAAGTGAATGTCACACCAACAATATACCCAGTGTAGTCCCACAAGTGGTGTCTGGGGAGGGTAGAGTGTAGGCAGACCTTACCCCTACCTTGGGAGGTAGAGAGGCAACTTCCAATAGACCCTCGGCTCAAGATAAAGCAAAAACAAAGCAAATCAACAAGGAAAAGGAACAATAACTACAACAAAACAGTATGCTAAGCTAATAACAAGCGACAACAGATAATAACAGAAATCGAAGGATAAGAAACTGCATGAAAAATACGACTACTAGTAAGAAAGGAAAAGCGTAACTCTACTACCTACTAATCTTCTACCCTAATCCAAGTCCTACACAACCTCCTATCTAAGATCATGTCTTCGGTAAGCTGCAACTACGCCATGTCCTGTATAATCACCTCCCCCAATACTTCTTTGGTCTACCTCTACCTCTTCTGAAGCCATCCATAGCCAACCGTTCACCTCCGCACTAAGGCATCCACGCACCTCCTCTTTACATGCCCGAAGCATCTAAGTCTTGCTTCCTGCATCTTGTCCTCCATTGAGGCCACTCCCACCTTATTCCGGATATCTTCATTCCTAATCCTATCTCTCCTAGTATGTCCACACATCCACCGTAGCATCCTCATCTCCGCAACTTTCATTTTCTGAACGTGGGAGTTCTTGACTGGCCAACACTCCGCCCCATACAACATAATTGGTCTCACCATCACTCTGTAGAACATACCTTTGAGTTTTGGTGACACCTTCTTATCACACAACACTCCGGATGTGAGCCTCCATTTCATCCCCGCACAAATATGATGTGTGACACCCTCGTCAATCTCTCAATTTACTTGAACAATAGACCCAAGATACTTGAAATTTCCTTTCTTTTGGATGACATATGTATCAAGCCACACTTCCACGTTAGCCTCATGTGTCACGTCACTGAACTTGCACTCCAAATATTCTGTCTTGGTCCTACTCAACCCGAACCCTTTAGACTCCCGGGTCTGTCTTCAAACCTCTAGCTTAGCGTTAACTCCCCCACGGGTCTCATCAATAAGCACTATACCATCCGCGAATAACAGATCTCCTTGGATATGCCACGTCAAAACATCCATCACTAAGGCAAATAAAAACGGGCTAAGAGCTGATCCATGGTGCAATCCCATCAAAACTGGAAAGTGCTCTGAATCAACTCCCATCGTCCTCACCCGGGTCTTGGCTCCATCGTACATGTCCCTGATCACTCTAGTACACCTCCGAATCAAGTGAATGTCACAATATTTAAATTCAGTCCTGAATCCCCCCCCCCCCCCAAAAAAATCCCCAAAAGAGTATTTTGCTGGGAATTTGCATGTATGTGATTGGACTGAGCAGAAAGTGGAACAACATTAATTAGCCAACGAACTCAACAACCAGCCAGGGGATACTTTATATAGCAGTTCAGTAGCCTCTTTTGGTAGGATGAGAGACATGTTTGACCAGCTGACTTCTAAGATTCTTGACCAGATTAATGACAATTCATACGAAGATACAGTAACTCAAAAAAAAACTTCCAATATCATTTGTCAGTGTAATTAGCAAGAAAGGTTAGGTACAGATCATATCGGGGATTAAGCAAACAAAAAAAGGAAAAAATGTGCTTTTCGACCCACCACGAATATCAGAGCAGTGACATGCAAAGTATATGCAAATTAACCACATTATGCAGCCAGTTTCAGTTAGTTGATATACTTTTATCAACAATTGAAGGCTCCACTCGTTTATAAGAGTTATGATCTTTTAGGATCAAATCTGACCAGCAATACCTCAGAGTCTCTTGAACCAAGCAAGCTTCTGTCATTTATGTTTCCAGATCCAATCAAGGTTATATGGTCATCAACTATCATGATCTTGCTATGCACATATACCTGGAGAAACAAAGTGTTATCAAGTGAATGTATGTCTAGATTCACACACGTCTAAATTTGTTGTACTTGAATAAGGAAAATTCTATAGGACATCTAGGATATTCTGTATTTAATTAAAGAATACTCTTATCAGCAAAGGGATTGATTATCTACCATATTATGCATAGCCTAAGACTCTCATATAAGAACATCTCTTGTACATTATTAATCAAGTCAACGAGAAGCTTTTATATTTTCATATGGTATTATAGCCTCTACAATCTTGAGAGACTTGAATAGCTTCCGCTACAAGCGGGTGGTACTGGCCAATATGTGCTGCCCCCGGGCCAATGTTTACTTAATTTGTTCTTCCTTTTGGTTTTCGACACCGTTCCTCTCTTCGGCAACCAGTACCCCTACTCTCTGGACGGCCGGTCAGGCTCTCTAGGATTGTTAGAGCACCATTCATCTTTCTGGCAACTGGCTATGTTACTTTCTACACGACTGACACCTTCTTCCAAACCTTGAATTTCTTATCATTATCCTGCCAATTCAAGTTAGGCTGACAATGTTCTGGAGATTTTCAACACCATTCCCTTTATGTGATTGAGAATAGCTTCCATTTCGTGTGTAGTGCAAGAAAGAAGCACTTTATTTCATTGTGCAATTACTAGCGACTTTTGGAGGAAAGAATTTTAGCACCACCTTTCTTTTTGGTGATTGTGCACTATTCCAGCGAGATTTCAGTCTCAACCTTCTATAATTTTCATTTCAAAATAAACAAACTCAAAGTGAGGACCCACTTTTCTTTTTGGTGATTGTGCACTATTCTCGGTGTCAACTTTCTATAATTTTCATTTCAAAATAAACAAACTCAATTGGTGTCCCCACTTTGAGTTTGAGGGGGCATTTCAGAATATAAGTGAATGTATGTCTAGATTCATTGTACTTGATAAGGAAAATAATATAGAATATTTCATAGGATACCTTGGGATAATTTATGATGGCTTATTCGCTTTTGTTTCTCTTGCTTTGCGTGTGCTTATGCTTTTTCTTGAGCCGAGGGTCTTTCAGAAACAACCTGTCTACTTACCAAGGTAGATGTAAGGTCTGCGTACACTCTACCCTCCCCAGACCCCACGTTGTGGGACTTCACTGGGTATGTTGTTGTTGTTGTATACCTTGGGGTAATTTATATCTAAATATATAATACTTACATATCTTATTAGCATAGGGATTGATTACCTACCATATCATGCATTGCCTAGAGCTTCTTTATACGGAACACCTCTTATACATTGTTAAAACAAGTCAATGAGAAGCTTTTTTATTCTCACACGAAGTAACACAAGTCCACCATCAATTGGAGATTTTCACTTGAGTTAAAAGAAAACAAAAAGTTATCATTTTATATTCCAACTGACATACACTAATGATCTTAAGTTCAGATCTTTGGTTTTAACATCACATCAGCTCTTCTTCAAGGCTAAGCAATAAGTGAAAACACATGATTATGCAAGTACAAATTAACCGGTAAATGTAGCTAAAGTTGAGTAGAGTAGTGTGGAAATATGGTGTGTCTAAGTTCTAAGATTTTTAGAATGAAAAGCACTTTCTCCAAGGGTTTGGTGAACATCTAAATGTGTTCGTAGAGATTTCGATTAAAAATAGCCACTTTGACCGAAGCTGAAAGATACCATTTCAAAAGCAGTTAGCCCACTATCAAAGTGAAGTATAAAACAATGTTTGACAAGCACTTCTATTCTAAAACAGTGTTGTCAAAGGCCCACTTAAGCCCTAAAGCGAAGCGCAAAACATGTTGAGTGCTTCACCTCGCTTTATTAGCACTTCAGTGTGGTCATCAAGGCTCTAAGGAATACTTTTTCTTGCCAATGAGCGTAATCTTGAAGATGAGACACTAAACAATTGATCCTTCACTTGATCGTATTTTTTTTTCAATTTCGTTGTCCATTTATTTGCTATTCATGCTTATGATTATTAATCTTGGACTACACATACATATTTGTATTTTTTTTTCATTTGCACCTTTTTCATTAAAGCTCACGCTTTGTTTGTGCCTTAAAACCCCAAAGAGTTCAGAGCTTTTGATAACACTGTTCTAAAACAATAAAACAGACCTCAAACATTTTTTTTTGAAATGGTAACAGCTTGTATTAAAATCACAAAGGCAAAGCCATATTTACAAAGAGTCTCAGCGAAAATAATTTTTGCGTAGTGTATAGTTTTTTGCTCACATTCTTTGTAATTATGGATTCAAAGCCTTTTTAAATTTTGATACAAGTTGTTACCATTTCAACAAAAGAAAATGTTTGAGGTCAGTCTTATTGTTTTAGAATAGAAGTGCTTGACAAAATTACCTTACCAAAAGTAAAAATAGACCAAAGTTATGATACAGAAATTGAGTAGTTCTTTTCCTGAAAGCACCATTATAGAGATTACTTCTCCTAAAGAAACCACACTATAAAGGGGACTGGTCTAAAATGTAAAAGCATCATGTTATTTCAGGCAAACAAATTTCTCCTGAACTGGTCTCGGATCTGTTTAGTAAACTATTCTGGCTTTTAGAGGAGTGATGTAAATCAAGTCAATACCATACTGAAAGGCGGTCTTGACAGCATAGCAATAGGTCTTTACTAATTGTTATAACCAACTGTTTTTCTTTTACTCTTTTTACTTACGAGAAAAAACTGTGTCTTGAAGAATGTTGTTCTTGATTTCCCCACTGTACAAGGCCTATCAAATTAGTAAATGCACACAGTACAAGGCTACAAGCCAAATCCCTAAAACACTAGGCAGCAATTCTGAAGCCTTGACACATGACATAGAGGTTAAACTCATCCACACCACCCAGTTGTAAGTAAAGTTTCAATGTTGCAAGCTGATATTTCCCAACCATAGAAGATAGAGTTAACAAACAAAATGACATGACAGCCTAAACTTCTAGAAAGACGTCCACTGACTATTAGTACATGGAAAGGGAAGTCTTAACAATTCATGGAGTGTGCTGTAAAAATCATGGATGGATGGAAAGTACCTGGCTAGATGCAATAGGACCACCATCAAAGAGTCTTCCATAAGCTCTGAGACCATAAAATGATATGTAGTCGTGCATTTTAGAGCCCATGAGGTCATTAAGATTATGCAATATTGAATTAGATCCTCTGCATATTGTTCGGTATTGCCAATGCATAATAGCTCTAACTGAAGCAGCACCATTATCATCCAAACCACCCTGTTGTACCTTAATCCTTAGTAGAGAAATATAGACAACTATCTACAAGAAAAGATGAAGGTCAGTCTAGTAATACTGTTACCTGGAAGCCAGGAAGAAGTGGTATCACAACGATAACCCTGAAGGACTTCTTTTCATTATAAGCTCGCATAATACGCCTGTACAGTGCTTCCAAAACACGATTTTTTATAATTTCATCCCCAGATAGACCAGAAATGAAAAACTGATTCTGGAAAAAAATCAGTACAGCTGTGTCAGATATCAGGTACATTGAATGGTTGCTCAAAATCAATAAATCAAGAATACAAGGTTGAACAAAATTACCTGAAAATGAAATTTTTATCATTAGTAGAAAGAAATAGAAAGCTAAACGACAAGGAACTTTATAGTTGATTTAACAACACATCTGATTCAAAATTCAACATCTCTATAGGAATTTGATAGTTGAGTCATCTTCCCCATATTAAAAGTATATTGTAATATTCCTAGTTAAAGCATCAAGTAGTCAATAGACCTTTAACGCTGAATAAATCGAGTTGGGACTTTATATAGGCAGCCACTGCCTCTCACTTACGGTTCCACATACGGCCATACATGGCCATGTACAGACCGTATGTGGTACCATATCTGGCCAAGAATGCTGTCCAGAATCCCTAAGTTATTGGCCTTCCACATAAGGTGGACATACGGCCGTACCTCACCATGTACGTGTATGTCACCTCAAACTTGCCGAACTTCGCCGAAACTAATTCTTCTCAAATTCCCACCATAGAACGTGTCCACGGTACCCGTCAACAGAATATGATGTGCTAAATCATAAAGAATGGTTTTCAAACTACATATATGGCTTGCTAACCATGCTATGTCCTAAATTGTACTTCCATTGCCGTAGCAATCTGAAATCGATAATAATGACATGGGCGAAAGGGTGGAAAAGAGCACTACAGCTAGGTAATGTAAGGATATGGGACATAGTCACCAATTGATCCAGGAAAATTCACTTAACAGTAAGAGTCTAAAAGGTAAAACAAGAAGTCGTGTCATAAAGATATTAGCATGTTAACTAAAATTGCATAGTCCACCCCGGTGGATAAATACTTTGAAACAATCATCAAAAGGGGGTTAAGCTTTCAAGTTAAAATAAGATGACTTGAACTTCTATCAGACTACTACAGATGCCAAAATTTAAAGTTTCTCAATGAACAGCTCCCAGGCTTGGACTGCAGCAAGATATCCAGAGGAATACAGAAAACCATCAACTTACTATAGCGTCCACCCACAGGAAAATACAGCGATATACAAGAAATGAATATTTAAAAAAGAAAGAGTTCAGATTCATGCATAGATTAACACTATAATAAACTTGTATTAACTATTAAAACCAGGGGCGGACCCACGCTGTATCAAACGGGTTCAGGTGAACCCACTTCGTCGAAATTTTTAGGATTTACATGTATAAATTATTATTTAATCGTGTATATAAATATAGATGGACCCACTTGGAACAAGAGCTGTAGTTCAGCGGTCAAGCGGATTCAGTTTCATGGAAATGACTTGGGTTCAAGGCTCACTTAAGCGCAAATGCATTGGTATTTCATTTTTACTTTTTAAAGTCAAGTGGCTGGGCTGGTACAATCATTAATATATTAGACTTCAAAAAATATATGCATTGGTACATATGGTTTTTTATTTAAGCAAACCTCTCTAGTGTATTAAATCGTAGTATTATTTTTGATAAATTATTAAAAGTTATAAGCTATTTAGTTTACATTGATTGTTTGAGAATTTTAATAATTTAGGTTTATTTATTTATTTATTATCGTTTGTTTATGTTAGTTTATCTTATGTATGGTGTTTCAAAATTGTGACATTGACTGTTATTATCTAATAATTGTAAGAGTAAAAACTTCAAAAATTAAATTGACCTAGATGAAAATTTAGTCTTGTAAGTAATTAAAACTTGATATAGTAATTTCTATATTGTTATTTTTTTTTCTGTGACTTGCCTAATGTACTCATGCAAGAACATATATAATTTATACGGTAGAAAATGATATTGTTTTCTCTAACTGTATATTTATTTTTAAATAGAATATCACCTAGTAACAATATTTTTCAGGGATATTATGGGAATACAAAAAAATACGGTCATTTCTGATGTTTATTCGAACCCGCTTTATCAAAATCCTGGGTCCGCCACTGATTAAAACAATACATGTTTGAGAAGAATGCCAACAAAGACGCCAATTAATGCTTGCATAATATTACAATATAAACAACTTATGTTGTAGGCTAAAAGAAGAAAATGTTCAAATAAAACCCCTCCTGCTACTTTATAACTGAAAGGCTCAGACAATTATCCTTCCTAAGGACAAGTTAGGGTGGAGAAGTGGTGCCAGTACTTCAACAGAGCCAAGCTTCTATAATTCATGTGGCCCTAGTTTTTAAGAGATTATTGCCAAACAACCATCAGCAAGGACAATTGTTCTGGGGAAACAACAAACTAGACGTACTAATTCAGCTAATGGGCACCAGCTATATGACGGTTTCATGAAAGAGAATATATACCTCTATGTAAACAAAATGTTCAGCCTTTTCGATAAGGGAGCAGTAAGCATTGTGTATGCTTTCTTCAATTTGACTTGTTCCAGCTGACCATTGACTGACACTCCTTATAACCTGAAAGAAAAGAGCTTATACCAATTATATGACAAATCAAAGACCCAATTAGATATAAAACATCACAAGCAATTATAAGGGGATTCAAACCAAGGACAATTGAATATTCAGTTTACATTATGGAAGCAAACTACAAACTAAAAAAGCGCCGCCCAATTTGGCTCAATTATATTTGTAACCACATAGATTCAGAGAGATTATTCATACAAAGAATAAGATATCACATCCAGAGCCGCATAAAGCAAACTTCCAAAAAATATTAAGCGAAGATGTTACAAAAAAATCAAGAGAAGATAATGGACAGAAGAAATTTAACTGTTTTGCCATCTAACTAGGCATGTTATACAATATTAACTAGTATCTGGTATATGAGCAGAGTCTCTGATCACAACTCTTTAACATGAAATGTTCCAATTTCATCTGCTTTTCAGCTACCGGAAAAAGAGAAGATGTCTGACATTGATAAAACAAGGAAGCAGCTAGGAATGTAAATGAAGCATCGCGGATGCCGGATAGAGATAGGTGACTCAAGCCTGTCCCAATCCTTATGGCATCAGTCAAGTCTTTTGTCGCTTATGTTATTTTTCACCAACCTTTTTAGGTAACGATTGCAGAGCACTTCACATTCTCATTACTGCAGCACTTCTTTGATTAAAATGTCATAAATTGATAGTTCATGATACACCCTGTTATGTTACTTGAACAACAATTTAATTTCGCATAACCTTCTGGTCCTAACTCCTATGCATAACCATGTAAGGCTGTATTCACACGGAAAAGAAGAGAATAGATCTACCATTTCCTAATTTAAACAAAGGAATGAAGCTTTTTCCCTAAAAGTATTTTCATTCATTCATTCATTTCTAATAGGAATTTGACCAAAAAGTTTTTGTATCTATACAATTAGATTTTGTGCGAGTCTAACCTGGTCAGGCGTCAAAGTACGGAAATACCTCTACCATTTCCATCAGTAGTCAACCCACTAATAGGAATTTAATATTTATGAATTATGACATCAAAAGTTCAATAGTTCCATTGTATGTTTTTTACAACGAGAAATCCCCGAGGGCTAGTAGCGCACGGTTCAAAACTTGGTGGACAATGGGCCCGCCCCTCTACTCTTCTCTACTTAAATACCATGCTTTTGACTGCGGCAAGGTTCAAAACCGCGACGTGCGACTAACCTACACATCAGGCGCTGCACTCTTACCTCTAAACCAAGCCCTAGGGGCCAACATTTCCAATATACTTTCTCTACGTTGACAAAACTTAGATTCCGGAGATGTGTTTCTACCACTCAAGTGTCTCTCTCAAGAAGAATCCAGAGCTGGACATTCCTTCTTTTCTCAGTTATAGGAATCATCAATGAGTTACAGAAGACACTTCTATTTTCAACCAAAATAAGAGCTACAAAAGGCATTTCAAATTGTGTACTCAAGAAAGCTGAAAGGTTTAAACCCACAAGATTATTTTTAAGGGACTATTTTAAGCCTACACCTAATCATAAGGGGCCATTTTTGACATTTTCTCATACAAACAACAAGTGGGGTCTGGAGAGGGTAGTGTGTATGCAGACCTTACCCCTACCTTGTGGAGGTAGAGAGACTGTTTCCGATAGACCCTCAACTCAAGGAAAGCAATTCAAAGCAGTTTTAGAAAAAGAAAATACGATAGTAAAGAAGCTATGACAAATAATATGGAAAGCATTATATAGTATTCTGAAAGAAAGGAACAGTAACAACTAAATAATACGATAACCAAAGTACAAGAAACGAAACAACAGAAAGTAACAAAAAGCAGAGAACAAGGAACTACGGGAATAATACTAATACTAGTGGTATGAAACCACCACAAGAAAGTGAGACAACGCTCAACCACCTACTAACCATCTACCCTGATCCGCGACCTCCATTTTCTCATACAGTCAACCAAAAATGTACAGAGAAATTTTTTAAACAAGAAATTCATGAGATTCCTCTTCCAGCATAATACACCACCAACTATTATTTGGTGAGTTCCAAAAACAACTTTATTGGCAGTTACAGTTTTAGCGGGTTAACCAGATGCTCATTAAACCAGAAAACAGCAGAGAAGCAAAGAAATAGAAGCTTGAAAAAACTGAATAAATTGACACGCATAGAGATGTAGGCATGGGATGATTATAACTCACCTGGCAACGACATGAAACACGAGGACCTACTTGCCCATTTTCTTCAGGCGAAACAACTTGATCACCTCTCTCTTGTTTTTCCCACCAATCTTTGTCCAACTTCTTTATGCCAGGCTGCACCAGATTTTGATCCAACTCATCCACAAATCCTTTCATTGGCAGATCTGGAACTAGAGGTTCTATTCGGGTCTTCCGGAAAGAGAAAGGGATTCTGCTAGACCTGCTCCGCTGATCATGAAAACCATGCCCTGTATGGAAGCCATTTATTTTTAGTTCTTCCTTAAAACTTTCCTCTCCTTCAGCTTCCTGAGGCATAAGCAAAGGAATATCTTGGGAAGAAGACCCTGAAGAAAACGAATCATGTCTTTTGATATTTTTATGAGGAAGCGCAACACCATTTCTTCCATTGTCCATCTCACCACTCATTCCCATGTAATGAGGAATAACCATGTGATGCTGAGGCATAAGCAGCGGAATTGCTTGCTCACGAGGAGCTTTGTTCCTCTGAGGAATTATAGAAAATGTCAATATGACAATACAATCATAACCGTGAAAGAAAAATATGCTTACAACAAATATGAACCTTTGCATAATTCCAGCGCTGAACGAAGTGTCGAGCAACATCACGGCACGGCGGTCCCCAGAGAGCACAATGGACATCATGCCATGGCATACGTGGATACTTTTTCCGATCTAGTTCATCCTTCATGGTATCTTCCCAGGAATTTGGTTCAGATTCCCTGAATGTTGTATTACATGAGCAACTAGAGAACTTTCAAAAAGAAGAAACTTTTTAGAGTTGGACTCTACAGATGATCAACTTTTTTTTGAGAAGGACTACGTAGATGATCAACTTACAGTTTGGTTCTTAAAGGAAAAGGTGTGAAGAATGAATATGAGGAACTCATTGACTAGATTTTTAAATGGGAAAAGCATTCATCTAAAGGAATCAATCAATCATACCGCTTTCATCACCTACCATAGAGCAGTATAACATTGACCTTGACCTGAAAACGAATTACCCAAAAATATGTCCATCCTTAGTAGTAACTTCCATATATTTGTTTAGATTAACTGAAACTTTTATCTCCAAAACTATTTCAAGCTTTTAAACAGAGGCTGTTAAACTGTGAATCATTAGTGTCTTAAAATGTTGAAAGTTGGAGTTAGTGTTAAGTTAGTTCCTCCACAAGTAAATATAACGTGTGAATTGTATCGCATACCTATTTGTAGGTGTCTTGTATAAGCGGATCCCGGATTTGAAGTTTATGGAAGTGTAATCAAAAGCGTAAAAAAGCTCGAAGGTCTGTTGGGGCTTTAAGCGCAAAGCGCAAATAAAGTGTGGGTTTAATGAAAAAAGGCGCAAATGGAGAAAACATACAAATATATATGTTTAGTTCAAGTCTAATTATTATAAGCATGACAACAAATATATGGACCAAGAAATTGAAAAACAAATTACGATAAGTGAAATATCAATTGTTTAGTGTCATCTATTCATGAGACGCTCATAGGCAAGGAAAGGTATGTCTTAGAGTCTTGATGATGTCAAGGAAGTGCACATTAAGCGAGACAAAGCGCTCAATGCGTTTTGAGCCTCGCTTCAGGCTTAAGCGCGCCTTTGACAACACTTGTTTATGGGTTCACAACGATCTCAAATCAAAAAAGAAAACTTCATTGTAAGTGCCCAACGGGAATCGAACCCTCATCGAGGAGAGCAAGTAGGCTTAAGCAGGTTCCATTCTGCCGCTGGACCAAGAGACTACTTTGTTACTGGGTTACCAACAAATATTTCTTATACATTAGATAGATTTCTCAAAATAAATATAGGGTTTGAACAAAAGTTACTGAGTTACGGGAACCCACATCTGATACCCTAGATCCGCGCTGCTTGTATTACATTCATCAAGTTATTTATTTATTCTTCTCTCAATTTTCTCACATGGTATTGGAACCTCTATGATTTGGTAGAGCTTTAGCTAACTTCTGCCAATCAGCAAGCGGCCTTATGTCATTAGCCTCAAATTTTCCCCTCGTTTTGTAGTTTTACTGTTCTTGCCTCTTCTAGTAACTTCTCTCGCGGCATAGTGCCTCTTTCTGAAGATGCTTCCATTGGCGCTATGCAAATCAAACCAACATTTCAACCATTTTTTCAGTCATTATTCCTACCAACTTTTCAGGAGAGTTTCTGGTGATCGAAACTTTTCTCCCGGGTATTAAGCGACACTATCAACACAACCTTCCGATGAGTTTATTCTTCTTGTGTTCTTCAAACATGAAGATGCAAGATGATTTTTTTCCCCAACTTGAGTTTCAGGGAGGAGGTGTTAGACATATTAGTGCGTTAGAACTAATGCTAAATTACTCCCATTGGATGAACATAAGATGTGAACTGTATCTCACATTTATGTAGAGTTTCTCTTGCATTCCTTTATCAAGTTATCTATTTATTCTCTTCCCTTCTGTTATTTTTGTCACACAGCCATCTCTTTCTGTTGTTGACTACACAGCTATAGAGGTTACACTTCACTTCTCTCTGTCTAAGGCAAAAAAGATACCAGACTGGGGGTTATCTGAATGAAGGGACCAAACAAATTAAATTATACTGCTGTCAGTAGTACAGAGTATTTCAACATTTTTCCTAAGATTATACTTGAGCTACAAGTATTTCAGAATTTTATACAATAATGTTTTAATTAAGTGCAACCGAAAACGATCAATGTTCTAGGGAAAAATTACAATTTTAGTATAACCCCACAGAAAATTAATTTTCCTTTAAACTGAAATGGGATTTACTCATTGCTCAGAATTCTCGCATTTGATTATTTATGATTCATAGCAAATTATTAGTTCCAAACAAATTAAAAAACAGTTCTCTTAAAAGGTTAGTGCGGAAGAACACCTTGGATTATAAAAATCTTTTCCAGGCCATATAAGAGGTGGACAATCACCCACTTTGTGTTCAGGTGAGTCATAACGGCCAAAGCACAGGTCCAGTCCTCCGATAAAGCAAATCTGGTGGTCAACAATGACAATTTTTTCATGATGGGACCTATATGTAACCATACATAACCATTAGTTCTAAATAGAGTAGCTAAAATTGCCAATAAGAATAACGAAACAAGGCAATAAGTATGTTGAGAAAACACATACCATAGATACACACCACTTGAGAAATGATCAGGATAACGCAGCACCCTGACATTCTCATGGATGCCTACCAGTTTTCTCTTGCTATACACACTGTTGATTTTTAAAGCAATAGCAACCTCTTTGTACAGAAGGATGTAGATCTGCATTAGAAAAGGAACTAAAGCTTTTTAGACTTCAATAATCAGAATAAAACACATCACATGGAAAACGGACAAGAAAATAAGAATTACCACCTAATCTGGGAGAATATAGACCTCGATTAAGTGACGCAACTACCACACAAGATTTTACAAAATACTTGTGCTAAAAATATTCAAGATTACACAGGTTTGACAGGCTATTTACCTAAACCTAAGAAACTTGGAAATGAAGCAGCAGTCTTCCAACCCCCACCCCATCGCTTCTTTAAGCTTAGATTTTTGTTATGTTTAATTGAGAAAATAGTGCATTTACTATGGTTTACTTCAGTTTTACAGGTTTATATGATTTAGAAGTGATCGGGAAAGAAACCAAGTCAAACAAATCAAACGGAGCTAAAACGAAGAAAATGTCAAAAGTGGTTAGAGGCGCAAAAATGAACAGATCAGCAAAGCTGAAAATTTGGGGCTGTTTTGGTCATATTTTGATGTGGGGAAAATGGGGTAATACAAAAACAAGACTTGGAGGACATTATTTTCATCTTTGGCCACTCTTCCAAGCTTTGGAGCAAGAAACTACACCTAGGGTTTGAAGATTTGGAAGCACTCACTGAAAACTTCTTTACCCATTTCTTCACTCTTGCTTTGTATTGTATATCTAAGTGTGTAGCATTTTATTCCATCACTTTAATCTTGTTTATGAAAATATTCAGTTGCAAAGTTTGATTAAATCTCTTGTTTTGCTTATGTATTGAATGATTTTATTTCTAATGAAGTGGGTCTTTGTTTCTTTAATTAGTCTTGTTCTTTAATGTTTCTTAAGGGAGTAGCTAACCTAGGACTCGCCCATTTACTTCGGTTTAAACTCGGAAGAGGCAAACTCAGGATTGGAAAAGATTAATTAACAAGAATTTGGGGCACTAACCCTCATCTAATGAAATCGACCTAGGAATAAGTGAATCTACTTGTAGCCATATTCGGATATTCTTAATGCTCCTAATTGCTTTAGGGATATTCAATTAGGTAGTTTTGTTAGTCTTCGGAAGAAGCTAATTTAGAGTCATTATCCGAGGCTAAATAACATAAACTCGCCATTATTGTAAATCATGAAATACATTGGATCGTTACTTGAGAAGTGATTTCCCTTGTATCCATGATTGTGGCCATTGAACATTTTTACTTGCTTTCTAGGTTAGATTTACATTTCCGCATTTAGTTGTAATTTTCTCTCTAAACCACCTTTAAGTGTTTGGCTTAGCGTAGTTGGTGAGAATCCCTACTTTTCTTGATCGCCTACATATTGTTCTCTGTGGGATTCGACCCCGACTTGGGTAAATCATATTGCATATAACCGTGTACACTTTCTCTTTGAGGAGTAAATTTGGACGTTATCAGCCCCCCCCCCAAGGAAAAAGGGTGAGAAAACAAGAAATGAAAGACCACAACACTATCAGAACCAGAGATCCGTTACACGATATAATACATCGAACAACCGTTATCAATAAGGAATTGAGCCTCACAGAAGTAACTACATATTTATAAGGGCAGCCTCCCTCCATGCGCAAGTCCGGGGAAGGGCCGGACCACAGGGTCTATTGTACGCAGCCTTGCCCTGCATTTCTGCAAGAGGCTGTTTCCACGTTTATAAATCATTGCAAAATCTTAACACTTTGGGAGGGGGAGGGGGAGGAGCAAAAGATAACTGGCCCATCATGTGGTACCACTCATAAATATATCACTTCACAAGCTGAATTCTGGCTGGACTGATACATTAACAAGATGAGATGCTAGTTATAATCAGTACACACACTGACACAATAATGAGTTTATGAAAAGAAACGTGAACTCTGATTTACAAGCTCAAATATTTCTCACAGTAGAATGGTAGAACCTCTTTCTCTAAAAGCACATTACCTTACTATAGATTAAGAAGGATAAGTAATAAGAGCAAAACCAAATGACATGAAATTCTCTCCATTTCATATTAGCTATTAAACAATCAGAACCTAATGAATAATTTAATCAAGCTTAATCACCAACCTGAACACCTTGTTTTGCTTTGGCTTCCAGTAAAGCATCAAGCCGGAAGGATGCATTAGTGTGAAAGGGACGTCGCATATAAAGTTCGGGGCAAACCCACCAGCCACATATAAAGATCTGTAGAAACATCAAATCACCCAAATCCTTTCTAACTTTGAACATTCAGATAAAAATTGACTTCTGTAACAAATTCAAACTTAAACGCCGACCTCTGACTTTGCTTCTTCAATAGCCAAAGCTATAGCTTCAAATGCTGATTCACCATCAACAAACCACTGAGCTTGACTGCCATCCTCTGTCAAACCCCTAGGAGGAGCATAAGAACCAAAGCGGTGAGGATGACACCATCCCTCAGGTGGCCTAAGCCCGGCATCATTAATTGCTGCTACCCAGTCTTTGACCTTTGCATTGCTCTTGGTCCTCAGTTTGATACACCTTGAACCACAAGACACCTAAGAGAAACTTCTGATGTAAAACACAAGGTGGAATCCCAAGCATCTTTAACTAGTACAAGTTACAAAATACAAGATCTCAATGCCTCTAGATGAATTGGCTAAATTGCCACACTAAAGAATACAGAACAAAGTTCTTCAAAAGCATCATAGTTTCATAAGCTGCTTACCCTAAAATAATGGCGTAAAGGGTTTCCATCTTTTACTTCTTTTGCTAAAGAAACGCGACCCTCTCCATTACCATCGGAGGCTGGTAGCACATCAAACACTATTATATCTAACGGCTCAGGGTCAAATGGATCTTTGAGGAAAGCCAGGAATCCAGGTTTTAATACAGCCCAGACCTGAAAAGAATCCAACCAAGAATCAAACAGGATCTTTACAAATAACTTGGAGATTAGAATAAGGAAAAAAATCCTAAACCATACATAAAACTTGAAAGATTCAGATATGACTCCATGTCAAAAGTCATTTTCATTGCTTTACAAGCTCAATTTTAAGACTTCGGAAAAGAAAATCCAAAAAACACCCCCCTCTAACAGTAGAATAGTATACATAAAGCTAACCAGCATAAAAAAGAGGAAAAGTCAGATTCACACGAACAAGCAAAACAAACAAGGTTGAAAGAGAGAGTATTGAACTGCACTAATCTTTTTCCAGCTAATGGAAATTGCCCAATTTAGATGTCAAAATCACCTCCAGTCCATCCACAAGTCCCTTACAAGCCATGCCCAGAGTTCAAATATAACACGGCAAGGCCGCAAACCAAAAATGAATTGTGTCAATTACAATAGAACAAGAACTTCATTTATAGAGTAAAGAAATATACTCTACTTGAAAACCTCAGGCCTAAAGAACACAACTAATTTCGGCGTTGTTTCAAACCAAGCATAAAATTAAACTAGAAAATTACTAGATGTCCAATTACAAATTTCAAGAAAGTTTCCTCATCAATGATTTTGCAATTTGTGAGACTCAACCATTACTCCAGACGATAAGGCTACTATTGCAGAATCATCTATACTTTAGTCATTAACGCTAAGAGATGCAGAAATCAGTAGACAGCTCCAAAGAAATTTGAAGCTTTCGTGCTCTATGACAAAATAGTGCTTCAGAGTTCAGACTAACCCTTGCAATAAACTTTCACATAAAAGTAAAATCTGGAAAATATTTATTATGAAAAAAAAGTAAAATCTGGAAAATATATAAAGAACTCCCAATTTTCAGGAAGTGATTATTGTGCCTTCTAAGCAGTGTTAACAAAAGCGAAAAGCGCAAAGCGCAAAGCGCAAAAAAGCTCTAAGGTCAGCTGGGGCTTTAAGCGCAAAGCGCAAATAAAGTGTGAGCTTTAATGAAAAAAGGTGCAATGGTGCAAAAATACAAATATATATATGTTTAGTCCAAGACTAACAATAATAAGCATGAATAACAAATATATGGACAAAGAAATTGTAAAAACATTACGATAAAGTGAAATATCAATTATCTAATGTCACCTCTTCAAAAGAGGCTCATTGGCAAGAAAAAGTATGTCTTAGAACCTTGATGATGACATTGAAGCGCACATAAAGCAAGGCGAAGCGCTCAACATGTTTTGAGCCTCGCTTCAGGGCTTAAGCGTGCCTTTGACAACACTGCTTCTAAGTTATTTTTGCAGGTAGGAGATTATCCAACAAATGGACAGCTGTGAGGCTGAGTAGAAACGTGTAACCATCCTAAAACCAGAGAATATACATATAAACCAGAAAGGAAGAGTACCTTCTGCCAGTTGTCTTTACAGCAACCGAACCACCGACATGAACAACATTTCCGACTATCATCGTCCCTTTGAATTTTTGGCAAGTGCTTCACCATAATATAGTCTTCTTTTAGCTTAGGACCATACTCTGGAGAAAAGGATAAGCTTGAAACTTCCAGAAACCTGCACACCTGCAATTTAATTCCAGTGAACTAAGATGTTGCCAAGTGCCTATACATGTTTGCTATCACACAACATTATATAATTTGGGGAAAGTGTTTTTAGCATTAAGTCCTTTATGGATTTCGAGTCGGGAATAGAGCTGAGGCTTATTTGGTGCTATATCACAATTCATCGTAACAGGTAGAGTAAAAGTACAGCTGTTGAACCATCTTCAAGTATAAAACCAAGATACACTAACAACAAGTATATGTTACAAGATATTTCCACATACAGGAAAGGGATATCTTGGTACTAGTCAGTAATTGAATGTTGAAATCCTGCAAGATGGTCAATGAGAATCTAGAATATTAACGCTATGACACTTGATGTTGCCTCTACCGAGATGTGTTATTTGAATTAGAATTATCCACAATTCCTATTGTGACTGCCGGCTAGTAGCACGACCAAATATAAATCACAATGGTGGCAGAGAGCATTTGGTTTATATGACTCCTGATACTGCAATAATGACCAATGAACATGGTTGTTACCCAACTGAACCTCCAACATCATTCGTAGTCATCACTTTATTTCTTTCTTTCTACTTCCATAAGTAGCCATCAACTTTGTTTCTGTGGAGGGCTTTATTTTTTTCATTTTTTGGGGGGTGGGTATTGCGGGTGAGAGAAGGGCAATAAGTGCATAGAGAATGCAACTGTTAAACTACCTGTTGAAAGATCATAAATTTGGGTTGTCTTTTTTAGATATTACCCTTAGAAGAGTGAAAACATTCTCCCTAGAAGATTCAAACCACTAACCTTATAAGGTAGATAAAATGTTGGGAACTTGAATATAGGATTCGTAATCTTTTCCAGACACACATGGCACTTCTTGATGGAGGCACACATGGCACCTCAACACAAATATATTAACTCTTATTTATTACAAATGTACACGATGAACAACTTTTTCTGGTATTGTGCGAGGCAAATGAGAATGTCTTTTTTATGTTCTTACTGATTTGTGTCACTTTACAAGACAACAACAACATATCCAATGAAATCCCACAACGGGATCTGGGGAGGGTAGAATGTATACAGACCTTACCTCTACCTTGGTAGGTAGAACGGCTGTTTCCGAGAGACCCTCGGCTCAGTACAAGCAACCTAAATTCCTTAGGGACTATACAAGAAGGCATGGAGCAAGAAGGTTCTTAGACATTGGTTAGATGGTTAAGTCGGGGGGTTCTTTCTCCAGCATTTTCATTAATAAAGGAATCAAGTCCTCAAACTGCATTTTGAAGTTTGTTTCATAGAGATGCAATTATGTAAACACAGGAACATCTACTAAGCAGGGAAATACACTTATCAGCTAGTAATCATGGAAAGACATCTTGAGAGGTG
The DNA here is from genome assembly GCA_029783415.1 of Anisodus acutangulus. Taxonomy (NCBI): domain Eukaryota; kingdom Viridiplantae; phylum Streptophyta; class Magnoliopsida; order Solanales; family Solanaceae; genus Anisodus; species Anisodus acutangulus. Next base: position 26,558,033 of record CM056489.1, read on the forward strand.
AGGGAAGTCCCGCAAGACTAGATATCTAGGAACTAGGCATCAAGGCTAAATGTCATTCCCCAGTAGAGTGAGGCAAAAGTGAAAGGTAGTACTATGAAACATCCGGTGACCTCAACCTATGGCTAAGGCGAAGAAAAAAGACTTGCAAAGGATTCTTCGAGTAAAAAACGCAAAGCAAAGCAAGAGTAAAACCACTTCAAGATACCTCCTGGGAATTGACAATATCTATATCTCCGAGAAAGTGATTCAAGTAACCCTGCATAGCAGTTTTTGCTCGATCCGACATTGAATGTTGCCTTCCGATGGTTGGCCGAATTATTGGCAAAGCAGCACTAGACGGCACATCTCTGAACAAAAAACCACCTGTAAGAACGATAACTATTATAACAGGAATAGATGTATTTAATTCTTCCCTTTTATCATGAAAACTGGTTCTAGATGAAGAAGCACCTGTTTTTGAAACTTTCCTCAGCACGCAAAGGACTAGCCTCATCATCAGGTTCATCCTCATCTTGAATTACAGTTGTATGATCTCCTATCCCCAAGTTTTGAAGCCATTCTTTGACCTTTAAAAGAATATATCAGTCAAAATGTCATGAAAAGTCCACCATACTCACGGTCGTCAAATCTGAACCGTGCTGCTGCCAGATGCACCAAGCAACTAAACGATATGGAACCAACAAAATTTCACGGAAAAAGCCCAATATACCTGCTCTTGCTTCTCATGAATCTCCTCAATGAATGCACGCTTCTTTAATGCAAAATGTAAATAAAATACATGTGAGGCTTTCTTCACCAATTGCCACTTGAACTACAGGAAAAAAAGAAAAGAAAAAAATGTGGTACTGTTAGACAAAAATACCTCAACTGAAAGAAAGGGAGGACAACTATTTCAGAGAATGAGGTCTTTCTGGAAGGAGATCAAGGCCAATACATGGTTTTGAATGGGGGATCACAACTCCACTAACACATAATAAGTCTATCATTCTCAGGAACAACCAAATGGTGTTCAAGATGTTTCAGCATACAGGATAGCTACTAAGTAAAGAAATTGCTCTTTGCGCTCCAAATAACAAACGAATTTCTTACCAACCTTCTACACTTTGATATTAAGACTTTACGAGTTAAATCTTTCATGTCATTTTTTTAGATATCGTTAGAGAAATTAATGTCAAAGTTATTTATCTGAAATACTTTCTAGTAGCAAATGCAAACCCTTTTCAATGAGAACGACGACAACAAGAACAACAACTACATCTCAACCCCAAAGTAGTTGGACTCAACAATATGGATACACTATATCCGTTCCTTGTTTACTCAAAATACCTTTAGCTATACAAATTTCAGCCCTTCTGACCTCAACGTGACATATTTTAGTTTAGAATTTTGAATTTCCATTCGTAATCAAGACTAAAATCGATGTTTAACAGCCAAAATTCCTTTAACAAAGTCAATTAAGAAATAGATAGAAACAATCAACCTCAAATCACCTAACCATAACTTAAGGATTTATTTAGATATCCAAAATTCTTTTCAGCTTCTTCCTTTAGTATAAATTTCCACATTTGATGTTATCATCATCAATTACAATTAGCTATTTAACCACACACAAATATAGCAAGATATATCGAAAGTAATTGCCTACAATTATATTCTAACAAATCAATGGGAATTAACCTAATTGCGAATATATATATATATATATATATATATATATATATATATATAAAGTAAAATGGAGTGAAGAATAGTGCCTGTTTATATTGGACTTGAATGGTATAAGTTAGAAGCATAGGGCTAATATCGCCGGCATCGGGACGAGAGACCTGAATGATGATAGCCTGAGGCAACTCATCAAATATTCGAGTCGATTCATGGATACTATCCTCATGAAACGAGTATCGTGTTGAAGGCTCCGGTTCCGATTGCATCTGTACGTATCGCGGTCCTCCTCTTCCCCCATCGCCGATCATCAATTGCTCCGTCGACAACATTTACGATGATGTATTATTACCTTAATTGTAAAATATATATGTGATAGAGAGAATTTTGGAAAGGATAATTGGATTTCTAGAGAGAATATGAGGAACGTAACGTCATTGGTGTTTGATTCATTCAAGCTTCTTCTAAGAAGAAAGAAAGAGCATTAACGGGTCAATTTTTTATTCTTTTGTTTTTTGTTTCTACTTTTGCGTTTGTTTGTTTTAGACTTTTATTTAGTGGATTCTTGGGTAGTCCGAATTTTGATCCGGCTTGAGAAAATATGTTTTTTTCTTCTTTTTTTTGGTTAATTTCATCCTCTGTTAACTATCACTGTATTAAAAATAAAATTTTATTTTTACTTGTCTATTTTAACATATTAAAAAGAAAGATAAACTTTTTTATTTTACCTTTAATATTAATTACTTATTTTTAAATTATTTCTCATAGCAAAGAACTCTGAAGTTAAGCACGTTTGGGCAAGAGTAGTACTAGAATGAGTGACATCGGGAAGTGTTTGTGTTGCATCCCTCCTTTTGTGCACCGATCTATCTTTTTTCAAATCTGTTAAAACTATACACCAATTGATATGAATATTATTGTAAAATAGGTATTTCATCTATTACTTTCTCCAGATAAAAAAGAGTGTTCACTTAGCCTTTATTTTTTTTTAGTCAAAAAGAGTGTTCACTTACCAAATTTAAAAAGAATCAATTTTATTTTTTCAAATTTACCTCTATTATATGTTAGATGATCAAATTCCAATATTTATTTAATTATGGACATTTTAGTTTGATTTATAGCTCTATTGATATGCCAGATAGATTTTACTCATTTTGTATAGAGATGAGCTCACCTAAATATGAATCTGAAGTAGGGGTGACTAGTGGGCCGGGTTCGGGACGGTCGGGGAGGGTTTGGCGGGATCGGGTCGGGACAGGTGGGATTCACTGAAGTCCCGTCCCAATCCTGATCCCGTCAGAATCGGGTCGGGGAGGGATCGGGGCGTGGCTTTTTTTTTTTGCACTTAATTTAAAAATAACATATATAAACAACTCAATAATTGAACAAGATAGTATAATAAAAATATCCCAAAGCTGTTTTTGTGCCTCTTATATTATTTAATAGACATATGATTTTTTTGTAATACAAATACACTTTGTGGTATTGTTCAAAAGTTGCAAATTACATAGTAAAATTGCAATTAAAAAATTACATTTTGAATAAAACTTGTTCTAGTTTCTTGATAATTTCATGTGGTTCTTCGGTTGGAATTGATATTTGTTGGTCAAATTGCTCCACGTCGCTTCCACCACATTCGGATAAGATTTCGTTGTAGTTTTCATCTTCTTCTTCGTTGATCTCCGGTTGACCGCACCTTCTCCGCTCCGCTCGTATCCAATCTCTGAATAATACTGCAATCTCCAAGCTGTCTCCGGCTAATGAGTGTCTGTGGTCTCCTATTTGATATCTGCCGGTAGAAAAAGCGCTTTCAGACGCCGTTGATGACGCTTGAATGTTCAAAACATCTCGGGTCATCATTGAAAGTGTCGGAAAGGTCTTCTTATTACCCTCCAGTATTTCAGCAAGTCTTCACATCCTTTTTCATCGAGAACTGCTTAGTACGGTATAGAACCCTGCAAAACAAAAATATCAAACTCGCTAATTTGATTAGTAGCGGTATGACCGCACATTCTATTTCTGAGGCTTTCAATACTAGCCACAGAAACAACATGTCTTTTGTGAGGTTGTGTTGAAGAAGAAAATATGGTATGGAAGCCGGTAGGTTACTAGCACTTTCTTGTTAGTAAAACTTATATATTTTTTTGCATTCGTCTTCTATGCTAGACAACACTTCTTCTTTAGTTTGTTCAATAGGTGGTGGGTGATTTGGATTTTTGGGACTTGGAGATGGTAGTACTGCTATACAATCATAAATAGTTTCAATAAGTGATTTAGTACCGTCTATTTTAATAGTCGGATTTAATACAGCACCAATAATATAAATAGTGGGAATAGGAATAAAATAATTTTTATTATGATAAACATTTTTTAATAGCTGTCTTATAAGCTGGTTTATCCATATATTCATTAAGCAATAAAAATATTAGAGCTATATAAAACAACATAGTTGAAATAGTAGGATAATATATACGGGAAATTTCTTTTGTTGCTTGAAAAAATTTCTCTAGAAATACAATAAGTTCGGAAATTTTTTCCCAATCGCTATCTACAACCATATCAACTGGATTTTGATTATGAGAGTTAAAAAATAAAGTTATAGGTTTTCTATAGTCATAAGCAACAAGTAGTTGTTCGTATAAAGAATTCCACCTAGCGGGTACTTCTTCTTGAATTTTTCTTTAAGGTAGTTGGCAATCGTGACAAGTTTTTTTATATTTTTTTTTTGTTGTACTCAATTATTTTTAAAAATAAAGTTTATAGCAAATTGTATTTTACTAAGAATGTCTTCAAAAAGTGATAGACCATCATTTACAACTAAGTTATATATATGGCACGTACATTTTATATGAAAATGATCTGGAAAAGATGGAGTTAAACTATTTTTTGAAATTGTAATAACATAATTGTTAGAAGAAGCGTTATCTAATGTAATAGTCATAATTTTATCAGTTATTCCGTAATAATCGCACACTTGATAAATATTTTTTGCAATAAAAGTACCAGTGTGCCTATCATCTATATATCTATACGCTAAGATACGTTTTTGCATAGACCATTTATAATCTACCCAATGACATATTACTGTTAAATAATCATGGTCGTTAGTACTACGGCCTATATCAGAAGTGATAGCAACTTTGTCATTAAAATGATATAATGAATAACGTAAATATTGTTGATATTCATATGCAAATTTAAATATATATCTCTTAACAGTTGATCTAGGAAAACTGTTAAAAGCAGGATTATACATTTCTATAATGTAATGAATAAAATCAGGAGATGAAGGAAATGAAAAAGGCAAACCCTCCACAACAACTAATTTTGCTATTGTTTCCCTATCTCTATGTTTATTGTAACTAGGGCCTACAATTCCCCCGTCGTGGGGTTAATTTGACCCTGTACTTGGTCCAGGACAGTATGTGAACCTTGTCCCGATGGAGCGGGCGTTTGCGCACCCGGTTTTGAAGCCTCGTATTGGGCATACCTAGCTGGATGAGCCCTTGCTACGTGTCTCATTAAACCCCCCGCCCACCGTGACCTTTTCCAGTTTTAAATTTTAAAACATCTTTACAAATTTTACATCTAGCTACTTGATTCTCTACGTCCCTATCAAAAAATGTTCATGCATCTGATATTAATGGTCGTTTTGATGGACCTCGTCTCATACTAGAGAGAATATGAGGCATTTCAGTTGAAGGTGCACTAGTGGGTGTGTTGTCATCTACATTAGTGGGTGTATCATCTAGATCATCGTCTAAATTAAAGTCTTCTTGAGTTTCAGAAAATAGCTCCTCATCTAAATATAATGGTATTATAGGAAAATGTTCAATATCAACAAAATCATCATGTGTAGGAATATGATTCTGTCTAGAAATAGGATAACTAGAAGAAGTACCCTTGCCCTTGTTGCCCCTACTAGAAGAAGCCTGACCCCTACCCGTAAGCATACGTTTAAATCCTTCCATTATAAATTTATAATTATACTAATAAATAATTAAAGTAAATGAAATTAAGTGCACTAAATAAAATAAACAAACAATAATAATTTAATGAAGGAACGAATTTACCAAACACCGACGTAACGTCGACGTGTAATTGAGAGGTTGAAATTAAAACTTTGCTCGATGGAAGATCCTCAAGCTAGTTGCCAACTTCACTCCCAAATGAATAAATAAAATTCAATATTTAGTAGATAATATAGACTTGTAGAGAGATAGATTGAGAGATTAGAGAAATTGTAGGAAGATTTGTGACAAAAATGAAGAGAAAATGAGGTATTTATAGTTGGAAAATTGGATTAAAGTGTAAATATAATAACTTATAATATAATAACTTATGGGTTAAAAATAAATATTAAGGGGTAGGGGGGTTGGGGGAGGGGGGAGGCCAAAAATGGCCGTTGCACAATGGCCATCTTCCATGGGGTCGAAGGGTGTGTTGAAATAGTCCGTATTCTTCTGTGTTATCTTGTGGTTCTTGAATTTATTCAAGTTCTATCTTATTGTAGCTCTGTTCCTTGTAGACATAGTCTTTTTCAAGGAAAGTTGCATTTCTGGAAACAATGACCTTATGTTCTCCAGGAAGATAGAAATAGTATCTCTTAGTTTTCTTTGGATATCCCACAAAATAATATTTCTCACTTTTAGATTACAACTTGTCAGTAAGCATCTTCTTTACATATGCAGGGCACCCCAATGTCGCATGTGTTTAAGTGTTGGCTTCTTGCCATTCCATATCTCATATGGAGTTTTCTCTACTGACTTTGAAGGAACCATGTTCAGAATATAAGTTGAGCTTTGCAATGCATAGCCCCAAAGGTATGTTGGTAGAGCTGAGAAACTCATCATGGATCTAACCATATCTAATAGGGTTCGATTTCTCCTTTCAGCAACACCATTCATCTGTGGCGTTCCAGGAGGTGTCCATTGTGATTGGACTCCATCAAGCTTCAAGTAATCCAGAAATTCTTTACTTAAGTATTCACCTCTTCGATCTGATCGAAGGGTCTTGATACTTATTTCAAGTTGCTTCTCTACTTCTGACTTGTACCCCTTGAACTTCTCAAAGGCTTCAGACTTGTGTTTCATAAGATACACATGCCCAAACCTTCTGAATTTGTCTGTAAAAGTGATGAAGTAAGGGAAGCCTCCCTTAGCTTGAGTTGAAAATGGCTCACATACATCAGTATGGACCAACTCAAGTACCTCTTTGGCTCGCACCCCTTTCCCAGAAAGCGGCTTGTTGGTCATCTTTCCTCTCAAGCAAGATTCATAGTTACCATAGGACTCCAAGTCAAATGGTCCAAGGTAGTCTAACTTTCTTAATCTTGCTATCCTTGATTCATTTATGTGACCAAGTCTACAGTACCATAAGTATGTGACCAAGTCTACAGTGCCATAAGAAAACACAGAAGAATACAGACTATTTCAACATACCCATTCGTTAACTAATTAACATGACCTTTAGTTTAATTAGCTCCCACTATTTCAACATACCCTTCGACCCCACAGAAGAATACAGACTCATATCAAATATGGTCATAATGGGTCAAGATCCAGGTTCATGCTATCTCCGCATTTGCTGTGGCTGATAACTTCAATAGCATAACCCGGTAGGTCTCCAAACCAATTACAAACAATTTGTAACTCTTGTTTGACCGAATGTTCTAAACAATCGATCTGCATCCCTCGGCTTGTCCGACACTGTGGCGCCAAGACAGCCTAGCAAGTCAACCCCGTTATGCGATTGCAATTATGTATCTAAGTGGGTTTTGCCTTATAGATCAAACACTGTGGTGTAAATACTCATGAATGTTTATCACCCACTTCTACATTTAACATGCATCTATGAAAGAGTCTGAGTCCTTGTAGACTTAGAGCAAATGTTGTGGCATAAATACTCATCTCACCAAAAAGGAATTTGCACTACAATCAATTCTAAAGGACGACGCGTTTATTTCAAATGAGACTTGTATTAAAATTTTAGGGAACATTTTAATTCAGGGTTTTAACCAAGATCAACTTTAGTATGTTATATCAAATATAACATCTTAATTATCATGCAAAGTCTATTAAGCACTTATTGGATACCGCATGCCCAAGCATGATATTAAGCGTTTTAAATACATACTGGGTGACGCCTACCTAGACAGTTATTTGCGGACGTTATTCTAGTAATTTAAATGACAAATAATTTGACATTTAGCACATAAACAGTATACTTATCAAATAATATACTTTATAATAATAATCGTGGGTTAAACATTTTGAATTTTTTTTTGGACCGATGGGGTCGCGACGCTAATCATTAGAGCTGCGGCGCTAGTGAGGCAGAAACCGAAATTATGCTTCTGCAATGCATTAGCGCCGCGGCACTGGCAAGGCAGAAACGTTTTGGCTTCTGTAGTTCATTAGGGTCACGGCGCTCCACCATGGAGCTGCGACACCTACTGTCCAGTAAGTCCAGAATTTTAAAATGAAGCATTAGGGCCGCGCCGCCGCCTTGAAACCTTAGCAAGCGCCGAGGTGCCGACATCTTGACAAAATGTTTCTATGTTGATTTTTCTAAAATCGTTCGAGCCCTAAATCCAATTTAGGGATCAAATCACAGATCCTTTATCATCACCCACCATTATTAATAATGCACACATCAACCATCATCCATTCTTACCCGTTCTTTGCCGTGTACCGTGCAATGAGCCGGATATCTTCACTTTTGGCTTAGTTAAAGTTAGAACGGAATAACTTCCTCGAGTTAGCGTAGGAGATAATTTAGGGTGACATAAAAATGTCTACTTTCTTCAGCCAAGATTTGTAGGATTTCAAAAAGCCTTGTTTTAATCCAATTTTATGTTTAACCCATATTATTATGTTATTCAATTGTTATATAACCATTGAACCAGCCTGGGCTTTGATACCGCTGTAGGGTTTTGTTGGGTTCAAAACTTATAAGTATGCACAACGGAAGTTTAAAAATTTCTTCTACTTACGCCAATAATTTCTTCTGGTATGATTATATGACAATCGAAACTTGTAACATAAAACATGAACACTTACAGGTTAATAAATCCGGAGTCTTTACTTAGGGATTATACGCGACTGTCCCTTCGACTGCAAGCACTATGCTATGGTGTATTCCTATGTCAAGAAAGCCAGGAAATCTTGACAGAGGTTTGAGAGAGTTTCGTCCTAGACTCTAAGTCTAGAATTAGTTTATAGAGTTGGTATATAAAAATAATGGGGAGTGCTGTATTTATAGTTGAAAATTAGGTCAGAAAAACATTTTAGGTTTAGGCTTAAGCATGGCCCAAAACCCGAGGTGCAGTGGGCCAGTCCGACTGGGCTCACTGTCCAGTCGGCGCAGCCTAGCAGGTGCCGCAGCGCCTTACGTAAAATTTCGTTTCCCGTTTTCATTTAATATATATATTCAACACATTAAATCCAAAATCCAATTTTGATTTAATTAAATAATTTCCATCTAATAGAAATTATTCCATAGTTATTATCAATTTAAATATCTTGATTCCAAATCGAATATTTAATACTTTCTCAACACACCCTTAGATCAAAGAGACAATCGACATAGTGTGACCCTATATGCCTTTATATATCGACACTAATCCAATTTAGGTCCATACGGAACTCCTACACTGCGTCGTACGAAGAACTCAATATATGAAATACATTTATATGAATCCAGCAAATATAACCTTTAGATGATAAATTTCTTTCATTCGCGACACACTCAATCAAGCTTAGGATTTGCCATGTGTCTATCCAAATGGCTTGATCACTTTATCTCATCTATATTAGTCGACAACTAGATCATATTCTAAATATGTCTCTTGCATTGGCCAATGACTTGGTCGACCTAATATCACTGAGAAGTTGAGTGCTCTCTCAAATATCCAATCGAGGAATGAATCATATTCTTGTCTCAACTACCACCTTAATTTACATCATAATGCACCAAACACAAGCCGTATCTTATCCTATAAGGAGTTTAAGCTTAGGACAGGGTCAAAGTACATTACGCTGTAAACAAGGTGCGTATTGACCTCAAGTCAAATGACCTTCATCTCCCACACACTAATAACATTTTAGACATGTATAACAAATAGTTTATCAGCAGGGTATACCAATACTTTTCAAAAGTATCCATGTATCTATCACTAATAACCATTATTAGTAGCAGGTGAGACATACTACATTCTCCAAGAATGTGACGCAGACCACATGTCGACTTATAACATATCATCGATATCCCATTCTCGATGATCATTAGTCGAGGCTATTTTATAGTTACGCTCTATCATCAATATCTCACTCTATTAATAACAACGTAAGCTCAAGGGATGCACATTAATGAATAATTACAAACAATTAATTAATAATTCAATAATTGTAAATGTCATAAATATTAATCTTATTAATAATACGAATATGTTCAAATACATTTGTCCCTAATAATGATTGTCTCTAGGACATACATACTTTCACATTATATATACATTAGATGAATAAGCATTATGCTTGAGTAGTCTAGTCTAGCTCTTTCAACTAATGTAGATATTATCTCCTAGTAGTACAATTACATAGGAACTCCTATTTAATGATGTAACTAGAGATTCACACACATACGGGCTGATGTAACTAGAGATTCACACACATACGGGCTGATGTGACTATAGATTCACACACACACGGGCTGCTCATGTAGAATCCTTCTCCAGGTGGTATTGTCTAATATCCCCCTCAAAATGGAGTTGGGGTGTTGCACTACTCCAAGCTTGGTGCGTAATGTTCGAAACTAGAGTTTGGACAATGGTTTGGTTAAAATAAAATATCCGCAACATGATGCAGCGAAGGAAATTTGGCAATCATCACACCTTTGAACAACCTGCGACATACCGAAGCACACATTTCACATAATCCCATTGGACCTCTATGAGTTTTTGCATAAATTGACAAAGGTTATTCACAACGTGGGATATCTCTGGCCTAGTAAGGGTCAAGTATTGAAGGGCTCCAACAACACTTCTATACTCGGAGGCAACAAACATATCACTTGTAGCCTCATGAAGATTGTGCTTCCATGAAAGAGGAGTGGAAATAACTCTAGCAGAGGTCATCTTGGGACGTTGAAGTATATCAAGTGCATATTTTGTTTGACTCAAGAAGAGACCATCTACCGTTCTTGTTACTTCAATTCCAAGAAAGTAATGACCGGAGTCCCATATCCTTTATCGCAAATCTAGAGCTCAGTTTGCGAATGAGTTCATCTAACAGGGAAATATGACTTCCTGTTAACATGATATCATCAAAGTATATAAGGAGCAAGATAGTACCGTGAGATGAATGTAGTACGAATAAGGATGGGTCTGCCAGGCTACATGAAAATCCAAGATGAAGAAGAAAGGTACTAAATTTTATGAAACCATGCCTAGAGAGCTTGTTTGAGGCTGTAGAGTGCTTTTTTGAGGCGACAAACGTGATTGGAGAAAATTGAATCGTTGAACCCCGATGGTTGTTCCATGAAAATAGTTTCTTTGAGATCGCCATGGAGGAAGGTATTTTTGACATCAAGTTGTTTGATAGTTCAGTTTAAAGTCATGGAAATAGACAAGACAATGCAGATGGTTGTGGCTTTTACTACCGGGTTAAAAGTATCATCAAAGTCGACTCTCTCAATTTGATTATAACCTTTGGTGACAAGGCGTGCCTTGAAGCGTTCCTTAGACCCATCAACCTTGAGTTTAGTTTTGAACACCCTTTTTGAACCAACAATGTTCATATGTGGTTGGCGAGGAACTAAATCCCAAGTATCATTTGATTTTAGAGCTTGAAGCTCCTCGTGTATGGCTGTCACCCAATGAGGATGAGATAGTGCTGCCTTAATTGTTTTCGTTTCTTAGGTGTCAAGGGACACCGATGCAACATGTGTTTGAAAGGTTGGGTTGGACATTAATCGAGTTTGGGCTCGTGTAAGCATATGATGGGTTTAGGAGGGACTATTGGAGTGAGCAGGATATAGTGTAGGATTAGAGGGGCTCTCATGTGTAGTTGTAGTGCATGGTAAGGGTGGCAAATCCATAAATAAATCAATGTTTTGCATAATTAAGGGGTCAATAGAGGGAGAATTTGTTGAAGGAAGTAAAGTGTAGTGTGTAGTTGAGCTTGACATACCGATGCTATCATTTTGTGGATTTGATGGAGCATGTTCATGGGGCACAAGGTGATGCATTGCTGCTGAATCTTCAAGCAATATATGAGATGGATCAATATTTTGTGGAGCTGTAAAAATATGCATGGAGGACATATCAATGTGAGGATCCAAATGGTGCAAGCTCTCATCATCCACTTTATCCTTTACAGTAGGTAAAACCTCTTCTTTGTGGCAAAACTCTTGAAATATATTGGCATGAAAAGAACTAATGTACGGACTAGAAGACACATAAGGTAAACAAAGTTCATCAAATATAACATGTCTTGAAATAAAAACCTTTCGCGAGGATGGATGATAACATCTGTAACCTTTGTGTAGTAGATATAGCCTATAAATACACACGTAAACGTTTTTGATTGGAATTTATTTTTATTGTGTCCCTTGATATAAGAAAAACATCTGCATCCAAAGACTTTCAAAAGTATTGTAATCAGATTCTAGTCCATATAACTTAGAGAAAGGAATCACATGCTCAATGTAGAAGTAGGCATTCGATTTATCAAAAAAAATGCAGTCATAAAAGCTTCAACCCATAGAAATAATGGTAGATTTACATTAAAAATTAGTGTGAGGCCAGTTTCTTTAATATGTCTGTGTTTTCTTTCTGCTACTCTGTTTTGCTATGGTATATGAGGACAAGAAATTTATCTTTTAATTTTACGCTGAGCTAAATAACTGATGAATTGTAAACTGCTAAACTTGTCACCCCCGTCACATTGAAATAATTTAAGCTTCTTGGAAAATTGATTTTCTACTAATTTGTGAAAATTCATAAAATGTAACACTCCGTAAATACGGATTAGGTGTGAATATTGTTAAATTATTATTAATGTTACATTTTAGATATATGAAGTCCTATCAAGAATATTTTTGATGGAAATAGTTGAGTTAAGACCAAGGCGAATAGTGAAGTGCTTAAGCTTCAACATAATCGACTAAGTTTAAGGTAGGTCTGACTTCCAGCCTATTTAAGTGTAAATCCTTTGAGAATTAGAGAAACCTTAAGTATGAAAGTTGTATCCCTTTGAAATACCTTTCCAAAGATATAAGGTGGAGCTCAAACGGAATTGTGAGTAAAAAGTCCAATTTACTGAAAGGACGTAAAGTAGTCTGTTGGACTGATATGCCTCGCATATCGCATATGCGACCGCATTTATGGACGCATTTCGACCTAAAATTTTCATGCATTCTATTTGAATATGTGATGGGAAATGCTCTGGCCTCCATATGCGACACAAACCCTAGGGCGGAACAGACCCACCTATAAAAACCCCTGAACGTAATCGTTTTCTTAAGTCTTTCATCCCACTTTGTTTTGGGCAACTTTTTGAGAGAAAACTACCCTAAGGCTTCCCCAAAACATATAAAGTAAGTTCTTGGTCAATTCCCATCATTATTACATCAATCTAACATCAAATTAACCTTAGTTCATCTCTCCAAATCCTAGATTCTTGAAAAATCAAGAGATGAGAAGGAGGAACGAGTAGAAATTCGTCTAAAAGGTATGAACATCAGTTTACCTGATTTTGTTGATGAATTTTAGGCTAGTATAGATTATACTACGCGATTATAATCTACGAGTGATTTATATGAGGTTCAAGAACAAGTTTTTAAGGTTTTGAAAAACTTAGTTCAAAAAATTAAGGAAAACTCGTAGAAACGATAAAAGTTCTAATATTTATCATCCTTATCAGTTGTAGAGTGATTATTGAACGTGGAGGAATACATTTTCTAGTTTTAACGAAAATCAAGGTATGTCTCTTTTCGAACATACTTTTTCAACCTTTAAAAAAATGGGTTTTGGGTAAGGTTTCATATGCGTGAGGGACAAGCCCTCATGGAGCCTTAGATATATCAATTTGTGATTTTTCCTATCAAAGGAGTATTGAAACTGAATTATAGAGATTTAACCGTTGAACATGATTTGCTCCTATAATGGATGGTTTAAACTTATTTTTAATAGCTTGGGTCTTAATGTGTTTTACCCATGAACGAGTTTTGGTGAGTTGAAATTTGATTAATGATTGAACATGGTTTCTAAACAGTTTAATGACATGATCTTATTAACGAGATGATGAACATAATTCATAATGAACAATTTGACTATCATATTATGATTTGAGATTCAGCTTTTATGCCATGATTTGTGAATTCGGCCATCAGCCATGATTGATGATTCAATTGATATACCACGACTTGTGTTTGGGCCTGTATGAGCAAGCTGTGCTAGTTCAGAGGACGATTAGCCGTTATGGATCCTAATCTATCGATACGAGTATTGATGTGTCTGTCCAGAGGATGATTGACCTTCAAGGCATGTAGCCTGATGCATTTATTGCTATCCTAGTCTAGATGATGATTAGCCTCCGTGGAAAACTAACCCCGCTGTATCTATTGCTATGCTAGTCCAGAGGATGATTAGCCTCCAAGGGATGGTAGCTTTGGTGCATCCATTGATTGTTCGCCCGTGAATTGACATGTGTTGATTCTTGGCTTGTTGATGATTCTGGCTTCGTAAGTGAAGACTTAATATGATAAAGGGTAAATGAGCTAAGCTTGTTATGTTCTTTTTTATTGGTTTCTTCCTTGATGATTTCACTAAGTTTACTGCTTACTCTATCTTTGGGATTTCGAACTCTTTTGAAAAAACATAAGGTAATGAGAACGACTTAAAGATTCAAAGTGATTATATCTTCATCATTGACTTATATTGGATGTTCATGAGATGTTATCATTTGTTTTGAACCGTTTCTCAATATTGTTTTAATTACACTCATTACTTATATATTTTGCTATTAACCATTATCTCGGAGACACTCATTAAGTACCCAGTACTCAGGCATACCATTGTTATTTTTGATGGTGTGTCAGGTAACGAAGAAGAGCATGTTCTTGATATGCCTACGACTTAGGAGAACTTGCTGCTTTCGAGACTATTCAGTGAGCTCACATGATTGTTCGTGGGTCACCATTCTATCTTTGTTTTATTAGCATTAGTTTTCAGGTTGCGTCCTGAAGTTAGACTATTTCCTTTTATCATCTTAGAGGCTCCATAGATAGTCGTTGTTTTGTGGGTATTTGGCTGAGGTTGTTATTCGACTCTCATAGGCGTTGCTATATTTTGACAACTTATTATTTATAGACTTCCTGTTCTTATTTCGTAAATTGTGATCATGATTTCATTTAGCTATTTATGCATCATTTGATTGAATAATGAAATATTGTTAAAAGAGGTAAATGTTTAGTGACTTATAAGGTACTTCCGGTGTTGTGCATAGCACCGGATGTCTGTTACGTCCAGGGTCGGGTTTGAGGCATGACACCCTCTACGGTATTCACAAACTGATTAAAAGTAGGGTATGGTGGTTTACCCAACATCACAGTACAAAAGGGTCTTGTATTATTCTCCAAGACCTACTTTGCTCTCTTCGTCTATTGGTTTGCAGATAGCCATCAAACTGTCACAGATTCCTTTAAATTCCTTTATATACTCATCAATGGATTTGGACCCCAATTTTATAGTTTGAGTTATTGCTTCAACTGAAGAGGTAGGTATCCTCAAGACAAGCCTACATCTGTTTTGCCGTTGAACAACCTATAATAAGGAAATTGACTCTTCTATCATTGTTCCGGAAAGCCAACACCTAACAAGAACATCTCGTTCTTCTAATTATGTGAACTTTGTGTTTAGATTAGTTTCTCCTTTCTCATCTTCAGTGATCTCGGTGAAGAGTCCTCTTTGATGACCTTGTCAATTTTCAAGGTCTGCATAAGCTGAAGGATTTGCATCCTTCAAACAGAGCAATTTGATTGTTTTAACTTAATGGAACAAATTGCAATGAATTGGTGAAGTGAAGAGGGTGAGAGAGCTAGGGTGGTGCTAGAGGATGCTGCCATGGTTGTTTCGAAAAGGTAAAGAGGGACTTCAGGATCATTTATTTTTAGTTTAGCTCAGACTCTTGATACCATGAAGAAATATTCGAAGAGAATAAGCTTTGAATATTAGCTCTCTGGCTTGATCTCTACATACATATTACATGATCATTATATATACATTACATGAAGAAGCATTATGCTTGAGTAGTATTGTCTATATCTCTCACCTAATGTAGATATTAGCTCCTAGCAGTACAATTACATAGGAACTCATATTCAATGACGTAACTAGATATTCACACACACGGGCTGCTCATGTAGAATCCTTCTTCAGGTGGTATTATCTAATAAACGTAGCTAATTGACTTATATTCTGTATACGAGGTTGTTATTAGCTTAAAGACATCTTAGAGATAAAGTCGACCGCAATTTAATAAGATAATAAAATACATGCTTACCAATTAAAGTCATGTCTAAAATGTTCACGGTCAACATGATGAATGCACTAATCTACAAGAGGAAAAAGATTATAATTCAAACCGTGGTTCCGAGTTCAAATATTACGTTCTAATTAAGTATACGTTTGACCATGCAATTTGGAGCTCAAATTTAAACTTTTGATTTGAAATCAATGTTTGTTTGTGACATTTGAACAAAACATAGAACTTTGATTTCAAATTATGATTTCAAATTCCAAATTCTTCGAAAAGTAAGATTTCAATTTCAAGTTTGTGATTTCAATTTTTTAACTATTTAAAACTTGACTTATAAATTTATATTTTGTAAAAATAAAAAAGATTCATGCTCGACGTAAAGAGACTGTATGTACCATGTAGAAGATTATATTAAATAATAGCTAGTTACTACTATTTTTGATATATTGGACCAATGGATCTTTGTAAAATTATTTGTATTTAAAAAAATGTAATAACATGTAATTGCAAACATTTATTTATAAAAGGAACATGGAGATATGCGCTTTATTAATGTGGAGCCTTAGACTATTTTGCTACCTTGTTTATGAACAATTTGCTAATTCGGACAAATTATATAAGAGTTGAGAAGTTTTGATAGTTTTCACAAATTATGCGAGTTTTGATAGTTTTCACAATCCGTGGAATTTTCATATTTATAAGAAAAAGTACAACTTTTGAGATCCAAATTGCATGTACAAACAAAATTTCATACTTTAAATCAAACCTAATTTGAAATCATGGTGAAACGAGCCATAAGTCTTCAACTATACATGTACATTTTTTAAAAGTAAAATGGATTACATTGTTACTGAATGCCCAAAGATTGTGAAGTATATGCAAGAGTTTACAAAAATCAGCTACTCTACCATAAGAGATACTGATGAAGTTCATAATGCTTTCCATATCAATGACATTGCACATATTGCAGCAAAGAAGATGTATATTAAACTTAAAGATAATAATATTTTGTCTTGCTTTAAGAAATCTTTGATATACAAACACTTGGCTATGTTGCTAAGGAGCATATTTATTTTGCTGGACAACCTAACATACTTGCACCACATGCAAACACATTGAATTCCTTATGTGTGAAATGAGACATTAAACCCGAAAAGTCTATAACATATCTGAATTAGCCGCCAAAACAAATTACACTCAAGACCCAAAATTCTATTTGTGCCGTGAAGGCACCTACCCTGAACCCGTAGGCGAATCCCAAACATGCAAGGCAAAATACATGAATAAAAGTGCAGAAAAGTAAAGGAACACCTAACGTACTGACAAGGTCTTAATAGCTTAATACATATAAGTCTAAGTCAACTCCCCAAAATCTGAAAGTCATAAGCACAAGAGCTTTCTAAATACGATTACAAGTCTGAATACTTAACACAATACTGTCTGAAATAAATAAGACAAAAATAAAAGGGATAAAGGGGAATCCAGTGCTGGGAAGGCATCGACACCTCAACCTAGACTCCAAATCGGCTCTCCAAGCTCTAAACTACTATGATCCACTCGCTCTCGGATCTGTACCTACATACAGAAGGTGCAACAAGTGTAGAGTGAGTACGAAAAGCACGTGTACCCAGCAACATCCTTGACCGACCCTAACATAGAGATGGCGAGAGTTGGTACTTTCTGATACTTCTCTATTTGCTTAGTTAGGTAAGATTAAATAGTTCAAAAGCTTTTAACATTGAAATAAGATTCTACGACTAAGTCAACCACAAATATCATCGATGTTATCGAGAATAATCATAAAGTTCCAGTCTTTACTCAAAAGAGTCAAGTATAACCACAAAGATCCAACCTATACCCAATTAGTGCGTCTAACCCACAAAAGATCTATCTTTTAATCTTTTACATTAAGAAACCATAAAGATTTCATCTTTCTTCCATCCTAGGCAAGTAAAACCCTAAAAATTGCACCTTTATATCAATTGAGCACATATGGCATAAAGTTCACATCAACAGGTATAAATGATATACAATGCAAGTGATATGTATGCTATGCAATGACCATATGCACCCGATATACACACGCTCCCGCAGTAGGTTTGACGTGACTATGAGTGGCTCATGAGGTCTATATACCCAGCTAGAATCATTTCCCATGAGGTCCTAGCTTCGTGGCTGTAATATCATCATCATCATAATTATTATTTTCATGTACCATATCCAAATACCCGACCTTCAAGGCCCCTTTTCTGTATCTCATCAATCAATGCCAATAATATCATGAATGTATGAAATGGATATGTGTACACCATGCAGATGCAAAATATGAATTAAGTTATCAATACAAGTTTCTTTCCAAGATTTAGACGAGATGTAGAGTGATGAATGCATAACAAGTCATAATCAAGAAACTATCAATCATGGCTAACATAGCCCAAGTAAACAACAGTCATACTAACTTAAGTAGATTTACACACCACTTTTTGAGGCCTAAAGGCTAAACACATAGTCTCTGTCACAAGTATAACTACTTTACATTTTAATAACTGTTTATAAGTACACTAGTACCCGCACAAGTGTTCATCACCTCACGTGTACGGGACCCCAAATTCCCCATTACACCCCTTAATTCATTAACCAATACACAAATACTACAAAAGTATCTTGCATTGCACCAATATATATGTACATATTTTCTTATCGAGCCGCGCTATAGTTGGTTAGGCATACACTTATACATGCACACCACTACAGTTGGGTATGACATTACTGAGTCCTATATGGTCGATACGTTATGATGAGATTGTCCCACGGAGAGGCTTGATACTATAATATATGGCCCTATAGAGTGACTCGATTTTACTTACATGCATATATTCATGGTTAGGTTAGTTAGAGTTTCAGGTTGACTTTGGTATCATTCAATTGTATTAATCTTATTATTTATCTATTTTACCTTCCTTATATTTTAGTACATCTTTCGTACTAACGTCCTCTTTCTGGGGCGCTGCATTTTATGACCGCATGTTCAGGTAATTGGTTTGACGAGCCCCTCCTCAATAAGGTCATTGTTCATCTTGGGTTGGAGCACTCTTCTTTTGGAGTTGCTATCTATGTTTTGGGCATGCTTTTATGTATATATCATGGATGTGGTGGGGCTATGTCCCGACCTGATTATTTTGTTATATGACTCTGAGAGGCTTGAAGACTAGTAGGTTATGCATTTTCATTTTATATGGCCTTGTCGGCCTTTTTGTTAGTCTGTTGGTACTATTTCTATGGCCTTGCCAGCCTTTTGCTATTGATCATTGCCTTATCGACCTTATTGTATATATACATATTATTTTTACTGTCATTTGTTCAGGTTGCTATATATTCAGTTTCTTTTATGATTGCCATTATGAGGCCTTGTCGTCCTAGACAATTATATGTTCTTGCCAGGATATACAGGTGGTACGCTCGGGCCGTTCAAGCATCGTGTGACGGCCAGCCCCCCCGAAGCTTGGATGTGACAATCTTAACCATTCGTTCCTCATAATTCTCCCACCTAATTAACTTGGCCTCTCTAACTACGTCTGCACTCTGTGGGAAAGAAGAACCCGTGGCAGCCATCTGTGCTGCAATTAGACGAAGAGGACAAATAAACTCATTGGTGAATCTTCTCACCTTCTCAGTCTCATCTAGAATAGTCACCAAAGCATGGCGAGACAATATATGGAACTGTGTCTCGTACTCTATCACAGTTATACGCCCCTGGTGTAACCCCTCAAACTGAGCTCTCCTCCTCTCTCTAACACTGCGAGACACAAACTTGTTCAAGAAGGCCTAAGTAAATGAAGCCCAAGTAAGAGGAGGGGACCTTGTTGGTCTGGTCTCAACATATGACCTCCACCACTGCATGGTAAGTCCAATCATCTGAAAAGTGGTGTTGTCTAGTCCACGAGACTCCACTAACTTGAGGTTGTGCAACCTCTTATGATATCTAATCAATAACTCATAAGCATCATCCTCTAGGTCTCCATCATATCTAGGAGGATCACATTCCTGAACCGCTCAAACATCTTCTGCTCCTCCAAGGATATCATGGGCTGAGTAGATGGGGGGTGAACAAGACAAGGCACTGTCACACTTAAGAAGTAAGGAACCTAGGAGGTGCTGGCTGAACCCTTGGTGTCTTTAATCTGGGTATAGCCATATGATAATGAGTCTGTCCTCCAACCTTAGTCTGTGATCCATCAGATGTGTCCGACAAAACACCCTAAGCTATAGTCTCAAGAAAGCTTATCATATGAACCAAAAGTGTACTGAAGCACCAGTGTACCAATAAAACCTGAGGGTGCCTGAGTTGGCTCTGCCCCATCGACCTGAACCTAATCATCCTCATCGATCGGAATTTGATCCTCTAGAATAACCTCCAACTATGGAGACTTTACCCTAACAGGGTGTTGACACCTAATGTTTACCCTCCATTACTCTCATTTAAGTATTCAGAGTTCCTGAGTTATAAACGGAGTAAAATATGCATTTTACAAAGCGAAAAATAATTTTACAAAATTATCTCGGTGACATTTTGCCATTTTATTTGGCAAAATATCATCGAATATATTGTTGTATATCATTTGCATATTTTTACATATTTTTTAGAAATAACTATCAATTCTTATCGGGGTCTGACTGTTTCTCTTGCTTTTGCTTGTGCTTATGCTTTTTCTTGAGCCGATGGTCTTTCGGAAACAACCTCTCTACTTACCAAGGTAGAGGTATGGTCTGCGTACACTCTACCTTCCACAGACCCCACATTGTGGGATTTCACTGGATATGTTGTTGTTGTTGTTGTTCGTGGTGGTGGTTATTTAATTAATCGTCTAAATTAATCATATCAAGTTGATAAATATTTTACTCTGTGAAATTAAGAAAATTGATTAATTAACTAGGGTGTCAAATATCATCTTGTTTTATCTCTCAATTGTTTTAATTAGGAAAGATTTTGTTTATTGGGTTTATATTTTAATTTCAACCTCAATTTGATTTAATTGATCCGTTTTTCCCATATTTGAAATGGAAGTGGCCATATTTTAAATTGATTGATGGTCACATTTGCATAAAAATTATAGTATCCCAACCCCTTTTATTTTAGTAATTTTGGGCCGTTTTCTTTTTCAGTTTTGACCAGGCCCAAGTCCTTAAAGGACCGAGGCCCAGCCCAAATGCCGCTTAAATCGTCGAAAAGGGCAAAAGCCCTCCCTGCTCGGCCATTTCAGGCAAGGCATTAATTGCCTTCGTTTGTCTCTGCCGGTACACAACCAGGTAAAGTGAAAACCACCCTTATCTCTCATCTTCTCCCTTATGCGAGGTCTTAATGGGATTTTGTCTCATTGAGAATGAAAAGCAAACATTTTCATTGGTTGATTTTCTTTTTCCTTTCAATTTCACTCAAAAATCTATTCTCCCACATCGGTTGGGATGAATATTTGGGGCTTTTTGGGGCCTATAAAAGGAATCCCATCCCTCTTGCAAACCAAGTGTTGAATGAGTTAAAATTTCTGACTTTTGAGCAACATAAGTCTCTAGATTCGGATTTTGCGACTTGGGATCAGCCATTGCTGAACCTTAATAACTTCTTCTATTTTTTCTAAGGTTTCATCAGTCTAAAAATTTTAATTTTCTCTTTTCGTGTGGCTGAGTTCGTGGGGATAGGGATAAGAAGCTTTTCACTCCGAATTTTCGATCAAAGTTGCGCACAAAGAAGGTGAATTCGAATTCCTCATATTCATTTTATTTACGATATTAAATTGTGGTTTGAGCATGATTTGTTTCAAATGAATTATATACTGGTTATGTGTATACTTAGATTTAGTTCTATAAGTTGATTAAGGGGTCTGAGTAGGCTGTTAATGTCTTAGACATGATTCAAGTATGTGAACTGTTAGATTTATGTTCAATATGATATAGTTTTTAGATATAATCTTCTATGCTGCTTTAGCATCTTATTAGTGAAATTAGGGTATAGATTAGTTAAATGATTAATGTAATAGATAAATGTGATGTCTGTCTTACTGCTTAGTTCATGATAACTGGGTAATTGTTTGCTAGTCTGTTTAGTTAACTTCTAATACTTAGATATGATGTATTAACTACATGATTGGTATTACATTTAGTATAATGAAGTATATGCTGTATTAGTACTTATTTAGTGAAAGCATAATGTAGATTAGTTAAGTGTTTAGCATGATATAATGCTTGTTTCAAAAAAAAAATCACGATCTTAGGATAGATGAAATTTGAATGTATGACTCTGGTTATTTCCTGTACATGTTTGAGATCACATCAGTAGTGACAACATAATTTTGATTTTCTTTAGGAACTTAGACATATGTTTATAACCTGTCTACATGTCTTTTCTGTGATTTATGAGTAGTATGGGATAAACATTTGCTTTGAGTCATTAATAGCATGCCTACAAGTCTGTGTTAATGAATTTAAGATAGTAAAGATGTGATGAGAAGCTTTGTGTATGTATGTGTTGGTTTCTGGATGTTGTTTGATCATGTTGGGTTCAAAGAATGTTGAAATCAACCTACCTTGTTGAGTTCTTTTAACTAGTTCATCCTCCTAATAGGTGTTTGGTCTGTTTGTTAATTATGGTATGCTAGTTAGCCAACTTGTTAACATGTTTGAGAATCATCTTTGACCATATAGTACCTTGTCTGTAGTGTCATTCCTTATCAACAACAATAAAAATATACCTAGTGAAATAACACCACATGGGGTCTGGGGAGGCAGAGTGTACACAGACCTTACCCTTACCAATGTATGGAGGCTATTTTTGAAAGACCCGCGGCTCAAGAGAAAGCATAGAAAGAGGTCAGATAAGGACAAGAAATTCAAAGCAATATGAAAATGGAAATAACGAAAGTGACACAGATAAAATAGGATAGTCAAAGTATGAGAAATACCAGATAGTAGTAAAAACCAAAGAACATGAAACAATAGAGCAATACTGCGACTACTAATATGAAAGGATGAGTAATACTACCTACTAGCGTTCTACCCTAATTTGAGTCCTCAATAACCTCCTATCTAAGGTCATGTCCTCGGTAACCTGTAACTTCTTCATGTCCTGTATAATTACCTCTCCTTAATACTTCTTCGGTCTACCCCTACCTCTTCTAAAATCGATCGTTGCTAACCTCTCACACCTCCGCACTACGGCATCTGTGTTTCTCCTCGTCACATGCCCAAACCATCTTAGTCTCCCTTCCCACATCTTGTCATTCACCGAGGCCACTCCCACATTATCTCGAATAGCCTCATTCCTAATCCTATATCTCCTACTGTGCCCACACATTCATCACAACATTCTCATCTCTGCAACTTTCATCTTTTGAATATGAGAGATCTTGACTGGCCAACACTCTGCCCCATACAACATAGTCGATCTAACCACCACTTTGTAGAACTTGCCCTTAAGATTTGGTAGCACCTTCTTAACACATAGCACTCCGAAAGTGAGCCTCCATTTCATCCACCATCCACTAATACGCAGTGTGACATCATCGTCAATCTCCCTGTTTCCTTGTTAATAGACCCAAAATACTTGAAACTACTTTTCTTCTTGATGGCTTGGGTACCTAGCCTCACTTCTACGTCAGACTCACGTGGTGCATCACTGAACTTACATTCCAAGTACTCTGTCTTGGTCCTACTTAACTTGAACCCTTTAGACTCCAGAGTTTTTCTCCTACCCTCTTGCTTAGCGCTAACTTCGCTGCGAGTCTCATATATCAGGACTATGTCATCCGTGAAAAGAATACACCATGGCACCTCCCCTTGAATTTGCTGCATCAATCCATCCATCACTAAGGCATATAAAAATGGTCTAAGAGCTGATCCTTGATACAACCCCATCACAATCGTCCTACTGTCCTTACCATGGTCTTGGCTCCATCATACATGTCCTGGATCGTCCTAATGTATGCCACATGTACATTTCTAGCCTCCAAGGATCTCCATATAACCTCCCTTGGAACTTTGTCATATGCCTTTTCTAGGTCGATGAATAGTATATGTAAGTCCCACTTCCTCTCTCTGTACTGCTCCACCAGTTCCTTACAAGATGAATAGCTTCTGTAGCTGATCCGTCCGACATGAATTCGAACCGGTTATTTGAAATAGACATGCCTCTCCTCACCCTCATCTCCACCACCCTTCCCACACTTTCATAGTTTGTCTTAGCAACTTGATAACTCTATAGTTGTTGCAACTCTGGATATTACCCTTGTTCTTGTACAAAAATCATTACACTCGACCTCCATTCTTCGGGCATCCTCATTGTCTTAAAGATGACATTAAACAACCTAGTCAGCCACTCCAAACTTGCCATGCCTGCGCTCTTCCAAAATTCCCCAGTAATCTCGTTAGGCCTGATCGCTCTTCCCCTGTGCATCTTACAAACAACACCATTAACCTCCTCAACCTTAATACTCCTACAATACCCAAAATCACGATGCCTATCAGAATGTTCCAAATCTCCCAACGCAATGTCTCTATCCCCTTATTCATTAAAGAGTTTATGTAAGTATGACTGCCATCTCCGTCTAATGAGAGCTTCTTCCACCAATACATTGCCAACCTCGTCCTTTATGCACTTCACTCGATCCAAATCATATACCCTCCTCTCCCTCGCCTTGAACAACTTCTTATCCCCACCTTTGTCCTCTAGTTCAACATATAGGCGTTCAAAAGCTGCCATTTTTGCCATTGAAATCGCCAACTTCACCTCCTTCCTCGCCATCTTATATAGTTCCCTATTCATCCACTTCTTCACCTCATCCTTTCTTTCTATCAACTTCACATACGCCACCTTCATTGCTTCCACCTTCCCTTGAACTTCTCTATTCCACCACCAGTCCATTCGATGCCTCCCCCCGACTACCTCTCGAGACCCTAGCACCTCCCTAGCTACTACCCTAATGCAACGGGCTATCCTATCTCACATACTAGTTGCAACCCCGTTGCTCTCCCAGGCCCCCATAGCCATCAATTTCTCCCCATGTTTGATAAATGAAATATGGTCCTATGTGTTTAGTTTATCCTAAATAGCCCTTGCATATCTGAAGTGCCGCCCATATGTGGTTGTCTGATCTCCCCTGTTTGTCTCATATGTTTACTGAGCTGGTTATACTCTTTCCCTTTCTGTTACATATTGAAACATGTCCATAATAGGCTGTTACACCTCTTAAGTTATTTTGTGTCATCCCCTGTCTATTAAGTTGCTCAAATGGTTATTGCATTAGCACTTTACTATCCACTTCATATTAAGTCATAACCTCTACTTGCATTTCATTTAGCCCATAATCCTGTTTCATGTAGTAAGCATGTGTACGGTATAACCTAATGTCGAAATTTCTTGAATGAATGAAGAGTTTAGCATATGATTGGAATAGTTCTCACCTAGGAATAAAGATGTCTTTGCCTCTTAAAATTTGCATACACATGTCTAAACTGCCTATTTAGGAGTATGTGTTTTGTTTTATCCTGGTTTGTGGAGCCAGTCATGTGAGCATGCATATTTAACAAGTTATCTAATATGTGTGTGTTGGGAATAATCATGGTCTTAGTGTGCTGCTACTGTCAAGTTCCCCTTGAATACATGCTAAACCGTTATCAATATCTTGGATCAACCTTCCCTATCCCCTGTAGTTAGTTTTGTGTGAAATCTGGATGGGCTCTCAAGACTTCCTCCTTTTTCCTTACCTTCAGTTGAAGCATGTGACCTCTGGGTTGACTTGAGAGGGCTTGCATCTGGTTTTTCCTATGTGACAATTAAAGTGTGAACCTAGTTTTTGTTTGTATCTTCTATATATGTGCCAACCAGATTTCTTCCATCTAGTTTTGTGTTTAAGTTATGAGATTATGAAGCATGTTACATAGTCTGGTGTATTTATTTTCTTTCTCCATATGTTGGTGTGCCCAGTATGATTATCTTTTGTTTAGGCCTAAATCTGAGCATGTTAATGGGATTCGTTTGGTTAGATGTTAAGGTATCTGGGAATCCCTTCTTGCTGTATCTGGGTATGCTCTTCATGTCTGTACCGGCCTGATATTTGTGCAATTATTTTCTTTCCTCTTGTTGAAACTGTATCTGCCCATTGTGCCTATTGTTAGCTTGTTTGTTTTGTTTGAATCATGTGGGATATCTCCATTTGCCCTTCTCTCATAGATGTATGGACCTAGTTATGGCTTGTTATCCCTCCCCCTCTATCTGATTTGTTGGTTGAGACGTGATATACCTCAAGGTATTTTGAGTATACACCCAGCGTATACAAGAGCTGTATATTTATGTATGTCGTTCATGTATATCATGCATATTATGAATATCCTAAGTATACCAACCTTTATGTATATCTAAGTGTATATCAGATGCATTCCTGTACATTTGAGTATGTGGGCATGTATTTAAATTAGCCCATCACGTATTTTGGGCTGAATATCGTTTCTTTAGTCCGACACTCATAACGTTGGGCCTGTCCTGTTTCACTCCTTGAAAGCGAAGCTCAATACTTATTAGATAAGGTCGGACTGATTGTCTTTTGGGCTTGTTTGTTTTCTAGGTTGTTAATATAAATTGTTCTCGCATGTATGTTTAGTTTTACATTAATGTTTATTTAAATATATTATTTTGATAACCCCTAGGTATTTTCTAACTCTCTTGTATGTTTTTCCCTCTCCTTTTGCATGCCTCGTGAGCCTGGTGGGCCCACATTCTCCTTGAAATTGCGATTGATTGAGTCGTTGGGCCCGAGAGCCCAACAACACCATTCTTCATAGAGTCTGATAGCAAGAAGGCCAACCATGGGTAAAAATGGTAGAAGACCCACTCATGGGTGAAAATGACCTAGAATAAATATGAATTTCCTTTATACAGTAATTGGTGGGCCGTTATACCCACCAACCTGTTGCTTTATTTTATTTTTTATATGTATTTGCTTATGTTTAAAAACTTTAAATGTTATTGGAACCCTTAAGTAGAATCTAATTACATAGAGTCACTACTTTTATGTTTTTAGAAAATAAATGAATGTCCAATTTCGTATAGTTAAATGAAATCATTTTTTTTCCGACTATTTGTTCATATATTTCTAAGTCTTTAAAAATAAGCTTTGCAAATAAACGAGAATAACTAGGTTTAAAATTTACAAAAAGAAATTTTGCATAAGCTTTAATCAAGTCTTAAATTAATGTGTTTCTAAACTAAGTTTGTAATTGCTTTCAATAACTTGAAAATATCCTTTATTAATCCCAGAGTTCAGGTAAAAGAAACAAACCCCCTTAATGGCTGACCTCCTATAAAACCAAAGATATATTTTTGAACTTCTTGTTTTGTTTTTTCAATATTTGGAAATACACAATTCATTTTTTCTATATTCTTCATGAAAAGATCGCATTTCAAGAGGATTTTTAAGGAAACTATTTCATTTTCAAGTGTCCGTAAAAAGATATTTTTCGCAGAAGATTTGAATGACTATATTTTGAAATATTTTAAACACTAAGCATTTTAAAAGTAATTTTTATTAAATAAGACCCGAGGTCAACCGTATCTTATGGATCCTTAATATCAGGGTGCCTAACACCTTCCCCGGGGATCATTTGAACCCTTACCCGAACTATGGTTTAAATTTAGGATTTTTCTTTATTTTTTGAAAAATCCTTTTAAATATGATTTTCCTAGTTTTCCTTATAAATTAGGTGACGACTCTAAATATTTAAGAGTCTAGAAGTTATTCAGTAGCTTTTATGCCTCCGCATAAAAATGAACCGTAACAGATGATGACTCCGCGGGGGATTAATTAGGTTCTAACCATAAGAGTTCCAATAATATAAAATTACTTTTTTAAATCACTTGTGTGTTTACTTTATTACAAAATATTACTGTCATTCATGCATATCATTTTCTGTTAAATGACAAATCAAACACACTCGCATCAGTGCACAAAGATGATTATGCGGATTCACAATCGTCCTCCAGTAAAAAAGCAAAACTAATTCTTTGGAATCTGTTGAAGATTCGTTGGTTCATTGTCATCCAACAATCAACAACAGTTCACCTCGGGCGGTCTCTTGGGTACCCAAGTCATTTGATTAAGCCCACTCTAGTACAACTAGGATAGAGTTAAGCTAAATCCCTATTAGGAAGACTACCTTTCGTATCCACACGATATTTGAACTGAAGATACGCTCATCCAACTATGTTCTATGTGTGAACATATTTTGCGCGATATAGGTTAAACCATTGTCTGAGGGGGCGGGGCCTAACTGTGTGTTGCCTGTGTAGATGTCTATCAACCTCCTTTTCGACATGGTCATGAAAGCGCCAGAAATGCTGAGGCTGTGGTGGTTTGACTTAGAGGACAAACATCGTAGGGAGATTACATGTTGTCTAGGCCATTTACCCTCCCCCATGACTATGACGGGTTGTAAAGCACTCATCGAGGTCTTAACCGAGTAATGAGATAACGATAGGATGTTGTTTAGGTTCAAGCTTATAGAGATGATCCTGACCTTGGAAGAAATTCGAGATTGCATAGATAGTAATGGACCTTGTATAAGAAGGAGAGAGAAATCCGATCACAACCTCCTAGCTCTAAACAATCCTACTTCGGCTGAAATCGTGAAAATGTTATCCCTATCCCAAGCCTCTTGGTTCTCCGGGGAAACAGTAGCCTTCCGGGACTTGTTCTAACATTTTAGGAAGAAAGAGGGGTTTGCCAACCATTTTCCGGAATTCCACGCTTTCAAAGACTTGGATGCTACCAGACCTTTAACTTTTGCCATCTGTCTATGGGGTACTATGGTGTTTCCTAAAAATCCATACCTCGCCATAAATACTCGAGTCATCTCAGTCACCCATGCTAGCTTCTACGACATAACCAACAATGGAGAAGCCAAATATTTTGACATAGTCCCAGTCATCCTCATTGATATGTACCGAGCCTTGGGTAGATGCAGAAACCAACTTAGGTATTTTTAAGAGTGCAACCTGTTGCTGAAATGGTGGATCCTCAAACATCTCCAAGAAACCGTAGGACCCCCAGTTTTGCCTACCGATAGCAGAAAAAATGACCTAAAAACCCATCTACCAAATTTCGCTGATCGAACCAAAAGAGAGTGGTCCCTCTTTTTCGCGAGTCTCAAAGAAAGGGATATACAATAGAGGTTCACCGACTTTATTTTGACATGGGTTGTAGTTCGAGACAGAAAGTACCCATTCTTGCCACTCATAGGTATCCGAGGGGTTCGCTCATATGTACTGGTGTGGGTTTTGAGACAATTTAGGAGGAATTAATAGGTGCCTCAAGTTGGGAGCATGAGCGATTATGTGATAGACTATGAGGAGGATAAGATTTGAAATGCCGGAGAATATATCCTAGAATAGAACATTCGTCTCATAAATGAGGTAGGGGAAATTACCGAGGATTGTGATGAAGAGTATGAGGAACGGTTGAAAGCCTACTTATGGGAGTTGTCATGCTAGGGATCAACTAGTATCAACGTGTAAGCAACAGAGAGTCCAAAGCCAAAATCAAAGGCAGATGGATTTAGAGGTAGGCTGATGACATGGATTCTAGGTAATTGGAAAAGACAGAGGCTTATAGGAAGACCATAGCGAGTCTAAATGTAGAATTAGAGATCACACACGGGTGTCTAGAGGATCTTGATTAATGGGTAAAAAAATCCTTGGGGGACACTTTACATATGACGTTTCAGGAGAAGGGGTACATAGCGGATGCTTTGTTGATGCAGACACATTTTCGGGTCCACACGACATTTCGACAGGCCAAAAGGGGCCGGACAGACGGAGAGTCATCATCAGCCACCGGAGGACAGTTCTTCTGATTTTTTCATTATGCTTTTACTTCTGATGTAACCCTTCGGGGAGATTATTGTTATTAATGAAATGATTATGAGAACCATGGATTCATTTAACAAATTGGCTCAATTCATGTTCAAACGTTAGAAATGGTCTTGGTTTAACAAGGCCTAGGAGCGCATTTTAATACTGTAATTGCTTGATTATGTGCAAATATATGCTTATGTGCTCTTTTCACACATTTATATTGAATATAATTGATTCGATGTTCCGGGGATCACCCCGAAAATAAATATACAAGAACGTGCCTTAAACCACCAAAACTCCACTCCCAAAAAATGAACCTTACTTACTTAACCCATTTCCATCTCCGAGAAAGATTTACTTTGCTGAGATGGACTCCTGACGTAGTTTGAGCACCGACGTGTCTGCCATCAGCACCAGCAATGGAGAAGAGAGCGAATCTTCACTCAGAAGAAAGATCGTCGAGATTGATGAAAGGATTCCCTTGGTTAAGACAAAGCTGAAAGAAGTTAACCACTTGCTAAACCTCTAGAAGGAGGTGATAGGAATGATGAAAAGTACCCTTGTCAGGATGTCAAGGGACATCTGGGACACCAAGGGCTGAATCTGAGAGTCGACCAATCATAGAAGATACCGTTGCCGCTCCTAAGAGCGATGAAATTCCACTAACGCCAAGTTAGATTCCTACTCCAACCTGGTGGGTTATTGCCCTTAAGGCTTACACTTATCTTTACCGGGTGATGCCCGTGCCTGTGTGAATCTCAGAAGTTTATGATACCATGAGAGCAATAGGGACTGCCCACCCCAGCGATATGAGACTACCCCGTGCGCTTCAGCATACACGCACAAAAGGTGTATGTTTCATATGAATAATCCAGAACACATCGCTCACGAATGTATGCCGCTCAAAAGGAAAATAGTACAACAGATTGACAGTGAGGCTATCTGCCACATCAGGGGTCCCTATTCTATATTAACATATGACCTAGTTACTGGTATGAGAGGCATTGATGCCGATATTCACATGTAGAGTTATGACTTCACCATATTCGAAGACTCCTACATTGAGATCTTCAAGAAATTTGTTGATGCTGAGAAGATCTGTCCTATCGTGACCGCATGGAAACCCTCATCTTCCAAAACCAGCGGATGAAAGGGTTGTCTATAACACTCTCGATCACCAGGTCACAACATTGAGGAAGGCGAGCCATTCAAGTTCGAGTTGGAGCACCTTATTGGCAATGGGGAGATTTGGGTAATTCTTCCTCCTCGTCATGAATTAATGTAGGCTAAGGGCCAAAACATTCGGTTATATGGGTGACAACCGTCCATGGCTTCAAAGAAAAGCCATCTTTTGGGTAGATTTAGGCACCCCAATCAATCAAATGTTATCCCCTCCCTCTTTTATTTGTAAAAAGAACTACGCTAGACCTGATCTTCCCGATGAGGGATACGCAGAAAGCCCATATCGGGCCTGGTCTTGGAATTTTTAGGTAGGAAAAACCAATGGGGGAAAAGATTATTTTTATGTAAACTGCACTACGAACAGGCCTGACTTTCCCATGTGGGATACGTAGGCAGTCTATTTAAGACTTGGTCCTTAATATATATAAATATTTACTCCCATTCCCCTTTCCCCTTTTATAGAAGCAATTGGATCCAGCCGGCGGACCAATCATTAGGGCTATCGTATGAAGCAAGTCAATTGACCCTAAAATTACCAAAAAACCCTTTCGAACCCTAAAATGCCCGAAATAGAGAGTCAATCGAATATCCATATATGAATGCGTGAAATTATGTGTTTACTTGCAAAATAGGTATTTATTCTTGCATTTGATTTATCTAACTAACGTACTGACCTCACCTGCCTTTGAGTGATTCTTCTCTTACAGAGGTGGTTAGCTCGTGTCGTGACGCTGACATATTATACAAGATCAAAAGCAGCAACAATATCCATCTCTGAACAAAATCCAAAAGAAATGACTGGTAGTTCAGACAAGGAAGGCAACATTGGAAACCCAAGGTATCATATACGACATGAAATGACTCATACTGAAGATATGGTCAAAATGTTGAAGAACATTCAAGAGATAACTTACAAGGTTGGAAAAAGCCCAGATTTCTAGGGAAAAGCAAACTGAAGAGAGAAGACCTCCATCGCCCTTCCCATTTCTATCTTCTCCAATTCAGGAGCACTTTCCAAATCACCCCGTAGAGACTGACCCGCACCATATAGGTACTTCATACCAAACTCTACCACCCACAAATGCCACCCAAATACCCGGGACCACCCACTCTGTTCAGGTCCCCTTAACCACCAATCCTATCACACATCCAAATATCACTACCCATATTCCCCAAAATAACCCAACATGCCAAAACGTCTCCTTCCAAACCCCAGTCACTCAAAGCCATCGCTCGTCAGAATGCAAAGAACTGGACCACTATGAAGAGATGGAGAAGGCCTGGAGGTCCGACCAAGAAAAGTTGCCCGAGAAGATGAAAATAGAATTGGCTTAGGGCATAAAGAAAATACTAAAGGATATCACCCTGGCTGCTCAGAAAACTCTCAGATTAAGTTATGATGACCTGTGCATACATCCAGGGTTAGATCTACAAGAAGGCTTCAAGGTACCCAAATTTGAAATATTCAATGGGTTGGGGAACCCAATGGCTCACCTACGGTCATACTTCACCCAATTGGTAAGAGTCTGAAACAACTAAGCTTTGATCATGAGGCAATTATTCATAGCTTGACTGGAGAGGCCTCTGAATGGTTTTCTATGAAGGATATGTGCCGAGGATTACCTGGGAGGATATGGTAGAGTCCTTCATGGAATGATACAAGTTCAATGTCAAAATGTGCCTGATCGATATTATCTAGAGAAGATCATACATAAGTCCATAGAGAGCTATTGGGAATACGTAAATAGGTGGAGAGCGGATGCCGCTCGTGTGCAACCACCCATGACAGAGAAGGAATTAGACGCCACTTTTGTCAGAGCATAAGACCAGGATTGTTACGATAGGTTGATCTCCATGGATGGTTGGCTATTTTCAGAACTACTCGAAATGGGAAAGCCCATAGAAGAAGGTCTCAAATCCGGGAGGATCACCAGTGTGGCTGGTAGAAACTCTCAGTCAAACACCACAAGAGGTGTACGGAATAAAATGGAGGATGTGGGGACTGTGACCCGATTATCCAGTCCCAAAACAAAGAAATGGGAAGAACCCCGTTCACCCATAGAGATATATTAATCACCACCCTTAAATAGCTACTTGACCCCACCACACAGCCCAATGCCTAACTCGACTACCAAACCTCCCCAAGCTACAAAAGTCCTTCACCAAACTCACAAATGGTTTCACCAATCTTCCAAACCCCGGTGCTAGCCACTCAAGCTCCACAAAATTACCAAACTCCTTAAAATTACCAAGCTCCTCAAAATTATCAATCTACTCAGAATTTCCAAGATCCACAGAATTACCAAAACTAACCACCCCCGGTGAACTATAATGCGCCACATCACAAATTTGAGAAGAAACCAGCTCGGATATTCACCCCATTGCTGAAAATGCGTATATGATTTCTTAAAGAATTACTTGCCGCTAGCATGATTTAAATCGTGCCTCTAAAGCAGGTCGATCCCAGAAACCCTTTCTACCGTCCTAACCAAACATGTGCTTATCACTTCAGCGGAGCCGAGCACATCACTGAAGATTACATCAACTTGAAGCACAAGATTCAAGATTTGATAGACAAAAGGGAGATCATGTTGTAGACAATTTCTCCTAATGTGAATACCAATCTATTTCCAAATCATGGCAATGCCACTATATATATATGATTGAGAGAGAGAAAGACTTGACAGTATGTAAATCACTGAGTCTAGCACCCATGAAATCTCTTGAACAAACTTTGGTATCGCTAACCATATATGAGCGACCTAGGTTCGATTTGCTGATTCCTGCGCCAAAAGTAGCGCCACTGGCCTTGGGTTTTATCAAACCACCCAAAAAAGAATTCATCATTGAAGGCATCATTGCACATGGCATGCGTCTGAAGAATTAGCCTAAATGGGCACTAGGAAAGAAAACAATCGGATAAGGCCGATCACGAAAGGCAAAGCCAAATATTTCTGGCATAGAATGCATCCCAAATAGTATTCTATCATCGAGCACTTGAAGAAGACTCCGACACAGATATCAGTGTTAGCACTTTTGCTAAGTTCCTCCTAGCACCGTTTGGTATTGATGAAAGTGCTAGATGAAGCACATTTCCCTATCAGAACAATCATCGAAAGTGTAGCTACCACAGTAGCCCATATCATGGGAGACCACACGATATCATTCAAAATGGATGAGTTGCCTAAAGAAGGGCTGATGTATAATAAAACACTGCACATCACTATTGAGTGTAGAGGAAAGATTGTAAAGCAAATATTCATAAATAATGGGGCTGGACTGAATATTTTCCCAACAACCACACTGAACAGTTGAGTTATGATATGGGTAAGATAAGGAAGAGCCACACGAATGTGAGAGGATTTGATGGGGCTCATCATGACCCGATCGACGAAATCGACCTGTGTATTCAGATGGGACCCGCTGAGTTCATCACAAAGTTCCAGGTCATGTCAATCTCCACCAACTATAACTTGATATTAGGAAGGCTTTGGATTCATGTGGCCAGAGTCGTACCATCGTCCCTACACTAGGCTATAAAATTCATGTGGGAATGAGATGAGGTGGTGATACATGGGGAAAAAAGTATCCATAACTATCTCAACAACTCCATTCCCATGATCGAAGGAGGTCCCAAAAGAATAGATTTCCATATGGTAGAGCTGGTGGGGGCCATATATGAAGAGGACGCAACACCAATCCCAATGCCGGCTGCATATAAAATAATTGCCTCCACAATGCTGCAGAATGGCTTTGAGCCAGGAAAGGGTCTCAGGAAAAACATAGATACCATCATAGAGCCGGTTGAGATACCAAACCTCTCGATATGGTCCCAGATATGTCCCCATCCCTAAAGAAGCCTCCAAAGAAAGTGGGAAGAAGAAGGGTCCCCCAAAACTACAAAAGCTAATCTCGAGTCTGTACCTGTCATTTCCTATCAAAATACTAGTGTTGAACGAAGATGATGTCGAGGAAGGGATAGTGTTATGCCTTGTAACTTTCATGTTCCGTTGTGTCATCAATTGATACTGATGTCATAGGAAGAGGTGTGACATTACAGAAGGATAATGAAGGTTTATAGCCTATTTATAGAAGTACCAGATTGTATAAAAGGTAATCGGATTGAAGAAAATATATTTTGATAAAATTGGTAGAATTCTCAATTTGACGGTCCAAATTGACAAATCGTACAAAATTATACAGACCATACAAATTGGGCTAGTCTACCGTCAAATTGCCTACAGAATATTAGGCTTCAGTTCCGAGTTTGACAATCCAAATTGATGGACCGTACAAAACTGTACGGACCGTCAAAATGGATCATACATTTTGGCGGTGCAAATTTCTTTTTGGGTATAAATTGATTTGGTCGACTTGGAGGCCTCATTTTCATTAAGAACAAACCCTAAATCAGTTCCCAAACCCTCTCTAAGGTATTCTAACATCCTAGGCTCAAATCTAAACCAAGACAAACAAGATCAACGTGGTAAACCCCGTGGTTATCCTAATAATCATATTTTTCTTATCGAATTGATTCTGGAAAACCCTTGGAAGCAAAGTAATTTGCTGTTTTGAGCAGGTTATTGTGTGTAAAGGTAAGTTTTATCCTCCTCTACCTATTCTTATGCTTAATAGATGACTTGAAACAAGTTGCGAAAGGATATTTATAGTTAAAATTTGTAAACTTTTGGAATCATAGTTGTATGATTTGTTGGGCTGTTTTACTTGAAGTATGGTGGAATTGTTAATCAAATTGGTTGTATGTATCGTAAAGTCAAGGAAAGTGCATTTTTAGGATTTTGGGGTCGAAGTACATAAGTATCCCTTGTAAAGAAGCCTAAGAACCTTGTGTACTTAAGTTGTTCGATAACATGCCTAAGTGAGCTTCTCTATAAGATATGGATTAGATATTAATATCAAGTCCCTTATATGATGTGGATAATTATCCATAACGCATACAAGGCTTCATGGGACGTAACTAACTTCTTCGATAAGGCATGTAAGGCAACTTTGCTTCTTGGCATGACTTGACATAACATTTCTTTGAATGGAGTTCCTTCTTGTGAAATTGAATAACAAAAAGTCTTTCTATTCATAGTATCTCTCAGATTTTATATGTTCAAAACTGGTTGTACTGAAATTCATGAATGTAGTGCCAATAACAATAGTCGGAGGATAACGATGATAGGTCACTCCAGCTCTACTTGTGATGGTTCTTTGAGGTCTGTCTTGCATTGAACTTATTTATATATATCTATTTTCTTACCAAGCCGCGCTATAGTCGGCCGGGTACGACACCTATTTATGCACACTAATGTACTTTGTTTTGATATTACCGAGTCCCATATATGGGCCGGGTACGACTGAGTGCTCTCGAGGTCGGGTAAGATATATATATATATATATATTATGATATGATTTACCCTACAAAGAGGCTGGATATTATATTATACGACCCCATTGAGTTGTTTGATTTTTACAGACATGAATATATCTTCATGATTGTGACATATAGGCCCTCAAAGGATTGTTATAAGTTTCAGGTTGACTTATGTACCCATATCTCATATGATATATCTTTTGTTTACATTATGTTATCTGCTTTACATATTTAGTACATCTTTCATACTGATTCCCCCTTTCTGAGGCACTGTGTTCATGTCCGCAGGTACATATAGATAGAGTGGCGCTTCTCCTCAGTAGGTTGCCTATTTAGTTAGGACTGCCGCATTCCCTTCTCTCAGAGTTGTTGTATAGGAGTCTTTAGGTACTGTTATATATGTTATTAGCATTTGCACATAGTGGGGCCCTGTCCTGACCTATTAATGTAGTATGTCACTCTTAGAGGCCTACATACTTGTGTATAGTAGGTGTATGTATGTCGTATCCTTATGGGCCCTTTTTGTTAGTAGTATATTCTCCTTGTGGCCTTGGATATATATATATATATATATCATGTTGGAACTCTTCTACATGTAGGTTGTCAAACCGTCTGGTCTTATATGGTTATGTGTAGGCCTCGTCGGCCCAAGTTTCATATCACAGGTTTCAGTTACTACAGTGGTCGGCTCAGGCCTTCGAGTGTTGGGTACCAACCACACCCCCAAAGGTTGGGGTGTGACAAATTTGGTATCAGAGCATGTCTGTCCTAGGGAGTATGCAAGTCGTATCTAGTAGAGTCTTGTTTATGGGTGTGTTGTGTACCACACTTATAAGTAGGAGACTACATGATATTTAGGATGGTTACTTTTATTCCTGATCTAGATCGTGCGATAGCGCTAAATCGTAAGTGTTCACTCCTAATTTTCATCTTGTTTATGTTCTCAGTTATTCCTGCTACTACTAAACGACAGAAGGTCTACGGTGGGTAGATGAGGAGGCGGGAGAGGGTGTCAGTCAAGCACTACCGGCTGACCCAGTGAGACAAGAACACTAGGAAAAGGCTATATCTCGGGCCTCCAGGACTCCACCCCTACCACCACTTTTAGAGGCGCAGAGGGGAGTGATGTACCTCTAGTTCCTTCTCCGGTTGCCCCTGACTAAGATCTAGATATGCGGAGTGCGGTGCAACTGTTGACTCGATTAATGGCCTCTCTAGCCTAGTGTGAAACTCTCGGTGTTACTGATTGGACTATGAGTGCGAGAGTTCAGGATTTTGTTAACCTAGACCATTCAGTATTTACAGGGACAGATCCCAATGCAGTCCCGCAATTTTTTTTTTGGATAGAATGCAACATACCTTACGAGTTATGCACACTACAGATGTTGAGTCAATAGAGTTGGCTTTCTATAGGTTACGTGATGTGGTCATAACTTGGTTTGAGACTTGGGAGTAGACTTGGGGACCCCAAGCCCCACTTATAGGCTGGAGGGATTTCTCTGAGGCATTTTTATAGAAGTATCTACTGGTCGAGCTTCAACGAGCCAGGAGGTATATGTTCTTATATTTAGAGCAGGGTAATATAAAAGTCCGAGAATATAGCCTGCAGTTCAGTTCTTTGGCCAGGTACGCTCCCACGATTGTTGTAGATATGATCGACCGTGTACATCAGTTTGTTAATGGATTGGGCCCATATTTGTTGAATGAGTGAACTACAACTTCTTTGAACCCGAATATAAACATCTTCCACATTCAGGCCTATGCATAGAATTTAGAGGACTGTAAGAGTCATCAGTGACCCAGTCGAGAGCATGATAGGGGCCAGCATAAGAGAGCTTGGTCTGTAGGTGACCCAGAGGAGTTTCAAGGTGGATTTAGGTCTTAGTTTCCCAGGTGCCCATCTTATCCGAAGACTAGTGCACCACCACAGTTTCAGGACAAGCATCGTGATCTGACCACTTATTCTGGTCAAAGTTCACGGGCGTCAGTCTCCCAGTATAGAGGAGATTCCAGTTAGGTGAGGCCACTGATGCCATATTATGTTCAATATGGTAGGACTCATTTTGGGAAATGCCGCCAGGGTTTGGATATGTGTTATTAATGTGGCTAGCCTATTCATATTATGCAGTTTTATCAGATGAGAGGTGGGGGCGGTATGGCACAACCAACAGGGTCTATAGTAGCTTCTTCTTCATCCGTACATCCATCTGGGTAGAGTACATATACATCGGCTAGTAGGGGAAGAGGAAGATGAGCAATATCTGGTTCGAGTGGTCCCCAGAACTACATCTATGCTTCGTCAGGTTGAGTCATCTTCAGATGTGGTTATAGGTATATTATTTATTTCCCCTCTTGACATACATGCTTTGATAGATCTGGGTTCCACTTTGTCTTATATTACACTCTTTGTTGCTGGTAAGTGTGGAAAAGAGCATGAATTGTTAGATAAGTCGTTTGGAGTGTCTATGCCTATGGGTGAACCCGTAGTTATTAGGCAATTGTATAGGAATTGTGATATAAAGATCTATGATTTCCATACTATAGCTGAGTTGAATAAGATAGAAATGATGGAATCTGATGTTATTATAGGCATGAATTGGTTGGTTCTTGCTATGCTAATGTTGATTGTTGGATGAAAGTCGTTCATTTTAACTTTCCATGTAAGCCCGTCATTGAATGGAAAAGCAATGTTATAGCGCCCAAAAGTAGGTTTATTTCCTACCTTAAGGCTCGAAAGATGATCTCGAAATGATATATCTACCACCTCGTGCGAGTTTACGACACAGAGGCAAAGCCTCCAGCCCTTCAAGCAATTTCTGTCATTAATGAATTTCTTGACGATTTCCTGATGAACTTCCTGGTATTCCTCCCGAAAGGGAAATCAATTTTGTTATTGATGTGCTCCCATATACCCAACCAATATTTATCCCTCCTTATCGAATGACTCCTGCCGAGTTAAAAAAATTGAAAGCTCAGTTGAAATATCTTCTAGAAAAGGGCTTTATTAGTCCTAGTACCTCTCCATAGGGTGCACCAGTGTTATTCGTTTGTAAGAAGGACTATTCATTAAGAATATGTATTGATTACCGTCAGCTGAATAAGGCTACTATTAAAAATAAGTACCCGCTCCCCAAAATAGATGATTTGTTTGATTAGTTGCAAGGCGCTACGTATTTCTCGAAGATTGATCTCAAGTTTAGATATCATCAGCTACGAGTTAAGAAGAAATATATTCCAAAGTCCGCTTTCTAGACTAGATATGGCCACTATGAGTTTCATGTTATGCCTTTTGGTCTGACCAATACGCCGACGACATTTATGGATTTGATGAACCAGGTATTCAGCCGTTTCTTGACATTTTTGTAATGGGGTTTATCGATGACATATTCTCTTGATTAGAAGCAGAGCATACAGGTCATTTGCGATCGGTGTTACAGACACTTTAGGATCGCAAGTTATATGCTAAGTTTTCTAAATATTAGTTATGATTGAACTTAGTGTCTTTTTTGGGTCATGTAGTATCAGATGAAGGAGTAAAGTGGATGGTCAGAAGATCGAGGTGGTAAAGAATTGGTCGAGGCCCACGACTCCTACTAAGGTGTGTAGCTTCTTGGGCTTGTCAGGTTATTATCGGAGGTTCGTAGAGAATTTATCTTCTATCTCCGCTTTGCTGACAAAGTTTACGCATAAGGTAGCCAAGTTTCAATGGTCAAATATTTGCAAAAAGAGTTTTTTAGGAGTTGAAAGACAGATTAACATCAGTAGTTATGTTAGCACTACCTGAGGGATCAGAGAGATATATGGTGTACTGGGATTCCTCTAGAGTAGGGTTGGCTGCATTCTAATGCAGCATGGCAAAGTCATAGCATATGATTCGAGGCAATTAAGGAAACATGAGTAGAACTACCCGACTCATGATTTGGAATTAGCGGTTGTTATATTTGCTCTGAAGTTATGGCATCATTATCTATATGGAGTTTATGTTGATATATTTACAGACCATAAGAGCCTATAGTATATATTCAGGCAGAAAGAGTTGAACTTGAGGCAACGAAGATGGCTCAAACTGCTGAAATACTATGATGTGGATATTTTATACCATCCAGGCAAGGCAAACGTTGTAGCCAATGTGTTAAGTTGTAATTCAATGGGAATCCTGAGACATGTAGAAGGTGACAGGCTAGAAATGACTAGAGATCTATACTGATTATCCAATCTGAATGTGCGAATGTGAGATGCAGGAGAAGGAGGTGCTATAATTCAGAACTCCGCCGAGTCTTTTTTAGTGGCAGGAGTAAAGGCATGACAATTTGATGATCCAGCCCTGGTAAGGATTAAAGAAGTGTTCCCCTTCTAAAGAAGTGGTTATTTGAGTTTTCAGAAGATGGAGTTCTTAAGTACAAGGAATGGCTGTGTGTACTCGATGTAGAAGGGCTTCGAGGGTGGATCATGGCAGAGATTTATTAGTCCAAGTATTATATTCATACTAGATCTACTAAGATGTGTCATGAACTTCAACAACTATATTGGTGGAATGATATGAAGAAGAATATCGCAGAATTTGTTGCTTAGTGCCCGAATTACCATCAAGTTAATGTTGAACATTAGAAACCTAGAGGATTGCTGCAGAATATAGAGATCCCAATATGTAAATGAAGGGCGATTAATATGGATTACATTACCGTACTGCCTAATTCTCGTCGAAATTTTGATTCTATATGTGTCATCGTGGATAGACTCACAAAGTCAGATCATTTTCTACCGGTTCAAACCACTTACTCGTATGAAGATTATGCCAGGCTCTATATCAAATAAATAGTCCAATTTCCTAGAGTCCCAATGACTATTATAACTGACAGA
Source organism: Anisodus acutangulus (assembly GCA_029783415.1). NCBI lineage: Eukaryota > Viridiplantae > Streptophyta > Magnoliopsida > Solanales > Solanaceae > Anisodus > Anisodus acutangulus. The sequence continues at coordinate 26,599,554 of CM056489.1, forward strand.
GGTGCATAGTTTACAACTAAATTTTGGAGGTCTTTTCAGAAGGGCTTGGGTACTCAGATTAGTCTTAGCACCGCTTTTCATCCTCAGACAAATAGGCAAGCCTAGTGCACTATTAAGATGCTCGAAGATATGTTACGAGCTTGCATTTTAGACTTTAAGGGAGGTTGGGAAGACCATTTTCCACTTACTGAGTTCGCCTATAACAACAACTACCATTATAGTATTCAAATGGAACCATATGAGACACTATACATGCAGAAATGTAGGTCTCATATTGTTTGGTTTGACATTGGTGAGATGAAACTACTAGGACCTAATTTGTTACAACAAGCTATAGAAAAGGCGGAGTTAATTCATGAGCTATTATTGACAACTCAGAGTCGACAGAAGTCTTATTCATACCACCGATGTCACGATTTAGAGTTTGCTATGGGAGATTAGGTATTCCTAAAGGTATCACCTATGAAGGGCTTGATGAGATTCGGTAAGAAGGGCAAACATAGCCCTAGACACGCCGGGCCATATCAGTTTATTCAGAGAATCGACCAAGTGGCTTATAAGCTAGAGTTACCCCGATAATTGGAAGAAGTTCACCCAATATTCTATGTATCGATGCATCACAAATTCTTAGGTGATCCCTCTCGCATAACCCCCATTGAGTATGTTCAAGTCAGGGAGGACCTGTCATACGAAGAAGTTCCCGCTGCTATCTTGGATTGCCAAATCCGTAAGCTATGGACCAAAGAAATAGCCTCGGTGAAAGCACTTTGGAGGAATAATAATGTGGAAGAGATGACAAGGGAGATCGAGGAAGATATGAAATCCAGATACCCTCATCTGTTTCAGACTTCATGTGTATACTAATATACGTGGGGTATGGTTCTTTTATTCCTATCATGTTTACCGAATGTGAGATATATATTTTGTTTAGGTGGTGATGTTGATACAAATATAGCAGGTAGATCTCAGCTATCGGCAGGAAAATATTGAGATGCGTTATGGCTGACTTTTTCTCATTATTATAAGCGCAAACTATCGAGTGAAGCTGATTTAAGGTTATTTTGTTGTTATGTTGCCATGTATGGTATTGGATGTGTGTTTGGGCTGCTTGATAGATTTTGGATAGTCATGTTTACAAAGGAAACTATGCCAAAATTTTTAGAACACTCGAGAATTAAGAATATTTTTATCATTCGCGGATGAATGTTCCTAAGGGGAAAGGATGTTACGCCTTGTAAGTTTCACGTTCCGTTGTATCGTGAATTGATACTAATGTCCTAGGAAGAGGTGCCACCTTACGGAAGGATGATGAAGGTTTATATCCGATTTATAGAAGTACCAGAGTGTATAGAAGTTAATTGGATCGAAGAAAATATATTTTGACGAAATCGTCAGAATTCCCAATTTGACAGTCCAAATTGACGAACCATACAAATTGGGATGGTCCACCATCAAATTGACTGTAGAATGTCAGGCTTCATTTCTGAGTTTGACGTCCAAATTGACGGACGATACAAAATTGTACGGACCGTTAAAATGGATTGTACATTTGGGCAGTGCAAATTTCTTTTCGGGTATAAATTGATTTGGTCTTCTTGGAGGCCTCTTTTTCTATAAGAAAAAACCCTAAATCAGTTCCCAAACCTTCTCTAAGGTATTCTAACATCCTAGGCTCAAATATAAACCAAAACAAGCAAGATCAACGCGTTAAACCCCGTGGTTATCGTAATAATCATCTTCCCCTTATCGAATCGATTCCACAAAACCCTTGGAGGCAAAGTAATTTACTGTTTTGAGGAGATTATTGTGTGTAAAGGTAAGTTTTATCCTCCTCTACCTATTCTTATGGTTAATAGATGACTTGAAATAAGCTGTGAAGGGATCTTCATAGTTAAAACTTGTAAACTTTTGGAATCATAGTTGTATGACTTGTTGGGCTGTTTTACTTGAAGTATAAGGTGAAATTAATAATCAAATTGGTTTTATGTATTGTGGAATTAAGGAAAGTGTGTTTCGGAGGATTGTGGGGTCGAATTACATAAGTATTCCTTGTAAAGAAACCTAAGAACCCTATGTACTTAAGTTGTTCGATAATATTTCTAAGCGAGCTTCTCTATAAGTTATGGATTCGATATTAATATCAAGTACCTTATATGATGTGGATAATTATCCATAACACATACATCTTCGATAAGGTATGTAAGGCAACTTTCCTTCTTGGCATGACTTGACATAACATTTCTTTGAATAGAGTTCCTTCTTGTGAAATTGAATAACGAAAAGCCTTTCTTGACTAATTAATCCTAATCTTTGGATATTTCTAATCCATAGTATCTCTTAGACTCTATATGTTCCAAACTGTTTGTATAGAGATTCATGAACGTAGTGACAATAAAAATAGTTAGAGGATAACGACGATAGGTCACTCCGGCTCTAGTTGTGATGGTTTTTTGAGGTCTGTCTTGCATTGCACTTATTTATATATATCTATTTTATTATCGAGCCATGCTATAGTCAGATGGGTACGACACCTATTTGTGCACACCACTGTTGTTGGTTTTGATATTACTGAATCCCACATCTGGGTCGGGTACGACCGAGTCCTCATCGAGGCTGTGTACGATATATATTATGATATGATTTTCCATACATAGAGGCTAGATATTACATTATATGGCCCTATTGAGTGTCTTGATTTTTAAGTAGAAGATCAGACAATTCAAGACAGACTTGAGCATGCGCATAAAAGAAGAGGTCGAGAAGCAGATTGAGTCAGGAGTGGTAGAAGTGACCTCGTATCCAACATGGTTAGCTAACATTGTACCAGTAACGAAAAAGGATGGAAAGATCCGAATCTGTGTGGACTATCGGGATCTTAACAGAGTCAATCCCAAAGATACCTTTTCGATCCCAAATATCCACATTCTCATCGATAACTGCGCCAAGCATGAGCTGTAATCATTTGTCGATTGTTTCGTCGGATACCATCAAATCCTAATGGAAAAAGAAGATGCATAAAAGACAGCTTTCATTATGCCATGAGGAGTATATCACGATTGGGTAATGCCATTCGGCTTGAAAAATGATGGCGCCATGTATATGAGAGATATGACGACTGTCTTTTATGACTTAATCCACAAGGAAATTGAAGTATACGTGGACGACGTCATCATCAAGTCAAGAGAAAGCACTGATCATATCACTCACCTGCGGAAGTTCATCAAAAGACTTATGAATTTCAACCTGAAACTAAATCCGGCCTAATGTACATTTGGAGTACCCGCTGACATATTTCTCAGGTTTATAGCCAGTTAGAGAGGCATATAGTTGGACCCGTCAAAAATCAAAGCCATATAGGACCCGCCTCCCTCGCAAACCAAGAATGAGGTCATGAGTTTCTTAAGGTCGATTGAATTATATCGGCAGCTTTATAGCCCAGTCTACGGTGATCGTGGAGCCCATACTCAAGCTCTTAGAGAAGGACGCACTGACAAAATGGAATGATGAGTGTCGAAGGCATTCGACACCATCAAGAAGTATCTTTCAAATCCTATTTTGGTACCACAAATGCTGGGAAGTCCCATGTTGCTATATTTATCGATTTCAGACAAAGCTTTTGGATAGCCACGGGGTGGGCCCTTACAGGTCCCATCACTTCAAATAAAACCAGTCTGCATATGTTCCACCTTCAGCTGATTGGGCTGAGGCCCATTCTCATTCATCTTGGTCGAGATTAAAGAAAGCAAAGCTAGCATTTGCATTGAAGGCTCAACTATGGGTAAAAATAGCCAACTGGTGGGCTTCAATAGGCACACCAGCGTAAACTTTATCTCCTTTCAATTTTGTATAATTATTTGTATATATATATATATATTGGAAATAAAATACTTTATATTATTGGAGCTCCATTTTGGTTGGAACCTAGGATAGGCAACGATGCATATATCGTTTAGTTTAGATCACTAGGTAGTTTCAAGACTTGTTTAAATCTAAAATAAATGGACTGTTTTGAATAATAAAATATGAAAAATAGAAGCTGATTTTTAACTAAGTATTTGAAAATATGACTTGGGCTTTAAAGTTGAAGTGGACTGCTTTAAGGACCCGAATGGACCTGAGTGATATTTAAAATAAATCAGATTAATGGATTGGAATTAGGCTTAGACAAACATTTAAAATTATAGTCCGGGCTGAGCCCAATCATGATAAATAATTTTGACAATTCAAAACTTATCTTGGACTTTAGTCAAATTGGGGATTATGAAAAGTTTGAATATAGTTTTGACTTGGGCTATGGCATGCTAAAGAATAAAAGAAAAACTATTTTATCTCATTGACATAAAACCAAACTTGACATTTTAAGGGGAACTATACCATTTTTGATTTGAAAAGGGTTTTATACTAAAAAGATGTAGGTTAAAATAATCAAGATAGTTGGACTAAATGTGGAGTTTTACTCAAATTCACCTTTGAGTGTTCTTAGTTCGAAAACTAAATTGATTAAACATCTCGTGCATACCATTTTAGCTGAAGTTTTAAACTCTATGTTTGAAAGAAAACCTTGAGTTTTTGAATACATGAAAATGACAGTTACTTTGCAGATTTTAAACCTTAAACAATTCTTATCATTCTAAAAGCATGCTATAGAGCCCGTAGGCCAACCGTATTCTACGGATCCTTAATACCGGGGTGCTAACACCTTTCCCGAGGGATCACCGTAATCCTTACCTTTACTCTAGTGTAGATAGGATTTTTCAAACTTTTGAATAAACCCTTTTACAATAATTTTTCTAATTTACCTATAAATTAGGTCGCGACTCTAAACACATTATCCAATATAGAGCACCATCCTAATTCTTAGAAGCTCTTTGTATGCTAACCCGTATAAAAAAGTGAACCATAACAGATGATGACTCTGTTGGGGATAAACTTAGGTTCTAATCATAAGAGTTCCAACACAGTAAGCTTTTAAATGATATAAACTGTTTATGTGTTTAAATACCACAATTATAACTGTCATGCATGCATTTATCTTCCTCCAAATGGCATGCACATATACTTGCATCTGTGTACAAATGTGATTATGCAGATTTCGCAGTCACCCTCCAGTATAAAACCAATAACATTTCTTTCGAACACATTGAAGACGGAGTTGGTACGCGATCATTCCAACAGTCGACAACGGTTTACCCTGGGTTATCCGCTCATGTCCATATGTCATTTTTTAAACCACTCTAGTACAACTAGGATAGAGTGAAACCAAATCCCTTGAATTAGCGCATACTGACTTAGATAGGTTTGAGTATCTCAGACCTACCTGGACCTGACAGGCTGACTCTCTCGTGTCCCAATGGTCTCTTACCCAAACATACTCATTTAACTACTTTCTATGTGGAAGCATTTAAGTGCCTTATGTAATGAACCATTGTTCCTTGGGGAGGGGGGAACTAACTGTGTTTCATTTTGTAGATGTCTCCCAATTTGAAATTTGACATGGTCATCGAAGCACCTGAGATGTTGAAAGTTTGGTGGTCGTGGTTGAGTGTTGAACAACGAAAGGAAGTAACTAACTGTCTAGGACATATTCCCTCCCTTATGATTATGAAAGGCAACCCCGACCTCTTAGAAGTCCTTATCGGGCACTGGGATAATGAAAGAATGGTTAGGTTCGGAGACTTCGAATAACCCCGACCTTAGAAGAAATACGAGACTGCATAGACATTGTAGGAACCTGTTTAAGGCAGAGAAAGAAACCTGACCGCAACCTTCTAGTACCCTATAAGCCAACTCCCAGCGAGATTCTTAAGATGTTATCCCTAGCTAGCGCAAATTGGATATTTGGCCTAACTGTAGCTTTTATGGATCTCCACACCCAATTTGGGTCTACCTAGGGCTACATAGATCATTCCATAGAATTCCACTCCTTTGCCACTTAGGAAGCTACCCCACCTCTAGCATTCGCTATATGCCTCCTAGGAACCATGGTATTTCTCAAAGACCATCACCAAACCATAGATACATGGATCATCTTTGTCTCCCATGCTACCTTCAATGGCATAACCACCAACGGGGAAACCAAATACTATGACCCAGTCCCAGTCATCCTAGCCGATTTTTATCAAGCCTTAGGTCAATGTCGAAACCTACATAGGTATTTCCAAGGTTGTAACCTCCTAGTCCAATGGTGGATCATTAAACACCTCCACAAAACTGAGGTTCCATCATACCGAGACCCTGCCCATAGAGAGGATGACCTTCTAGTCACTTATCCATATTTCGGGACCCAATCTAAAGAGGGGTGTGCTTTCATATTTTCTAGGCTCTGAGAGGATAGTATGTAATGGAGATTTCCCGACTTTTACTCTGACACCATATCCATGAGACTCTGAAAATGCCCTTTCCTACCACTTATGAGGACTCGGGGAATATGACCATATGCACCTCTTAGGGTCCTATGATAGTTAAAAAAGAACAGGTAATCCCCCAAATTGAGAATATAGGGGAATATGTGCATGACTATGAGGGAGATAAGATCGAAGGAGTTGCAGGCATCATCCAAGAGTTTAATGGTCGAATCAAATGGGGTCTAGAGACCTTAGCCGATGACCCTCTTTACCCAGGTCGTGTTGAGGACTATGTAGATTTGTTGACACATTTGTAAGGTACCCTCAAACCAGGTCCCAACCTCTACAATACCAAACAAGATCGGGATTAAAAAGTCAAGATCCAAGTTCGTTACATGCGGATACAAATGGATGATCAGGATTCCAAGTACCAAGAGAAGATACATCATAATCAGGTTATCATAGCCGGTTTGACTGAGGAGGTTGACTCACTAAGGAGTATCTCAAGGATTTAGACGCTCATATAAAGGAAGCTATGGATAACGCTGGACTGATGACCCCCATAGAGAGGAGCCGATGGATTGGGTCAGTTCTGATGTCTACTTATCTCCGGATTTAGGCCGCCCTTCAAAGGGCCAAGAAAGCTCGGACTAATAGAGCTTCATATTCAGCCACCGGAGGAGACTTTTTCTGATTCATTACTTTATTCATGATTTGAAATCCCTTCGGCGAAGATATTATTACATTAACAAAATGATTATGGGGGCAATGTTTTAACCAATATGTGGCACATTTATGCTTAAAACTATTAGAAGCCTTGGAATAACGAGGCATAGGAACACGAATATTATAACTGCTTATGTGCTTTTGTGATATAAACTTCTTATGTGATTTCATGTGTTCCGTCTTGAACACTTGATTGGTCCCACATTCCCGATACCAACCCAAAAGAAAAACAAAATAAAATACCAAGAGTTGACTAAATTAACCTCCTCTTAAAAGGTTGGTTTGCTGCCCATAGAGACTCTAGACAGTCAAAGTTCCACCTCACTAGTCATTGACTTAATTAGTGATGAAGAAATCGAAGAGTTGCTTGAGGCCAAGATCCACAAAATTGATGCGAAGATTGAGTTGGCATGAGCCAAGTTAAAGAAAGTTGACTACAAGACTAATGTGGCAAATGCCAAAATGAAAGAAGAGGACAATATTCTGGAATTCGTGGAGAAGTTGACTGAAAAGTCCCCCGAAGGAAAACCACAATACAAAACCTTTCCAAAGAAGTCCAAACCATGATGGAGGACTATATACCTCTGATTCAACTACCAAAGGATGACCCAATGCCATATGGGGAAGAAAGCGGTGAGTATAACCTCAACGAAGCTGCTAATTAACATGGGACGCCGCAAGGGCCTTCCCGTGAACCATCCCCAATATGGTGGGCGATTTCCCTCAAAGCCTGCGGATTCTACTTCAGAGTCGCACCAAGGGAAGTGCATAATATCAAAGTTTTTGATAGGATGAAAGCCATCGGATGGGAAGAAACTATCCCTAAGGTCCTCCCAATTTGTGCACCTCTGCTTGCTCACAAAAGCTGCCCATACCACATAAACTAACCTGGCCACGACTTAGATGAATGTGTGGCCTTCAAGAAAAGAGTTGTCAGACTGATTGACTAAAAGGTCATTTGCCGCCTATAGGGACATCACTCCCTACTGGTCCGTGACTCTGCTATGCCTGGTGCAGGAATCACCGTGGGCACATGGCTATGATGCTACGACTTCTCTGCTTTTGAGGATTCATATGCTGACCTCTTCTTACTGTTATACCGTATTGGTAAGGTTCAAACCCTCTAGACTACCTAGAAAATCTTCCCAAGCACTTCGAGGATGAAGATATGCTTGTATCACTCAGGAGGTCATAAGGACAATGACCCGTCATGCCTTTAGGGCGAAGCCATTTTTTGGATAGTTTAGGCGTCCTTTTTTAGCATTTAATTAAATGTATTCCCCTCTCACTTTTTATAAATGAAACCACATCCGACCTGATATCACGATGAGGGATACGTGGGAAGCCCATATCAGGCTTGGTCAGGGTAAAAATTAAGTTTCGGGTAGAAGAAATTAGGATATAATTTCTATGTAACCCGAACTATGGCACGACTTGACTTCCTGATGAGGGATACATAGGCAGTCTATATAAGACTCGGCCCCTATATAATATAAATTATAAGTCCTCCTATTTATAGGACAGTTTCAAGTTCAATGATGACGTGGTGGAAAATCAACTGCAGACTTCGAAACTAAAACCCTAAAACCTAAAAATTGCCCAAAATGACCAAAATACCCCATAAAATGGAAAATAAATAAACGTTCAGATCAAATACATGAGTCTATTTGCTTTGTTTGCAACTTATGTTCGGTATCTTGTATTATGATTTTTGACTAACGTACTAACGTCATTTGATTTTGAATTATTTTTCTTCTTACAGAAAAGGGTTGATCTGTCGCGAAACACTGGTATACTTTACCAGGTCTAAAGCCGCGGCAGCATCCCTAAACCAAGATAAACAATCCAATATGATTGGTACTCCCGAGGTACTCACAACAAAAGTGCTATGATTGAGGGCACAATTCCTCAAGATGCCCAGAACGCCTCACACTCCGAGGACATAGTCACTTTGCAATTTAAGCAAGTAGCTGACCTTCAAGAACAGGTCACAAGGAATAAAGCTGCTAATGCTTCCAGAGAGGCAGTTGCTACTGAGGCAAAAAGGCCTCCACCACCCTTTTCATCCCTAAACTCGCTTATGTCTGAACACTTTCCAAACACCCACACTAGGCCTCTTACCAAACACCACCTCTACTAAATGCCACCCACATAACTGGGACTTCTCAATCCGCGCCCACCTTTCAGGTGCCACCAGCTTAAGACAATCCCAGCTTTCACAAAACACTACTACCCATTCTACTACCAAAACTGCGGGCACTCCCAAAAGTCACCCTGCACATCCTAATGTATCCTTCCATAACCCAATCATGCCTATTGACTCCTCACCTGAATTGGATCACTACAAGGAAATTGAAAGAGCATGGAGGTCTGAGCAGGACCGAAGAGAGAAAGAAATAGAATGGAAATTGATAGATCTGTTCGAGAAAGAAAACAAAGTCTCCCACAAAGCGACGGGATTGAGATACAATAATCTGTGCATGCATCCCGATTTGGATTTTCTAAAAGGTTTCAAAGTGCCTAAATTTGAATATTTCAACAGCACGGGAAACTCTAAAGCTCATTTGAGAGCTTACTGCGACCAGTTGGTCAATGCCAAAGGTAACGAGGCACTGTTAATGAGGCTTTTCAGTTGAAGCCTCACAGGTGAAGCATCCAAATGGTTCACAACACAAGATCTCAGCTATTGAGACTTATGGGAAGAGATGGCAAAAGCCTTTATGGACAGATTCCACTTCAATGTGGAAAATGTGCTAGACTGTTACTCATCGGAGAAGATTCACTGAAAATCAATATATACCTACCGTGAGTACGCAAGTAGGTGGAGGGATGAGGCCACCCTTGTACAACCTCCGATAAGTGAAGAAGAATTGTTTTTGGTATTCATCCGATATCAGGATCCGGATTGTTATGACAGAATGCTTGCTATGATCGGGAGGTCATTTGCTAATTTAGTCAAGATGGGAGAGACTATAGAAGATGGTCTCAAAATAAGAAAATTTGTCAGCATCATGAAAAAAGTTGGCACTGATGTCGTCAAGAAAAAGAAAGAGGATGTGACAAATGTCTCTCACACTCTAAGCCTGAGGAGCCGTAGAAGGGAAGGATCACAATCATCTTTCGATATACCAATCTCCGTCGCCGAGCAACTATAGATCATCACCCTACATCCCTGTGTTAGTATATTAAGCATAACCAAATTACCAAGATCCACAAATAAATTATCAAACACATATACCCACTTTCCACGCTCCATCTCCAAATTACCATATTCTCGTGAACACAAACCAAGCACTCTAAAACCTGCAAAATCATCGTAGCTAGCCGCCTCCATCCACATACAATTTTCCATGCCTGAATTTTGAGAGGAAGCCTCCTCAAGTATTCACATCACTTTCAGAAATGTGAACCAGTCTGTTCGCCAAATTGAGATCTATACCGATTGGCCAGTCTGAATATGCGAATGCGAGATGCCAGCGAATGAGGTTTTATAGTTCAGAACACTAGCGAGTATTCTTTAGTGGTAGAAGTAAAGACATGTCAATTTGATGATCTAGCCCTGGTAAGGATTAAAGAAGGTGTTCCCCTTCAAAAGAAGCGGTTATTTGAGTTGTCAGAAGATGAAGTTCTCAAGTACAAGGGCCAGTTGTCTGTACCCAATGTAGAAGGGCTTTGAGGGCAAATTATGGTAGAGATTCATCAGTCTAGGTATTCTATTCATCCGGGTCTACTAAGATGTATCATGACATTCAACAGCTATATTGGTGGAACGATATGAAGAAGAATATCAAAAAATTTGTTACTTAGTGCCTGAATTGCGAATAGTTAAGGTTGAACATTAGAAACTTAGAGAATTGTTACAGAATATAGTGATCCTAACATGGAAATATGGGGCGATTAATATGGATTTCATTACAGGATTGATTAATTCTCGTCGATAGTTCGATTATATATTGGTTATCGTAGATAAACTCACGAAGTCAACTCATTTTATACCGGTCCAAACCACTTACTCGGCTGAAGATTATGCCCGGCTCTATGTCAAAGAAATAGTCTGACTTTATAGAGTACCAATGTTTATTATATCTGAAAGAGGTGAATAGTTTATAGCTAACTTTTGGAGGTCTTTTCAAAAAGGCTTGGGTACTCAAATTAGTCTTAGTACCTCTTTTCATCGTCAGATAGATGGGCAAGTCGAGCGCACTATTCAGACACTCGAAGATATATTATGAGCTTTCATTTTAGACTTTAAGGGAAGCTAGGAAGATAATTTTCTACTTATTGAGTTCACCTATAACAACAACTACCATTCTAGTATTCAGATAGCACCATATGAGGCACTATACGAGAGGAAATGCAGGTCTCCTATTGGTTGGTTTGACATTGGTGAGATAAAACTACTAGGACCTGATTTGGTACAACAAGTTGTAGAAAATGTGAAGTTAATTCAAGAACGATTGTTGATATCTCAAAGTCTACAAAAGTCTTATTCAGATCACCGACATCATGATTTAAGGTTTGATGTGAGAGATTGGGTGGTCCTAAAGGTATCGCCTATGAAGGGCGTGATGTGATTCGGTAAGAAGGGCAAGCTTAGCCCCAGATACCTCAGGCCATATCAGATTATTCATAAAATTAGCTAAATGGATTATATGCTAGAGTTACCCCCATAATTAGAAGAAGTTCACCCAGTATTACACGTATCGATGCTTCACAAATGCTTAGGTGATCCTTCTCGCATAACCCCCATTGAGGATGTTCAGGTCAGGGAGGACATGTTATACGAAGAAGTTCCCGTTGCTATCTTGAATCACCAAATTCATAAGTTACGAACCAAAGAAATAGCCTCGGTGAAAGTACTTTGTAGGTATATTAATGTGGAAGAGATGACATGGGAGGTCAAGGAAGATATGAAATCCAGATACCCTCATATGTTTCAGACTTCATGAGTATATTAATATACGTGGTGTATGGTTCTTCTATTCCTATCCTGTTTACCGAATGTGAGATATATATTTTGTTTAGGTGGTGATGTTGATACAAATATAGCAGGTACATCTCAGATATCGGCAGGAAAATATTGAGGTGCGTTATGGTTGACGTTTTCTCATTATTATAAGCGCAAACTACTGAGTGAAGCTGATTTAAGGTTATTTTGTTGTTATGTTGCCATGTATGGTGTTGGATGTGTGTTTGGGGTGCTTGATAGATTTTAGATCCTCATGTTTACAAAGTAAACTATGCCAAAAATTTAGAACACTCGAGAATTAAGAATATTTTCAACATTCGCGAATGAATGTTCCTAAGGGGGGAAGGATGTTACGCGTTGTAAGTTTCACATTCCGTCGTGTTGTGAATTGATACCGATGTCCTGGGAAGAGGTGCGGCCTTATAGAAGGATGATGAAGGTTTATAGCCGATTTATAAAAGTACATGAGTGTATAGAAGTTAATCAGATTAAAGAAAATACGTTTTGATAAAATCGGCATAATTCCCAATTTGACGGACCATACAAATTGGGCTGGTCCACCATCAAATAGCCTACATAATTGCATGTTTAAGTTCTGAGTTTGACGGTCCAAATTTACGGACCGTCAAAATGGACTGTATATTTGGGCAGTGCAAATTTCTCTTTGGGTATAAAATTATTTGGTCAACTTGGAGGCCTCATTTTCATTAAGAACAAACCCTAAATCAGTTCCAACCCCACTCTAAGGTATTATAACATCCTAAGCTCAAATATAAACTAAAATAAGCAAGATTAACATGGTAAACCACCCCGTTGTTATGGTAATAATCGTCTTCTCCTTATAGAATCGATTGCGGAAAACCCTTGGAGGCGAAGTAAATTGCTATTTTGAGGTGATTATTGGGTGTAAATGTAAGATTTATCCTCCTCTACCTATTCTTATGGTTAATACATGACTTGAAACAAGTTGTGAAGGGATCTTGTGGTATGTGTTGTGGAATTAAGGAAAGTGCATTTTTGAGGATTCTAGGGTCAAATTACATAAGTATCCCTTGTAAAGAAGCCTAAGAACCCTATGTACTTAAGTTGTTCGATAATATTCCTAAGTGAGCTTCTCTATAAGATATGGATTTGATATTAATATCAAGTCTCTTATATGATGTAGATAATCATCCATAACATGTACGAGGCTTCACGGGATGTAACTAGCTTCTTCGATAAGGTATCTAAGGCTACTTTCCTTCTTGGCATGACTTGGCGTAATGTTTCTTTTAATAGAGTTCTTTCTAGTGAAATTGAATAACGAAAAGCGTTTCTTGACTAACTAATCCTAATCTTTGGATATTTCTAATCCATAGTATCTCTCAGATTCTATATGTTCCAAACTGGTTGTATTGAGATTCATGGACGTAGCGCCAATAACAATAGTCAGAGGATAACGATGATAGGTCATTTTGTCTCTACTTGTGATGGTTCTTTGAGGTCTGTCTTTCATTGAACTTATTTATATGTATCTATTTTCTAACCGAGTCGCGCTATTATCGTCAGGGTACGTCACCTTTTTGTTTGCACCACTGAAGTTAGTTTTGATATTACTGAGTCCTACATCTAGGTTGGGTATGACCGAGTCCTCATCGAGGCTGGGTATATATATCTATATATATTATGATATGGTCTGCCCCCCAGAGAGGCTAGATATTACATTATATGGCCCCATTGAGTGGCTTGAGTTTTACAGACATGCATGTATGATCGTGACAGGTAGGCCCTCAGAGGCTTGTTATAAGTTTCATGTTGACTTTTGTACCCATATCTCTTATGATATATCTTCTGCTTACATTTTGTTATCTTTCTTACATATTCAGTACATCTTTCGTACTGATCCCCTCTTTCTGGGGAACTATGTTCATACCCAGTACAGATAGACAGAGCGACGCTCCTCCTTAGTAGGTTGCATGTTCAGTTGGGACTGTCGCACTGCTTACTCTCAAAGTTGTTGTACATAAGTCTTTAGGTACTTTTATATATGTTACTAGCATTTTGGGTATGGAGGGGCCCCATCCCGACCCGTTGATGTAGTATATCACTCTTAGAGGCTTGCAAACTTGTGTATAATGAGTGTATGTATGTCGTGGCCATATGTGCCCTTTTTTGTTAGTAGTGGGTATATATATATATATATATCATGTTGGGACTCTTCTGCGTGCATGTTGTCAGACCGTTTGGTCTTATATGGTTATATGGAGTCATTGTCGGCCCAAGTTTTATATCACAGGTTTCAGATACTACAGTGGTCCGCTCAGGCCTTTGGGTGCTGGGTGTCGGTAACACAGCCCAAGGTTGGGGTGTGACAGATAGGGATGCTATTTTCTTAAGAAGACTGGTTGGCAATCTTGGAGGAACACAACGAAGTTCCCATAATTCGCTATGTGAATCCTGGCGAACAGCTCACCAATTGGACTTCTACCTCACTCCTGGTTCCTCATAAGCCATGGTGAGATTTTATAGTTTTCAAAAAAAATAGGTGTGGCATGGTTGAGGCCCGGCTATTCACCATTTACTTACTTTCCTCGTAATGTTTGTTAAAAATGGAAATGACTCGATGTTGATCCGAGTTAGGACCACAATTTGTATGAACTTTAGCAAATCAATGAAAATCCTCGCTTTATTTACTTTTATTTTATATTACTAATCACACTTTGCCTTGCGTTTCAGTAATAAAAATGAATCAACCCCTAATTTCATGACATATCACGAAGTGAGCGAGTCAGTTGTTGAGGTTGGTTCATGCCTTCAACAAATGGGTTAGAGCCCGATTCTTTCAGATTGGACAGCTAGTACTCAAGAGAGTATTCCCTCATTAAGATGAGTATAAAGGGAAATTTGTGCCGAATTGGCACGACCCATACATAGTCCGCAAAGTGCTTTGAGGAAGAATACTGGTCATAGCAGAATGGATGGAAAATAGTGACCCAAGGCAATCAACTCAGACGCAGTGAAGAGATATTACTCATGAATGCACTCTTTTCCATGTAATCATATTTTCTTTACTTGTAATTACTACGCCAAGACCTATCTCTTGTAGCATAGGTACGTAGAGGGACCCATGAAGGGTTCCGGTCTTTTCCTTATAATAGAAAGAAAAAATCCAAATGATTTCCTTTATGTATTTGAACTACGCAATGACCTGATTTTCTCCAAGGCAGGATATATAGATACCAAATAATTTTTGAGAAGATCTCAAAACTTCCTGAAGTTAGAATCAGCAAAGGATGTTTACCGCCACAGCTTCAACTGGGGCAGAATTTTTTAGCGGGTTATCAAAAATTCCCTCTACGCAGACTTAAAGAGCATCAACCGATAGGAAGTTTTGTAACTGGGGCAGAATTTTCGAGGGGGTCTCAAAAGTTCTTTCTCCATCAGGTTGCCGCGAGAGTTCGACGGTGCAAGCTTCAGACTTGGGATTTTTTTTAGGAGATCTCAAAAATTGTGCGAAAGAAACCCAAGGAGGGAGACTCACTTCGAAAGCGCATGTCATGACATTTTAAGACAAGAGTTTTTGAAAATAGTTATTTATTCATTTTTCTAAATGAGTACGTCTTAAATATTCAAAATATTTTTCTTACTAAATTTAAACATCTCATGCTACCGAGTCCAGAGCAGGAATAGGATGGAATACCGCGACTTGGCGGAAGAAAAAAATAAGAACTAAGGACACGAGCTAACCTCGATCAAAACTAATAATTTTTCTATAAATGTAGGTTCAGTTTGTCGCCAAAAGGCGATTGAATATTTTCACTAACCTATTTGTTCATGTTTTCAAAATAGGGTGAGACCAATAACTAAGAAACCTTAAAGGACAACAAAATCTAGCAAACATAACTACAAAGGGAAAAATGCCACAACCGGCATAAATGGAACCAAAGGTTATAAATATGAAAAAGGGCAATTAGATCGAGAAGGTCACAACCAATAGATGAACGAAAGGCAAACAGACCGAGAGGGTCACAGTCAACAGATGAACAAAAGGGTAATCCGACCGAGAGGGTCACAACCCACACAAAAGATGGAGAAGAAGCAATCCAACCACAAGACCCATACAAGAGTCCAAGACGGTGTAAAACTGGTCACAGAGACTGCACTATTCATCTTCAGAAGTTAGAGCAATGTAAATCCAGTCAGGAGGCTGCAATGTTCGCTCCAAAGAGTCCAGCGACAGAAATCTGGTCAGGAGGTTGTAGTGTTCGCTATAGAGTCCAGCGACGTAAATTCGGTTAGGAGGCCGCAATATTCTCTACAGAGTCAGGTGATGTAAATCTGATCAGGAGGCTGCGGTGTTCACTCTAAATAATCAAAGGGCGTAAATCTAGTCAAGAGGCTACAATGTTCTCTCAACAGAGTCCAGCGACATAAATCTGGTCAGGAGGCCACAGTGTTCGCCCTAGAGTCAGAACGGTGTAAATTCGGTCAGAGAGGCCACAATACTCATTCTCAGCGTCAAGTGACGTAAAACCGATCAGGAGGCCACAATGTTCACCCCATAGTCAGAATGGTGTAAATCCGGTCAGAGAGGCCGTAATATTTGTTTTTAGAGTCAAGCAACGTAAAATCAGTTAGGAGGCCGCAATGTTCGCTCCAAAGTCAAACCGATGTAAACCCGATCAGAGAGGCCGAAATATTCATTCTTAGAGTTAAGCGACATAAATCCGGTCAAGAGGTTGCAATGTTCTTTCAAAGAGTCCATAACGGTGTAAATTCGATCAGGGAAACCGCATTAATCGTTCCAAAATCAAAAGAAAATATGAGAAATTTTCTTAACAAAGTGGGCCATATAAGGATGCCGAGAGGGTTATTCATCCACAACAAAGTTCAAATAGTATCGAGAAGATATCAACTCAAAATTAAAAATCAAAAACATCCCACGATGTTACCAGGCAAATGGAAATAGGTTAAAAGTTGCTTAGAGTATCAACTAGTCAAGTCAAGATCGATATGCATGCGGAGCAACATGGAAATTCTTTCTTGCGTAGCTGGTCGAGACAGGGTTCCACGAGAGTCAAACTCTCTGGACAGAAGTCGAAAGCCACTTCATACCATGCTCAGCCACACTTATTTTTCTTTTATTTTTAGAGGAAAATCTCTGTTAAGGGACAACCTCTTCATCCGATTGAATCAAACTACAAGTGACCTAATTCCCAAAACCAGAGATATGTAGGCAAACTCAATACCAGAGAGTCGGTTACATTCCAACAAGAGTCATTTTTAAAATTTTGCTTTATTTATTCCTCATCAAGTCAAACTACAGGTGGCCTGAATTGTCATATAGCCTGAGATATGTAGGAAACCCAGAAATCAGGGTCTGACCATAATTCTAGAAAATCACGTAAAAATTGAGAAGCATTGTGACTTGGTCGGTAAAAATCAAGTTTGTCAAATTCGTTGCTCATGGATGGTCCCGCCATCCCTAATTTTTACCCTCAAATACTCTCATTTAAGTATTCAGAGTTCCTAAGTTATAAATGGAGTAAAATATATATTTTACAGAGTGAAAATGATTTTACGAAATTACCTCGGTGACATTTTGCCATTTTATTTGGAAAAATATCATCGAATATATTATTGTATATCATTTGCATATTTTTAAATATTTTTTAGAAATATTTATCAGTTCTTATAAATTAAAGAAGATGGTTATTTTATTAATCATCTAAATTAATCATATGAAGTTGATAAATATTTAACTCCATGAAATTAAAGAAATTTATTAATTAAATAGGGTGTAAAATAGCATCTTGTTTTATCTATGAATTATTTTAATTAGGAGAGATTTTGTTTCTTGGGTTTGTAATTAAATTTCAGCCTCAATTTGTTTTAATTGATCAATTTTGGCCATATTTGAAATGGAAGTGGCCACAATTTAAATTGATTTGTGGCACATTTGCATAAAATTTCCCAAATAACCCAACCCCTTTTATTTGATTAATTTTGGTTCATTTCCTTTTTAATTTTGTCCAGGACCAAGTCCTTAAAAGTCCGAAGTCCAGCCCAAATGCGGCTTAAATCGACAAAAGGGCACAAGCCCTTCATATTTTAACTTTTCCCAAAAGGGAAAACCCTAGCCGTCCTTCGCGTCTTCCTTGCTCTGATGCCAGAAATGGCATTACCCATGCACCTTTCATTTTTTCCAGGTCCCTGCTCGGTCATTTTCGGCAAGGCATTAATTATCTTTGTTTGTCTTCGCCGATACACAACCATGTAAAACAAAAATCACCCTTATCTCTCCTCTTGCCCTCTCTTCGAGGTCTTAATGGGATTTTGTCTCATTGAGAATGAAAAGCAAGCATTTTCATTGGTTGATTTCCTTTTTCCTCTCAATTTCACTCAAAAATCCATTCTCTCACATCGGTTAGGATGAATATTTGGGGCTTTTTGGGCACTATAAGAGGAATCCCATACCTCTTGAAAACCAAGTGTTGAATGAGTTAGAATTTCTGAATTTTGAGCAACATAAGTCTTATTTTGAAACCCTAGATTCGTATTTTGCGACCTGGGATCGGCCATTGTTGAACCCTAATAGCTTCTTCTATTTTTTATAAGGTTTCATTAGTCTAAAAAATTTCTCTTCTCTTTTTGTGTGGCTGAATTCGTGGGTATTGGGATAAGAAGCTTTCCACTCTGGATTCTCGATCAAGGCTGCTCACAGAGAAGGTGAGTTCAAATTCCTCCTATTCGTTTTATTTACGGCGTTAAATTATTGTTTGAGCATGATTATCTTCAAATGAATTATATGTTTGTTTTGTTATGCTTAGATTTAGTTCTATAAGTTGATTAAGGGGTTTGCGTAGGCTGTTAATGTCTTAGACATGATTCGAGTGTGTGAACTGTTAGATTTATGTTCAATATGATATAGTTTGTTAGATATAATGTTCTATACTACTTAGCATCTGATTAGTGAGATTAGGGTATAGATTAGTTAAATGATTAATGTAATAGATACATGTGATGTCTTGTCTTACTGCTTAGTTCATGATAACTGGGTAATTGTTTGCTAGTCTGTTTAGTTAACTTTTAATACTTAGATATGATGTATTAACTACATGATTGGTATTACATTTAGTATAATGAATTATATGATGTATTAGTACTTGTTTAGTGAAAGTATAATGTAGATTAGTTAAGTGTTTAGCATGATATGATGCATGTTTTTAAAAAAATCATAATCTTAAGATAGTTGAAATTTGAATGTCTCGCTGTGGTTGTTTCATGTACATGTTTGAGATCACATAAGTAGTGACAACACAATTTTGGTTTTCTTTAGGAACTTATACATATGTTTATAACATGTCTACATGTCTTTTGTGTGATTTATGAGTAGTATGGGATAGACATTAGCTTTGAGTCCTTAATAGCATACCTACAAGCCTGTGTTAATGAAAATAAGATAGTAAAGATGTGATGAGAAGCTTTATGTATGTATGTGTTGGTTTCTGGATGTTGTTTGATCATGTTGGGTTAAAAAAATGTTAAAACCTGCCTACCTTGTTGAGTTCTTTTAACAAGTTAATCCTCCGAATATGTGTTTGTTCTGTTTGTTAATTATGGTATGTTAGTTGGCCAATTTGTTAATATGTTTGAGAATCATCTTTAACCATATAGTACCATGGTTGCAGTGTCATTCCTTAAAAGGTTTGATAAATGAAATATGATCCCATGGGTTTAGTTTAGCCTAAATAGCCCTTGCATATCTGAAGTGCTTCCCTTAAGTAGTTGTCTGGTCACCACTGTTTGTCTCATATGTCCACTGAGCTAGTTATACTCTTGTCTTGCCTGTTACATATTGAAACATGTCCATAATAGGTGTTACACCTCTTAAGTTATTCTGTATCATCCCATGTCAATTAAGTTTCTTAAGTGGTTCTTACATTAGCACTTGACTAGCCCACTTCATATTAAGTAATAACCTCTACTTGAATTTCATTTAGCCCATAATCCTGTTTCATCTAGTAAGCATGTGTAGGGTGTAACCTAATATCAAAATTGCTTGAATAAATAAAGAGTTTAGCATATGATTGGAATAGTTCTCACCTAGGAATAAAGATGTCTTTGCCTCTTAAAATTTGCATACACATGTATAAACTGCCTATTTAGGAGTATGTGTGTTGTTTTATCCTGATTTGTGGAGCCAGTCATGTGAGCATGCATATTTTACAAGTTATCTAATAGGTGTGTGTTGAGAATGATTGTGGTCTTAGTGTGATGCTATTGTCAAGTTTTCCTTGAATGCATGCTAAATTGTTATCAATATCTTGGATCAAACTTTCTTATCCATTGTAGTTAGTTTTGTGTGAAATCTGGATGGGCTCTCAAAACTTCCTCATTTTTTTTACCTTCAGTTGAAGCATGTGACCTCTGTGTTGACTTAAGATGGCTTGCATATGATTTTCCCTAAGTGACAGTTAAAGTGTGAACATAGTTTTTGTTTGTATCATCTATACATGTTCCAACCAGATTTCTTCCTTCTGGTTTTGTGTTTAAGTTATGAGATTATGAAGCATGTTACTTAGTCTAGTGTATGTATTTTCTTTCTCCACATTTTGGTGTGCCTTGTATGATTATCTCTTATTTGGGCCTAAATCTAAGCATGTTAATGAGATTCGTTTTGTTGGACGTTAAGGTATCTAGGTATCCCTTATCTGGGTATGCTCTTCATGCATATACTAGCCTAATATTTGTGCAATTATTTTCTTTCCTCTTATTGAAATTGTATCTACTCATTGTGCCTATTGTTAGCTTATTTGTTTTGTTTGACTCATGTAAGATATCTCCATTTGCCCTTCTCTCATTGATGTATGGACCTAGTTATGGCTTGTTATCCCTCCCCTGATATCTGATTTGTTGGTTGAGACGTGATATACCTCAAGGTATACATAGTATATAATTCTTAGTATACACCCTGCGTATACAAGAGTTATATATTGTGTTTGCCCTTCAGGTATATCATGCATATTATGAATATCCTAAGTATACCAACCTTTATGTATATCTAAGTGTATATCGGATGCATTATTGTATATTTGAGTATGTGGGCATGTGTTTAAATTAGCCCATCGCGTATTTGGGTGGATTTCTTTCTTTAGTCTGGCACTCGTAACGTTGGGCCTGTCCTATTTCACTCCTTCTTAAAAGCGAAGTCCAATACTTATTACATAAGTCAGACTGTTTGTTTTTTTGTCCTGTTTTTTTCTATGCTGTTAATATAAATTGTTCTCGCATGTGTGTTTAATTTTACATTAATGTTTATTTATTTACATTATTTTGATAAGCCCTAGGTATTTTCTAACTCTCTTGTGTGTTTTCCCCTCTCCTTTTTCATGCCTCGTGGGCCGACATTTTCCTTGAAACTACGATTGATTGAGCCATTGGGCCTTTCTTGACCTTCCGGCACTGGACATGCGTTAGCCCCCATACATGGTCTTACGACTTTGCGAAGACGTATGTTTTTGGTAAACAGTCACTCGTGCCTGGTCACTGCGACCCCCTTTGTGAGGAGGCATCCCTTCTCCCGAAGTTACGGAGCTATTTTGCCGAGTTCCTTAGAGAGGGTTATCTCGCGCCCCTAGGTATTCTCTACCTACCCACCTGTGTCGATTTCAGGTACAAGTACCCTCTTGCTCAAAGTCAATGGAAATTCCTATTTATTCTAGGCCATTTTCACCCATGATTGGGAGTCATGGGTGAAAATGGCCTAGAATAAATAGGAATTTCCGTTATAAGGTAATTGGTGGGCCGACATACCCACCAACATGTTGCTTTATTTCATTTTTTATATGTATTTGCTTAATTACATAGAGTCGCTACTTTTATGTTTTTAAGAAATAAATGAATGTTCAATTTAGGATAGTTAAATGAAATTTTTGACTATTTTTTCATATATTTCTGAGTCTTTAAAAATAATCTTTGCAAATAAATGAGAATAACTTGGTTTAAAATTTTCAAAAAGAAAAGGATATAATTTTCCTTCAATTTGGCATAAGCTTTAATCAAGTCTTAAATTAATGTGTTTCTAAACTAAGTTTGTAATTGCTTTCAATAACTTGAAAAAAATCCTTTATTAATCATAGAGTTTGGGTAAATGGAACAAATCCCCCTTAATGATTGACCTCCTTTAAAACAAAAGATATATTTTTGAACTCCTTATTTTCTTTCAGTATTTGGAAATACATAAATCTTTTTTTCTATATTCTTCATAAAAAGAAAAGACTTTGCATTTCAAGAGGATTTTTAAGGAAATTATTTCATTTTTCAAGTGTGTAAAAAGCTATTTTTGGCAGAAGATTTGAATGACAATATAAATTTTACAATATTTTAAACACTAAGCATTTTAAAAGCAATTTTTATTATATAAAATCTGAGGTCAACCGTATCTTATGGATCCTTAATACCGAGGTGTCTAATACCTTTCCTGGGGGATCATTTGAACCCTTACTCGAACCTTGGTTTAAATTTAGGATTTTTATTTATTTTTTTGAAAAACATTTTTAAATATGATTTTCCTAGTTTTCCTTGTAAATTAGGTAGCGACTCTAAAAAAATTTCAAGAGTTCACAAGTTATTCCGTAGCTTTTATGCCTCTGCGTAAAAGTGAACCATAATATACGGGCCTGAGAATTTGTTGGTGCTGGCCTTGGGTTGATGCTGTAACTCGAGGTCTACCTCTACCTCACCCTCTGCCCCTGCCTCATGCACCACCACTAGCAATGGGAGCAGGTGCAGGTGCGGGCATATGATCTCCCTCCGTGGCTGAACGAGTCCTCAACATATGTGCGAAAGAGTGAAATAAAAGAGATTTTGAATTCAATAAAGTTGAGAACACACAATAAGAATGAAAGAAGCAAACTTTCCTAAATGTCCTATATCCTCTCGAATATAGGTACGGACGTCTATATCCGATCCGCAAGACTCTACTAGACATTTCTCTTTTACTCATGAGACCAATGAACCTATTGCTTTGATACCAATTTGTCATGACCCAAAATCCTATTCTTGTCATGAGGGAACCTACCATAACCCGTAAGCGAACCCCAAAGATGCAACGGAAAAATACATGAACAAAAGTACAGAAAAGTAAAGGAACACCCAAAGTACTGACAAGGTTTTAATAGCTTAATACATATAAGTCTAAGTCAACTCCCCAAAACCTGGAAGTCATAAGTACAAGAGCTTTCTTAATATGATTACAAGTCTGAATACTTACACAATACAGACTTGTAATCATATTAAGAAAGCTCTTGTACGGGAAGCACGTGTACCCAACAACATCGTTGACCAACCCTAACTATAGCGGTGGCCAGGGTTGGTACTTTTCGGTACTTCTCTATTTGCTTAGTTAGTTAAGATATAAATATTTCAAAACGTTTTAACCTTGTAAATAAGATTCTATGGCTAAGTCAACCACAAAGATCATTAATGTTATCGAGAATCATCATAAAGTTCCAGTCTTTACTCAAAAAAGGCATGTATAACCATAAAGATCCAACGTATACCCAATTAGGGTGTCTAACCCATAAAAGTTCCATCTTTTTATCTTTTACGTTAAGAAACCATAAATATTCCATCTTAGGCAAGTAAAACCCTAAACATTGCACCTTTATATCAATCGAGCACATATGGCATAAAGTTCACATCAATAAGTATAAATGATATACAATGCAAGTGATATGTATGCTATGCAATGGCCATGTGCACCCGGTATACATACGCTATTGCAGTAGATTTCACGTGACTTATGGGGGACTCATGAGGTCCATACAGCCACCCGAAATCATTTTCTATCGGGTCCCCGCTCTGTGGCTATAATATTATCATCATTATCACTCTTTCCATATACCATATCCTAATACACGACCTTCAAGGCCCCTTTTCTGTTTCTCATCAATCAATGCCAATAATATCATGAATGTATGAAATATATATGTGTACACCATGCAGATGCATAATATCAATTCAGTTATTAATACAAGTTCCTTTCCAAGATTTAGACGACATGTAGAGTGACGAATGCATGACAAGTTATAATCAAGAAATTATCAATCATGGATAACATAGCACAAGTAAACAACAGTCATACCAACCTAAGTGGATTTACACACCACTTTTCGAGGCCCGAAGGCTAAACATATGGGAATCCTACAAGATATGTTCATTCTTGTTTCTCTGATAGATGGTCAAATCTTCATCTAGATTCGAATCCTACTAAGAGGTCCACTAGAGATCAGAAATTATTGAAGAAACAACAAGATCTTTCTTTTGTCCCTTTCAGGCGATCGAAAAATAAAGAAATGGTTAATACATTCAAGATAATTACGTATTTACAAAATATTATCTCTGTGACTAGTATAACTACTTTACATTTTAATTACCCTTTATAAGTACATTGGTACCCGCACAAGTGCTCGTTACCTCATGAGTACGGGATCCCCGATTCCCCATTAAACCCCTTAATTTATTAACCAACACACAAATATTATAATATGGTCTAGTAAGTCTCAACTTGCCTGAATCCAAAACTAAAGAGTCACACCAAAGTTTTCTCCTTCCTTTGAGCCTATGAATTACCAAGTCTGTTCAAATACGGTATGTAGATGAGAATACAAATCTAACAGTACTTATATTGCCATATGTAAGGATTCATATCCAAAAAGTCAACTCAAAACCCAATTGTGAGATCCAAAGGTCAAATAATTAATTTTACTGTGAATTCGAGTTTATTATACTCAAATACACACTCTATGAATCAAAACGAGCCCAACCATACCCATATTGATATATTCAAATTTGGAACCCAAAAAGGTAACCCCGGGCCCACAAGGGCAAAACTGAAATTTTATTTCAAAATTGGTTTACCCATAACTCCAATAGTCTGAATCCAGAAAATAATAAGAATATATTCTCAATTGAACTATCAATTTCATTAAAATCACTAAACCCACTTTCTATGGAGAACCCCAAATTTTCTACTTTAGAAATCATGAATTAAAGCTTAAACTAAAGGAAGAAATCAAGGAAAATCACTTAGATAAAGGTCTAAATCTTACCTCAATGAAAAAACTTGAACTTTGTACTTGTAATCTCTCAATTTTGAGCTCTCTAGCTTCTAAAATGGGTGAATGAAGAATGAAATACGAAATGGAGCTTTTAATTCTGTCCAGGCATAATTTTCCCTTCCCGAATGCGAGACCCATTTCGTGATCACAGTCCGCCCCAGCCCAGCCCATCGTAATCGCGATGTGCCCGTGTGACCTAGCCCAGACCCAACTCCTGATAAGTTGGCAAAATACCAACTTATACTTGTCTTTTTCTTGGGTTTTAAGAGTATTTAAGTATAATTTAATAACCTAAACTAACTTAAGTTGGTGGATTTCAGGATTTGGAACTCAAGGCAAGCAATGAAGAATTTGATCAAGACTGATGAAAAAGGATGAAAGTTGGAGCAAAATATTGAGAAAACACAAAAATCGTGGCCACATTTTACTTTCGTGGAGCCATTTCTGATGGTAGAAGAACTTGAATTTAGCTATGTCTGAGAATGAGGAAGTCTGTCTCAGTCCATGAAAATAAATGGCTAGATGAAATTGACAAGATTTGAAGAAACGTAGAGACAAAAATATTCGGCTCCATGTCTATAGCAGCGAAAAGGGACATTTTTTGTCCCGAGTTTTAGACATCTATAAATAGGAATTAGGTCACTTTCTTTTAGAATCTATCACCTTTGAGCTAAGTAGAGCCTCCATAGCTACTTTTGACAAGTTTTGAAGGATTTCACCATAGAGTATCAACTTTCTTACTTAAGTACTCCTTGATTATGTCTTTATTTTCATTTTATCTTGTATTTTTCATTTCTAGTATGAGTAGCTAAACTCCATAAAAATAGGGTTGTGAACTCTTATGGCATTAATATAAATGAGTATTAGTTACTCTTGCTTATTAATTCTTGGGTGTTGATTATCTACTTGTTTACATTCTTATTTGTCAATTTGGTGGTTGCAAATACTAGATTAAGCCCTATACATATATTTCTTGCTTGGAAAAGTGGAAATTGAATTGGGTAATTAACAAGTAGCAAGGAATTCAGTATATTAAGGAATTATTATGCTTGATGAATGAAATCGAACTAGGAATAGGGAGATTTCTACTTGAGTTTTACAATTGGGTCTTAGTGTATTCCTTTGAGTTTGGAAAAACTCATAGGAAAAAGCTTGCTTGAATTGGAAGATTTTAGTGGGTATTTAGCGATTGAATCATAATCATCAATCCCGTGCATTTTAAGCACGATACTTATATTCATTAATAATATATGTCATATTGAGGTTACAACACCGGTCTTTCTTTTAATTGAAAACAAATAAAATATTTTCTTCCATTCCAAGTGTTCAATAAAATTCCTAACATAGTAAAATAGTCTAATTTTATAATTAATTACTCAATCACTCTTTTGCTTGAAGATCACTTTAGAAAATTACAAATTCACACACCTTTTGACATTTTAGCACACATGCACTCCTCGTGGGATCGACCCTGACCTTTATTGGGTTTATTATTGCTACAACTGTACTACATTTCATTAGGAGGAGTAGGATTGGACGTTATCAACTCCCCAACGTGAATGTGATGCATAGGCCGCGATAGCGACCCCCCGGTCCCCCAAAGCATCGCGAACATGATCCCTCTACGCGACCGCGTAGAAGAAAACCAGCAACAACTGAAACTAGAAAATCTGGTTTTCCCAAATCTCGAACTAACATCCGAAACTCATTCGGAACCCTATAGATACAAATAAAATATGAATTTCTATCATAAAACACACTCCGTACTAGCTCGCGCACTCGAAATTATCAAAAAAGGTCTTCTTGACCCAAGTTTGACCAAAGTCAACTCTTAAGTTACAAAACCTCTACTTCTCAACCAACTACCCAAAACACATCTGATGCCTCGGGACCCGAATCGAAGGCTCGAATAAGTCATAAATGTCATTCCGAATGTAATGGAAGTGATGAAACCATGAAAATAACGCATTTACCCAAAAGTCAACTATGATACTTTTACTCGTGTGTTTGTGTTGCAAGGTTAACTATGGCAGTTAACAGACTTAATGAGTTGTCGTTAGGTCCCCATGGCGATGAGGATCCTATGGATGAAGCAGTTACAATTCAACAAGAAGAACGTGGACGAGGCCATCCACAGAATACTCATAACTCGAGGAACCAACAAGTTCCACCTTATCCACAAGTTCCACAAGAACAAGCTCAACAAGTTCCTCCTAGAGTTTTGAAAAATGAAGGATATGCTAGTGCTATTGTGCCACCGAGGATAAGGGAAAAAACTTTCCTAATCACCATGTGATGAACAATATGCTCAAAGAGAAAGGTTATTTCACGGGAGAGCCTACTCAAAATGCAAACAAGTATCTCAAGTACTTTATTGATGTTTTCCATATGAAAAAGCAACCAAATGTCACAAATGAAGCTATACGATTGAGGTTGTTCCCATTTTCTTCAAAAGAGAGTGCTTTAGACTAGTTGGAAGTTTTGCCAAGCCAATCTATCCATACATGAGATGAGTTGGTGGCAAAGTTCTTGGGTAAATATTACTCTCCGGGTCGGATGGTAATATTACGAGATGAGATATTGAATTTTAGGCAATATCCTACTGAGGCATTACATGAGATATGGAAGAGATATCGGAGAATGGTGAAAGAGTTCCCAAATAACGGATAAGATGCTTCTCCAAACATTATATTGTGCTATCAATACCACAAATCAATCTTATATGAACCAGATAACCGAAGGGAATTTAATGAACAAGACATACCAATAGGCTAATTAGATATTAGATGAAACGGCGAAAACATCATCCACATGTAAATCTAGAGATAATATTCCCTAATGTGATCTCTCTATGATTCAATTGACCAAGGGAATGCAAGCTCAAGCCCAACAAATTTCGGAGTTGACAACAACTTTAAAGTTTCTAGCTAAGAATAAATTTCCAAGGCAAGTCAACTCCATGGACAATGTTTAAGGCCCTGATTATAATTCTATGGCAATGGGAACTCAATATCAAGGTCAAGAGGGCATTTATTTTGCCAAAGGTCCCAATCAATATGGTGACTTCCAAGAACAATGTTACTAAGTCCAAAATGAGGAAGCTCAATACGTGGGTAACTATCAAGGAGGTCAACAAAGATCCAACAACTAAGGTCAGTGAAAGCAAGGTAATCAATAGCAAAGAGAGAAATCTAATTTGCCTAAACAAGGCAGTCAAGATTGGAATGGTGGTAACCAAGACAACCAAGGTTGGAATGGTGGTAATCAAAACAACCAAGGTTGGAATGGTAGTACTCAAGGAAATTGAGGCGAGGGTTCTTCCCAACAATATCAACAAAGATACTACCAACAACCTCAATACAACAATCAAGGTCAATCATCGGGTGATCCGAAACTAAGAAGTTTAATGGAAAGGATGATCATAAATCAAGAACGATCCGATAAAGAGATAAGATATATAAATCAAGTGGTGACTTCCCATACGACTTCAATCCAGTAAATTGAGACTCAATTGGGTCAAATCTCTTCTTAATTGAATGTGAGACCACATAGAGCTCTACCAAGTGATACTATTGCAAATCCTAAAGGCGATGATGAACCAAAGTGTGTTTTTTCGTCACCAGAATGAGTGGTAGTATTCTCAAGAAAAGATCCTTTGTGAATGTTGATGATGATGAAAATGAGGTAATGACCTCATAGTATTGATGAAAAACCTATGGTGGTTCAATCTATAATGGATGACAAGCTTCCTATTATTGATGAGTTGACATTGAAATCTGATGGAGGTGAAAATGAGGACCAAGCTCCAAGTACTTCTAGTCAGGCTAGTGAAACTTCTTTAAGGGAGAAGGAGTCTATAAAAGAAGCAATTATGGAGATTCCTAAAGCATACAATCCAATTCCAAGGCCACCTCCTCTATTTCCACAAAGATTTGCTAAGCAATGACAAGTTGGCCAATCATAAAAGTTTTATGATATGTTGAATCAAATCACCATCACGGTGCCCTTTGTGAAAGCTCTTCAAAAGATGTCGGGTTATGCTAAGTTCATGAATGACTTGGTAACTAAGAAGAAGAACATAAATTTGAAACCGTCAATATCACTCACCAATGTAGTGAAATCATCTTACAAAAGGGAGTTAAAAATATGGATGATCCGTGGGCCTTCACTATTCCTTTCTCTATTGTCTTGACAAGTTTTGCAAAAGCTTTGTGTAATTTAGGGGCAGGTATTAATTTGATGCACTATGTCGTATTCAAAAGTTTGGGTTAGGGAGATACTAGACCAACTACCATGAAGTTGCTAATGGCGGATCGCACATTGAAAAAACCATTGGGTGTCATTGAAGATATTATTGTCAAAGTGGATCGTTTCTACTTTCTGGCAGATTTTGTAACCTTGGATTGTGAGGTGGATATTTAGATCCCAACCATTCTTGGAAACCGAAAGAACTATATGTGATATTGAAGTGGGAGAGCTCAAATTTAGATTAAATAATGAAGAGGTGATATACCACATTCAAAAGTCAATGAAACAATCACATAGTTATGGTGTAATATTATATAATTGATGTGATAGATGAGGTTGTGGTTGATGACATGAAAGATGTTTGTGTGTGTGGAGCTATACAAGTGGTTATACGCAGTTCAAACAATAATGTCATGGGGAGACCTTTGGAGGTCGAAGAAATTAATGAATCATGCCCCGATGAGAAACTATTTGGAGTCACAACAGTGGAAGACAATGAGTTGGCATGGTACACTGATATGGCAAATTTATTGGTGAGTGGATTGCTACTGCCCGATCTTCCTTCATACCAAAAGAAAAAGTTCTTGAGGGATAGCGACTTCCACTATGGGGATGGGCCATACTTGTTTCGGATTTGTGCCATGGATACATTATGATTCCAATCATATGAAAGTGGTTCTTTGTACAAATGAAGGATTAAATAGCTTCATGAAAAAAATATTGTAAAAAGAGAGTTCAACTGGGGAGACATAGTTCTACTCTTTAAGTCAAGGTTTAAGTTGTTCCGGAGAAAACTCAAGTTAAAATAGTATGGACCTTTAAAAGTTGCCAATGTTTATTATTTGGTGTTGTGGATTTGGAGTCCGATGATAGTAAAAGAATCTTCAAAGTGAATGGGCAAAGAATCTGACACTATTTGGGTCCAATTGATACTTGGAGAATGGTTGCGGAAGTTGATTTGGAGAATCCTCAATGATAGCTTGAGTAATAGTGAAGTTTGCGTCATGCCACGATGTTAAATAAGATGCTTATTGGGAGGCAACCCAAGCTCATATCCTTTTAATATATTGTATTTTTAGTCTTGTTAAGTAGATTTTTCATGTTTTATTTGTTTTGGATAAGTTTGTGCAAGTGTGCAGGTCTTTGAGATGATTGGAAGCATTTAGCGATTGAGAGGTGAAAGCTGAAAATTACATGAGCTATAGATGAAAAACGTGGACCGGAAACGTGTCCTCGTTTATTTTTGTGGAGCCCGACAGAGTTGGCAAAATTTGAGCCTTCAAAAATTTGAAATTTTTGGCTCCACGTTTATGATTTGTCCAGACGTTCTCTGAATCGGATAAATTAAGCAACTCCAACACTTGAGATTCAGGGAGCCCCTCTCTCCCTCCTTTATGCTTTATTTTATTTCATCGCATTGAGGACATTGCTAGTTTCTAAATTAGGGGAGGAGGTATAAGATGCATGCTTGTTAGTGATGTCTTTTGGGTAAGTATTTGTAACTTGTTTGATACTATCACTATTTAAGCTTTGGCATGTGAGTATTCACTTCGTATTTAAAAAAAAACATTTCAAGTTGATGTTTTAGTCATGACTCCTAGATTCAAACCTTGGCTCTTTTGGTTACTAAGTAGTTTTGAGGCTATGGTGATTCTTTTTTGAGTTCATTTATTTCTATTTGGATTTGAGAATGTCTATCTGACCAGGATTATCATATGCCATGAGTAGTGAGGATATTGTTGGTAATTTATTAGTGTGGAATTAAATTTATCCCATTATTTATGACTCGAACAATTGAGGCCGCGCACGTCGAAAACGTCGTTTCCACACACATGCAATCTTAGTGCCAAATATCGTAAATTTCGTTAATGAAATAGATATTGGTACGTAAGTGAAGTGTTTGAGACATAGAATGATGGATGGTTATTGGCTAAATAACAAGTGTTCCACGTTGGTAAATGAAGGAAGGATTGTGCGAAGTGTAAGATGGTACGGGTCGAAAAGAGCGGCGGAGCTGAGAAGGGCCGCGGTGCCGGAGCGCCGCGACGTCCCCCAAGCTGAGTCGCGATGCTAATTTCCTGTTTGGCATTCTGGATCCGCGGCGCCGTGGCGCTAATGTTGCAGCGCCGCGGCGCTTCCCAGGCAGTGTTTGCTCGACGGAAATCCCAAAATTTTGGCTGTTAAGGTTGAAACCACCCAATAATGTCCATTACTTGGACCATGATGTTGTTGCATTACTTGGGGATTAAAGGCCATCCATTACATGTCAATTGAATGCCATTATGGGGCATTTGAAAGGACATCTTGCACACCTATAAATTGAGGCATTTGGCTTAATTCTATAGATGAGAAAGAGACACACAAGTTAACAACACCACAAAGAGATCAATTTTTCTGATAAACAATCATTCTCTTAGCAATCTTCATTATTCATGTTCTTCACTGGGATCATTTGTGTAGGCTTTGCACGTTTGATAGTTTGTTGTTTCATCTTGGGAGACTATTTTCCACACTTCTGTAAAGCCTATATACGGAGGCAATCTTGTCTTAAAGACAGAGAGCCATCTCTTGACTCGGCCGGTGGTATTGTGATTATCTATTTGGTTGCTAAGTGTTTCAGGTGTGAACTTGGTTCTCAAAGGACTCTAACCGTTTGGATTCTCAGTGGTTCTACAAGCCACAAGTGTAGCAGTTCATGTTCTTGTATTTCTGAATACAAGATCCAGATTTGGAGTTCCAATTCAAGATCAAGAGATTGACAACTTGTTGTTGTAATCTTTGTTGTTTATCCTTTCGATCAATGTAATATTTATTTACTATTCCCATACTTGCTTTACATATCCAACAATTTTAAGACAAGATTGATATTAGTGTTCGAAAGATGTTGGTTGACAAGTGTGTGACCAAATCTGGCTATAGTTGTGGTTTTCTGGTTGAAGACAATTTTGTTAACAGTTCAAACACTGTCTCTGTCAACAACCGTGCTTTCAAATCTGGTCCTAGTTTTTGTTCTCTATTTGACGACAGTTACAAATTTTTTTCTGCCAAAGGTGGGATCTCTGGATCTGACGCTGAGCTTCAAGATACTGCTGATAGTCATGCTAGAATGACTAAAGATCAAGGACGAGTTGGTATCACCGCTCCCGAGGGTGGTGGAAACAAGCGCCCACAAGAGGCTGAGGATGTCAACTGGACAAGAGGAGAAGGCTGAAGATGATGTTCTATCATGTAGCAAAAGGCCTATATTTGTCCCAGACAAAGGATCCGAATTATGGTAAGGAGGATGTGGACACTCAGTCTAACTGAAGTGGGCAAGAATCCAAAAGGTCTAAGTTAATTATCCTTCCTTATCTATAATATGTTTAGTTAATATCTGAATAAAAGTGTGTAAAGCAAGGCCGGGAATATGAAAGTGTTTTCATTAAAAACTCATAATCCCTACACTCTAAAATCAGATATTGAATCTTCTTCCTTCCCGTATAAAGATTGGACTATTGTAAACAAAACATAAGAGATTCTTTCTTTTGAGTGTAATTATTACAAGTGTGTAAAGTATGTTCGCACATACGAAGGATAGAGATCCACTGACTGTGCGAAAACTGTTACCACTCTTAAGTAAGTGTCAGGAATTGTCTGGGCACCAATCTCAAAGGAAAAAGACTAAAAGATAATGGCTTATCTTAAGACGTTGAACCTATCACACTGTCTGACAGAAGATCCTTTATTTGATAGATGATATCGGACACTCAATCGTACAAACCCTATAAGAGACTGGAGTGGGCCAGAGTTTCTAGGTCTTGAATGATCTGAAGGATAAAAGAAAGGCAGAAAAGTAATGGACACCTAGTGAGGTGGGCCAGAGTTTTCAGGTCTTAAATTATCTGAAGGCCAGAAGAAAGGCAGAAAAGTAATGGACACCTAGTGAGGTAGGCCAGAGTTTCCAGGTCTTAAATGATCTGAAGGCCAAAACAAAGGCAGAAAAGAAATTGGACACTCAGTCTGCCAAAGCAACTGGAGTGGGCCAGAGTATCCAGATCACATATGATCCGGTTACGCCCTAACCACGTGCAATAGGTTGTTCATGTGAAGCAACGAAGTAGAAGGGGTTAGAGATGTTGTCCTCAATAGGACTTCAGGGAACGAGATCACTCTAAAAAGAGGTGATATATGTCCCAAACTTGGTTTAAGGGACGTTGTTGGTCAAGCTGGTTTGAGACTAGTCCAACAGGTCTATAATAACTAAGAATGCTACAGTATGTCTGTAGCTAAATGAATGATATATTTGTAGTCCGTGCATCTATTCCATCATAGATTAAGATACGTTAAATAGAAAGTCATTCAAAAGCTAATGAAGTTGAGATTGTTGCCTTCTGTCGACATAAACCCTCAAAATGAATGAGAGGTAGGCGAAAAGGCAAAATCACCTTTCTATTTCGTCAAAGGAATAGCGAAAGAAGCACCGCTCCTCTAAAACTTAGTCACACCTACATGGGTGAATTGAAATTTATACAAAGTAGAGGGGGGAGACAAGTTCCGTCAAAGGAATAGCGAAAGACTCCTCTAGAACTTAGTCATACCTACATGGGTGATTTGAAGTTTGTACAAAATAGAGGGGGGGGGGGGAAACAAGTACTTTGTGACCTTCATTGACAATGGTACAACGTATTGCATCCTTTGTTTGTTGAAAAATAAAGATGAAGTTGTTGAAGCGGATAAGTGCTACAAAGCAGAAGTTGAAAATCAACTAAGCCTACGGATTGAGGAATTCGTAGTGATAGAGGGGGAGAATGTGAAGCATCGTTCATCAAATGACTGTTTATTACTCACCTCAGTCTAAGGGTTTTAGCCAAGTGCAAAGTCGTACACCCAAAATATATGGGTCAAGGCAATCCTTACCATTAACGCGATTCTCAGAAGAACTCCGCATAAGGATAATGATAACGCTCCGTGTGAAACATGGAAATGATCCCACCTACAAATGTTGTGATGTGGGGTGGCTTGGTATATGTTGGAATACCGAAATAGGTCAAGTTAGACCTAAGAAGGATCTGCAAATAACAGTAGTGCTTATTGCTTCTTGGTGTCAAAGAATGTTGAATTCCTTGAGGATAACTTTCCTTGAGAAGGAAAAAGAAGTAATTACTTGAGGTTAACAAGAACCCGCGAGTGCCTGATTGTCCGGAACCAGACGTTCCATAGCTACAGGACTCGGAAGTTGCTGACTATCCGGAACTTAATGTTCTAGATCTACAGAACTCAGGGATTCTAGATGTTGAACCGAGACAAAGCAAAGAGGGGGCAAATACTTGTTCCAGGCCTTCTAGCTTGTATGGTTGAGAATGAACCATGGACAATTAATAAAAAATTATCATCTCCAGAAGCGCTGCTTTGGAAAGAAGCTATAGAGAGAAATAGATTACATCATATAGAATCATACTTGTGTAATGGTTGACCTTCCTTCGAGAAAAGAACCTTTGGATTGTGAAAGTAGATACTCAAAAGTGAGTACAAAGTAGATGGATCTATTGACGAGTATAAGGCCTCGACTACTTGTACATGTGCTCCCATGTGAATAGCTTAACATCCAGGGCCATTGCAGTCTTGCGTGACATGGATGTTGATGTCGCCTTCCTAACAAAGGAGTTAGAATGAGAAGATCAGAGTTGGTTTGTTGGACTGTTAGGCTTCTTCCTGAACTTTCATTTTGGTCCCTGAAATGTTTACATTTTGGTCTTGAAAGTTTCAGATAAAACATAAATAATGAATCTGACAACAGAAATATTGACTCTGAAGTTAGAAAGCCAACAGTTGGAAAAACCAACAGTCTGAACGTGGAAGTCATAGCGAAACAAAAGTCTTGATATGAAAGATATGGGTATCACATATGACATCTTAGGAATTTGGATTTCTAAGACATCTAACAGACTGGTCTAACTCCAAACTCAATTATGAGATAGTTGACAGTCTCATTGAAGCCACCAATGGATATGAATCATATAACTGATTGGAATCATGGTGCGCCCATATACAAGGAGCGATATGCGCAGGTCACATGTAGTTCAATGTATTGTACATACTACAACCGACCTGGTATCGACCTACAAAGCAGATCAGTTGAACTAAGGTTCACTCGTGATTCTAAAAATAATCGATAGAAGGCGTTAAGTTGGATATGACGACATCTGAAATATTCGCTTATCTATGGATTATGGTATTCTGGATGTCCAGCGGTTCTGGGAGAACACAGTGATGCAACTTGGACATAAGTTATGAAGAACACCAAAGCCACAAGTAGATGTGTATGGTGTCTCTTGAAAAATCCTCTAAGCAAACTTGCATCAGCCGATTCATGATGGAATCAGAGTTTATCGCTTTAAACAAAGCATGAGAAGAAGTTGAGTAACTTCACGACTCCTTAGAGGATGTCCCTTATTGGGAGAAACCTGTGCCTTCGACAGTTATACACTGTGGCTAGCCGGTTGGCTTCAGGAAGGGCTTGGATGACGGCGTCAGGACATATTAGTCAGAGATATAAGACTATATGGCAGTTGATCATCATGGGTGTCACTTCCTTGATTACTAATTAAAGGATATAGCGGACCCTTTAACTAAGGGACTACCCGAAGACCAAGAGTTTTGCCTGTCTAGGGGAATGGGCTTAAAACCCAAACAATACGAACTTTTGCAGTGGTAACCCAGCCATACTGACTGGAGATCCCAAGAATTTGGTTCAATGGAAAAACTAAGCTGCAAAAGGTTCAGTTGAGCGCTTCGGTAGAAGCAAGAGCACTTCGGATTATGATTTCTATAAATAAACCTAAATCCTAAGTCGTTCCCGCGATAGACATTAAAGTGATACCTGCATGGTTGGTAAAGATTAAGCTTCCAAACCTTTAACGATCCTCAAACGGTTGAGGTTAAGGTTGGGGAAACTTTTAATGATTCCTCACACCTCTGAAGTGGGGTATAGCAGGATACCTTGTAGGAGATCTCTTATTTAAGTGCGAGCACAGGCCGTCTCAAATGAACGCACTTAAGAATCCAAGTGTGTCCACGGCCACAACGGACATAACAATAAGAAGAAACTAATAAATGACAGGTATTGTGTTGGTACCGTTATCTTGGCTTACATTAAACACTGACATTTCAAGACATCACATTCACCGCACAGTAAGTAAGTCCGATGGTCTAGGGAAGGTTCAAAGCGGAAGCTACCACTTATAATGCAATATCTTTTCGCTGATAGATTATTGAAAGTAGACACCTTACGTGTGCGCCCAAAATCTCTTTCAAGAGGGGATTTTTGGAAATTTACTAGTGTGGAATTAAGTTTATCCCATTATTTATGACTCGAACAATTGAGGCCCCGCACGTCGGAGACGTCTTTTCCACACGTGCAATCTTAGTGCCAAGTATCGTAAATTTTGGTAATGAAAGAGATATTTGTAGTTAAGTGAAGTGTTTGAGACATAGAATGATGGACGGTTATTGGCTAAATAACCAGTGTTCCACGTTGGTAAATGAAGGAAGGATTGTGCGAAGTGTAAGATGGTACGGGTCGAAAAGAGTCGCGGAGACGAGAAGGGCCGCGACACCGCCCGGACTGGGACGCGGCGCCGGAGCACCGCGGAGCCCCCCAAGCTGAGACGCGGTGCTAATTGCCTGTTTGGCATTCTGGAGCTGCGGCGCCGTGGCACTTTCCAGGCAGTGTTTGCTCGACAGAATCACAAAAGTTTGGTTGTTGAGGTGGTTTCAATGGCATTGCAACCACCCAATAATGGCCATTACTTGGACCATGATGTTGCTGCATTAATTGGGGATTAAAGGCCATCTATTACATGGCAATTGAATGCCATTATGGGGCATTTGAAATGTCATATTGCACACCTATAAATTGAGGCCTTTGGCTCAATTCTATAGATGAGAAAGAGACACACAAGTTAACAACACCACAAAGAGATCAGTTTTTCTGATAAACAATCCTTC
Source organism: Anisodus acutangulus (assembly GCA_029783415.1). Taxonomy (NCBI): domain Eukaryota; kingdom Viridiplantae; phylum Streptophyta; class Magnoliopsida; order Solanales; family Solanaceae; genus Anisodus; species Anisodus acutangulus. Next base: position 26,636,930 of record CM056489.1, read on the forward strand.
TCTTAGCAATATTCATTATTTGTGTTCTTCGCTGGGATCATTTGTGTAGGCTTTTCTCATTTGATAGTTTGATGTTTCATCTTGGGAGACTATTGTCCACACTTCCGTAAAGCCTATATACAGGGACAATCTTGTCTTAAAAACAGAGAGTCATCCCTCGACTCAGCCGGTGGTATGCCATGAGTAGTGAGGATATTGTTGGTAATTTATTAGTGTGGAATTAAATTTATCCCATTATTTATGACTCGAACAATTGAGGCCACACACGTCGGAAACGTCATTTCCACACACATGCAATCTTAGTGCCAAATATCGTAAATTTCGTTAATGAAATAGATATTGGTACGTAAGTGATGTGTTTGAGACATAGAATGATGGATGATTATTGGCTAAATAACAAGTGTTCCACGTTGGTAAACGAAGGAAGGATTGTGCGAAGTGTAAGATGGTACGGGTCGAAAAGAGCGGCGGAGCTGAGAAGGGCCGCGGTGCCGGAGCGCCGCGACGTCCCCCAAGCTGAGTCGCGATGCTAATTTCCTGTTTGGCATTCTGGATCCGCGACGCCGTGGCGCTAATGTTGCAGCGCCGCGGCGCTTCCCAGGCAGTGTTTGCTCGACGGAAATCCCAAAATTTTGGCTGTTAAGGTTGAAACCACCCAATAATGTCCATTACTTGGACCATGATGTTGCTGGATTACTTGGGGATTAAAGGCCATCCATTACATGGCAATTGAATGCCATTATGGGGCATTTGAAAGGACATCTTGTACACCTATAAATTGAGGCATTTGGCTTAATTCTATAGATGAGAAAGAGACACACAAGTTAACAACACCACAAAGAGATCAATTTTTCTGATAAACAATCATTCTCTTAGCAATCTTCATTATTCATGTTCTTCATTGGGATCATTTGTGTAGGCTTTGCACATTTGATAGTTTGTTGTTTCATCTTGGGAGACTATTTTCCACACTTCTGTAAAGCCTATATACGGGGGAAATCTTGTCTTAAAGACAGAGAGTCATCTCTTGACTCAGCCGGTGGTATTGTGATTATCTATTTGGTTGCTAAGTGTTTCAGGTGTGAACTTGGTTCTCAAAGGACTCTAACCGTTTGGATTCTCAGTGGTTCTACAAGCCACAAATGTAGCAGTTCATGTTCTTGTATTTCTGAATACAAGATCCAGATTTGGAGTTCCAATTCAAGATCAAGAGATTGACAACTTGTTGTTGTAATCTTTGTTGTTTATCCTTTCGATCACTGTAATAGTTATTCACTATTTCCGTACGTGCTTTACATATCCAACATATATTTTTGAGTTCTTCTGCGCCTCGTTGATCTAGAACTTGCCCCGAATATATTTCTAGGTGAAATCCTAGGCAATGCTCAATTTTGAAAAGGATCATAGGCTTTCTTTGAATATCTTAAGTCTTTCTTGCCTACCCTTGTATGAAATCACCCTAGTCAATCCATTTTTGAGTCTTGAACCATTTTATTAGCAACCATGTTACAAGCTTCACTCTTTTGGTCTTAATTATCCTATCTCTTCACACCTTATCTCCCTAAGTACTTTGAAATTGTAAAATAAACTAAAAGCCTAAGTTTGGGGGGATAGATGATAAAGTTGTGATGTGGAAGCCACCTACCGTCCTAATTGTTTTGAAGTGAAAAAAATGACTAAAAAGCCTAAGTTCGGGGGAGATGAGAGGTAAAGTTGTGATGTGAAAACCATTTGAAAAGTGAAAACTGAAAAGTGAAAGAAATGCGAAAAAAGTTTAAATTGAAATGATAAAAAAAAAGAGAATTGCAAGAATAAAAGGGAGATTAGGTGCTTGAATTGAAATGAAGAAAAGGTGGAAAGTCCTTGAAAGGGAAGTCGGTTTTGAATCGTTGCAATTTGTAGTGTTTAGGGAAGTCTTGAGTCACTTTGTATCCAAATTAATTTTTCTTCCTTGACCAAAAGCCTACATTCTACCTGCTTAAGTCCTATGTGATTCTAAATTAGGTATGCCTACATTAGTGAAGATTTACATGAGTGGCAAGCCTATGAAATTAATAGGGTGCACTTGAAATTCTTTTGTGAGAGTGAGTAATAATTTCTTTAAATATATCATGTGTTTGCTTGAATTGTGGTATTTTGTATTTGGGATCTTTTGTTGTTGGCGAGGGCACATGAAATTTGGGGTGTTTTTTGGATTATGTGTGTCGTTTTCCGATTGAGATGAATGAGCGATAAAAAGGGTTGCTTTTTTGAAAATTAAGCAAGGTTTGAAACTTTGAGGTCATGATCGGATTGATTCTTGATTGTATTGAGGATTTGATATTTGAACTTGGAAAAAAATATTTTGATGAGTTCTTGTGGATGTCTCACTTGCTTTAGATTAATTGTTAGTATCAACCGAAGTCATAAAGGTTTGGAAACTTTGATTAGCTAACATTTTGTGTTATTTTATTTTGCTGGAGGACAAGCAAAAGCTTATGTTTGGGGGAGTTGATAAGTTGACAAAATACCAACTTATGCCTACTTTTTTCTTGGGTTTTAATAGTCTTTGAGTATAATTTACTAACTTAAGTTGGTGGATTTCAGGATTTGGAACTCAAGGAAGGCAATCAATAAAGAATTTAATCAAGAATGATGAAAAAAAGGATTTGGTACATGAACTTCGCGGGTCCCACGTGCATCATGACTGAGGCATTGCCCTTAGCATGTGTGTATGAGGGTGGAGTGAGAGAGATGACCACTGCATTGCATTGCATTACACTCATTCATTCATACACTTAACTGAATCATTTGGTGACCCATATCTGTCTTTGGTTGATTTTATGCTTCCTTGACTTTTACTTGTACATGATTCGTAACCATACTTGAATGACCTACGTGCTACTCGTTAGTTTCCAATTCTTCATGTGTTATCTAATCGTAGTCGGACTATGATGCTTACCAGTACTAGTGTTGTACTGATACTACTCTTGTTGTACTCTTTGTTGAGTGCAGAGTTCGACCCAGGTTCTAGTTCTACGCCCCGTGGTTGATACGCGAATGTGACTTTCACAGTTCTTAAGGGTGAGCTACTTGGTCATCCGTGGCCTCTGGAAGACCCTTCTCTATTTACTTCTGTAATTTCATTCAGTAGTCAGTATGTAGTCTACGGGCACTTTCATACTTGTATTTTAGATTCGTATTTTAGACCTCTTGTGCTATTTGACCAAATTTTAGGGATATTGTTGGATATTTCTCTAGTTATGCTAAGTATTAAGATTTGATAACTTGTTCTTATTTAAATTCCGCTTCTTTAACTTGCTTCTACTGAATTTTGGGATGCGGTTCGCCTACTTGGAGGATAGTGTAGGTGCCATCACGATCCGCAATTTGGGTCGTGAAAATAGACTTATTTCTTATTATGTGCATGTCATATACTATCTCATGCATATTACACTTGAGGATACATATGTGATGTCAGATGGAAAATGGTTCCGGACGGAGTGACACAAATGAAAAAAGGCCGGATTGGCTAAAGACAGGTAATGTGATGCGGATTGGCTAAGTACAAATAATGTGAGACTGATCGGATAGTGATTGAGAGTGTAAGCCTATATGACTAAGGACTCGATGGGAAATGGTTCAAGATGGTGTATAAACCTCGCGAGTGCTCCATGAGTCACATATTTCATATTACGCAGTGTGTGTATACCGATGATGGAAGGCCTTTGCATTGCATTTGCATATCATATCATATTACTTCATTGATTCTTTATTATTTGACTTACTTGTAGGATTTGTTGAAATGTACTTGTCTCACTTGATTGATTACGTGAATACTTGTTGAATTAGGTGAAATTCCCATCTTTTACTCATTGGATTGAAAGTATGCCTTTATGAAATAATAGTGATTAAGTGTGGAAGTAAGTGTTTAGAAGACCAACCCTCGTCACTGTTTTAGTTTAGGGTCGGTCGACGATGCTGCTGAGTACACGTTGATTTTTCATACTCACTCTACACTTGCTGCACCTTTTGTGTGCAGAGTATGTCCTTAGTACTTGCGGAGTACGAGGATTCACCAAACATTGAGGCGATTATTTAGAGGATTTGGGTGAGCTGCTGGTTGATCCACGACACCAGATTATTTTCCTTTACTTTATTCATGTTTTTTTTTCATTCTTAGAAGTGTATTCAGGATGACTACTCAAACTTTTACTTCTTATTTTAGTAGTTCTTGTATTTGTGACACCAAATTTTGGATTGTAGTATTTTTTTTCCGCTTATTTATGATTATGAGACTTAATTATGACTTTGAAATAACTTTTTTTTAATTTCTTTCCGCATATTATACTTGTTTAAATTGGATTAATCGGTTGTGGGTGATTCACCTACTGCGTGGGGTAGGTGCCTTCACGACTTTGAAATTTGGGAAGAAAAAATCTTCTATTTATAGAAATTCAAAACTTCTCCTCTAAGAAAATGATAGATATAGAAGAGTCATTTTCTATCGAGAAAACTTTTGAAGTGAACAACCCACGTAAGGTAGGAAATTGAGGACCTAACAATAAGGGTATAGTCAAAAGTGTTTAAAACCTGCAAAGCAATTTAGCTTGTGACTTTACAGAGCTTTTATTCAAAGATGATCTGGAAAAAGGCTAAGGGTATTGTCAAACAAATGAGAGGCGTCATTTTCTCTTATCCTCCTTCATTCTGCGAGCACGAGATCGAGAGTGGATCTTGATTGGTTTTCTAAAGATTAAACCATCCTTTACCATCTTTCTTATGCTTTTTCCTTCATGTATACATCAAATAAGTAGAAATAAAGATAGAATGCAAAGAGTGTTCAATCACATTGGAGGAAGCTCCTATAATTCTCATTATTTAACTAAACTTACATATCGTCTCAATATGAGAATATGCTCTAAAAGTTGTACCAATAATATAGAGGAAAAACTATCAGAGGTTCTTTCAAGCAAAAGGTCCCATCAAAGTATAATATTCAATCGACAGATAAATCAATGAAATATCAATAAAAAACAAAATTGGAAAGACTAAGCATCAATTTTTTATTCCATTTGCCATTCAGTACACTAAACAAGTACTCAAATTTAGCAAAACTATTAAAAAAAGATACATTGGGAGGACTAAATGACATATCAATGGGAACAAAATTGGGAGGACTAAGCATCAAATTTTAGCACACTACCATTTTCAGTCCTAATTCTGCATATTAGAGCTATGAAAAACTTGATCAGTCCCAAGACCATTAAATGAGAATAATTCGAGCTAGGTTGAAGCCAACATAAAAGTCTGAATGCTAATTTTTTGAATAAATTGAACCAGAATAGAGAAGACCAGATAGACACAGATGATTCATATGATCGACCCTAACTAATTTGAATTGAACCTAGTTAATTTTTCATTGGTTATTTTCAGTACAATTAAGCAAGAAATAATTGTTAGCAAATAAATAAGATTCACAAATATCAGATATATCATATTTGGAGATAAATGTAGAGAAAGATGGAGAGGAACTGATTGGAATTGGCCATGGAGAATTCATTGCCTTCATTTGGGTCAAGCTGCACCTTGCCTCCGCCGCATTTGAGGATGCTGGCGGCTAGCCGTTTCTGCAGCTTAAGCGACACCGTTGTAACCTATTAGAGGAGAGAGTTTATCTGAAAAAAATTGTGCTAAGGTTATAGGGTTTGATGGTGATTCAGTAGAATAACGGTAAATTGGATAAATACTCGGGTTATTGGGTTTTATATTGACCGGATTGATTATTTTATTTTTTTCAATTTTTCATTTGAAGTTGATCTGATTAATTTTGAAGGCAATTTGATTTACCTTTTCGAATGCACTTTATACTGTTTTAATTAATTATCTTAGTCTGACTGTTTCTCTTGCTTTACTTTTTACTCTTGCTTTTGGGGAAGAAGTCGAGTGAAGAACAAGTCAAAGTTATTGAGATTTCGACTCCATGATCTTCTCCAACAAACACACCAGCTACACATCTTTCCCTCAACCTCCTCAACTTATCGATGAGATTTTCAAGGAAAACTTTCTACTATAAATAGAGAGGCCACACCAGTGAATCGATCACCCAGAATTAGATTGCAAAAATACCAAGAGAGCTCTCAGGATTTCAACTCAGGAATCTGGATCACAAGTGTTGTCTGAGTGTGTCGACAACATTCTGTCCAACATTACAATTGTTGTTTAGATTCTGGATTAGTTTTGTATGGAACGATTGTAATGAGATGTTGTCTATGTCTACATAGTTAGATTTTTCAGGCAGAAGTCATATGTGACTTCAACTTTTAATTCATTTTCGATTTATCTTGTAAAATTGTAAAGAAAGAAATTTGTATATGAAATATATACAATATTTTTTGTCATTGACCATCATAAGTTATATCAACATATAACTTATGAAAATATAAACCTTTGTGTTCTTTATTCTTTCCGCTGCAATTTACTCTTAAAAGGTTTTTTGTTTTATAGAGTGTTGTTACTTGTGTCAGACGACATTGTCGATGACATTCGGAAATAGAATTGGCATTCGATTTATCTCTTTCTTTTACTTTTCGTAGCCTTTGACACCCTTCAAGTGGTATCAGAGCCAACACTTGACACAATAAGTGTTTGGTCTTGTTGTCATAAGCTATGGATCCGGCATATCCGACTATTGGTAGACTTCCTATTTTAGATGGTTCAAACTATGCCTATTGGAAGATTCACCTACGTTCTCATATCAAATCAATTGATGTGAGGGCATGAAGATCTATAACCAATGGGTATGTTGTTCCAATGTTGCCACCGGATGAGGAAGGTGAGATTCTTGTTAAACCTGAATCCGAATGGACTGCGGAAGAAACCAATAATGCTAGTTTTAACGAAAAGACCTTAAATGCAATTTCGGATGGGTTGATCTCTACATGTTCAAACTCATTCAAAACTGCCCCATGGCTAAGGACGCATGAGATACTTTACAAATTCATTGTGAAGGTAGATCAAGTGTTCGTCGAACAAAGCTACGAATGCTCATGAGTAAGTATGAACGTTTAAGGATGGAAGAAGCGGATGCTATTAAATATTATTTTAAAAAGTTGATTGACATCTCAAATGAATGTCAAGTGCTTGGTGAACCATTAACCAACACTCAACTTGTTGAAAATGCTCTCCATTCTCTTCCTGAAAAGTTTAATTTAAAGATTTGTGTCATTGAAGAAGTTCACAATCTTGTCACAATGAACCTTCATACCTTAATGAGCATTCTCAAAACATATGAGATGAACATTCAGAATCAAAGGAAACTGTATAAAAGAAAGAATGTGACACTTCAAGTTCACTCCTCGGAGAACCAAATCGAATAAGAGGATGAAAATCTTGAAGAAATTGGTGAAGGCACAAATGTTGCCTTACTCACTCGAAAATATAATTCGATGGTGAGAAAGTTCAACAATGATAAAAATTAATCTAAATCTAAAGAGCATCAAAACCAAGTCTTCAATCAAATCCCACTAGATTTCTTCCAATGTACAAAAAGGAAATCAACTACGGAGAACCAACTCAGATCGTACCAAATTTAATCCCAAACAACTCGAGTTCGTGCAATGTCATGCATGCTCGGGTTGGGGTCATTATGCTAACGAATGTGGAAACACTCTTAGAAAATTTGGTAAGAACATATGGGTTTCTCATAGTGATGATGAAGAAGAAGAGGAAGGAGATCGTGAAATTGAAACACAAGCAATGATGGCCACTGTTTACGAACAGTCTCTGTCAGATAATGAAGATGTCGTCTATAATGTTGTCTCAGATGTAACGATATTTGCTCCAACATCAGCAGCGACATCAACATCCTCAGCGACATCCGAAAGGTATGAATTCTTTAACTATTCTGATGTTAATTTCTTTAGTGGTTCTATTTCTGTTAGTGAGACTGATTGTATGGATCAAGTTGAGTGCAAAGATGATATGATTAATAAATTACAAAGTATCTGTAAAGCCTTAATCATAGAATCCAATCAACTTGACACAAAGGTAAAATCTTTAACTCGTGAGAATGTAGATTTAAAAGGCACAATAACCTGACTAGAGGTTGCACTTATCAAAAATAATACTGAATTTGGTAAGGTTTGTGCAAAACTGAATTTAGCAGAAGCAACCTTCCGTAAGATCAACATAGGGACTTTAAAACTAAATGAGATACTCAACTTTAGTAATCCTTTACATGCAGGTATTAGGTATGAAAACTCTCTTAAAACCATATGCTCTAATCTCTTTGATAAAAATGAGAAAATACGCTTTGTAAAAGAAATAAATAATAGGTCCTCATATAAGTCAAAGAATATGAAGTTTGTATACCATCATTGTTACTCCCCTGGACACCTAAAATCATATTATTTCAAACTTCAACATTTTGTGAGCAAAATGTTGCCTAAACTGTTGTCCAGCATTTCAGATAACAATCGGAGCAACATTTCTGAGCCGAAAGGTAAAAAATGTCTCAAGAGAGTTTTGGTTCCTAAAATGAATTTATCTTGTAATGTCTGTATAACTGAATTAAGAACTAACATTTCAGGTTCTTGGTACCTTGATAGTGGATGTTACCACCACATGACAAGTACAAAATGATTTCTAAAGAACTATGAGTCATTCAATAGAGGAAATGTGACTTATGGATGTGGTAGTAAAAGCAAAATAATTGAAAAAGGGATCTTGGATGTTCCTGGATTTCCAGCCTTAAGAAATTTCTTACTCGTTGAGGGCTTAATGGAAAATTTTATTAGTATTAGTCAACTGTGTGATGACAATCTTGAGGTAAAGTTCAATAAGAATGCATGTGAAGTTACGAATGAAGCTAATGAATGTGTCATGACAGGTACTAGAACATGTGATAATTGTTATCTTATTGTAAGGCAAGAAATATGCAATAATGCCAAGATCGATGACACAACAATGCGGCATCAAAAGTTGGGGCATGTCCACTACCGCAATTTAGTAAAATTGGTCTTATATGAAGCGGTTAGAGGCTTACCCAATCTTAGCCATAAAGGTAAAACTGTATGTGAAGATTGTCTGAAAGGCAAGCAAACCCGTGTATCTTATAATATTGTCCAACACGACGGACAACATTCAGGTACGTCTCACTATTTTCAATTACTGCATATGGATCTAATGGGTCCAATTGAAGTAGACAGTCTAGGAGGCATGAGGTATTCCTATGTGATAGTAGATGATTTTTCTAGATATTCATGGATATATTTTTTGAAAGAAAAATTACAAACTTTTGACATTTTAAAATTTTGCACTCTAGAATTAGGAACTTGTTCTATTCTTCTATTTTTCGGATTAGATCCGACCATGAGAATGAATTTGAAAACAGCTCATTCAAAAAATTTTGTGAGAAAAAAAGAATTTTCCGTGAGTTTTCCGCTCCCGAAACTTCTCAACAGAATGGGGTAGCATAAAGGAAGAATAGAACACTGTAAGAAATGGCTAGAGTTATGCTTAGTTCTAAAAAATTATCAAAACGTTTTGGGCTGAAGTCTTAAATACTGCTTGTCACATCTCTAATAGAGTCTACTTAAGGCCAGGAACAAAGATGACTCCCTATGAGCTTATAAATGGAAAGAAACCTAACTTGCGCTACTTTTATGTCTTTGTGTGTATTTATTACATTTTAAATGATAGAGATCACTTGGCAAAGTTTGACTCTAAGAGTGACAAAGGAATTTTTGTTGGCTATTCTCAAACTAGTAATGCTTATCGAGTATACAATATGAGGACCAAAATTGTACAAGAGTCTGTAAATGTTATTTTTGATGACTTTTTTTATCTTACAGGAAATACAACTGAAAAGAACACTATAGTTTTAGTGGAAAATGTGCAGACTGCTGAAGAATCAGATGTTGCCCCAAATGTTGCCACACCCGAAGCAACATCTGAACCTAAAATAGAGACCACAGAGGTCATGAATGAGGAGTCAAATGCTGAATTGATATATCAAGTTCGAAGGGACCCCTCATCAAGGAATATAAAGAATCACCCAACATACCAAGTGATATGGGGAGTTTTTGAAGGAATTAGAACAAGAGGGAAAAAACCACTCAACTACAGAGAAATGGTAAGGTATATGTGTATGTCTACCATATACCAAAAGGTTAGTATTTCTTATTTTATATCTACTTTATAACTAAAAAATGTTTTAGAAGCACTAAAAGATGATTTTTGGATTCAAGCAATGCAAGAAGATCTTGAACAATTCTATCAAAATGAAGTCTGGGACTTAGTTCCACATCCATATAATACAAATGTAATTGGAACTAAGTGGATTTTTAAAAACAATTCAGACGAATCGGGAACAATTGTTAGAAATAAAGCTCGTCTAATTGCACAAGGTTATACTCAGGTTGAAGGAATCGATTATGACTAAACCTTCGCGCATATGGCTAGAATTGAGTCAATTAGACTTTTACTTACTATTGCTTGTTTTGTAAAAATTACTTTACACCAAATGGATGTAAAAGGTGCATTCTTAAATGGTTACCTAGATAAGAAAGTCTATGTCGAACAACAAAAAGGATTTGAAGATCCTTACCATCCACATTACGTGTACAAGCTCAAGAAGGCTCTATATGGGTTGAAACAAGCCCCTCGTGCATGATATAGCCGTCTAACTAACTTCCTTCTTGAATTTAGTTTTAACCATGGTGAAGCTGATTGTACTTTATTCATTAAATGTCACGGTGTATATATTATTATTTCTCAAATCTACGTAGATGACATAGTCTTTGGTTCGACCTCACAGTCTTATCTAAAGTCATTTGTTTAATATGTCATCAATATTTGAAATGAGCATGATTGAGGAACTAACTTTTTTCTTAGGTTTGCAGATTAAGCAAAGTGAAGATGAAATTACTCACAAAGTAAATATGCTAAGAATTTAGTTAAGAGATTTGGTTTGGAGAATGCTAAATAGATGAAAACGCCAATGGGTTCATCGCAGAAGGTATGTAAGGATAATGTTGGTGAAAATGTCGACCCAATGTTATATCGATCTATGATAGGTAGCCTCATTTACCTTACTGCTAGTCGCGCAGATATTATGTTTAATGTTTGTGTTTGTGCCCGTTTTCAAGCATGTCCCAAAATATCCCACTTAAATGTCGTGAACGTATTATTCGATATGTCGCTGGCACATATGAGTTAGGAATTCGGTATTCCAAAGACACTAATCCTAACTTAATAGGATTTAGTGACTTGGATTGGGCTGGAGATGTGGATGATAAAAAGAGTATAAGTGGAGGATGTTTTTATCTTGGCAATAATCTTGTTTCATGGTATAGTCGTAAACAAAATTGTGTCTCACTTTCAACTGCTGAATCTAAATATGTAGCAGCTGGAAGTTGTTGCTCTCAATTAATATGGCTAAGACACATGTTAGACGACTATGATTTTTCTAGAAACATTTTGATTTTGTACTGTGATAATTTGAGTGCTATAAATATTTCCAAAAATCCAGTTCAACACTCACGTACAAAATATATAGATATTAGACATCGCTTTTTAAGATATTTAGTTGAAAAATAGCTAGTTCAAACTGAACATGTTGACACTCTTCATCAACTAGCTGATATTTTTACAAAAGCTTTGGACCATGAGAGATTTTCTAGTTTGAAAAAATCTCTTGGTCTTTGTAATATCTAAAGAGAAGGCATTTTTGGTGAATGTCGACTAAAACATTATCTAACATTTCGGGTGACATTTACCTATGTAATATCATTGACTGATTATTGTTGTTGTATGATGCATAACTTTTGGTCACTCAAGCATGATCCTTCAATAAGAATGTGTCTTTAATGTGATACTGTTCTCTGCGATGATATATATCATAAAAATGGAGTATCAAAATAGGCAAAGCCTATACAAATATTTGGCAACTGTGCAAAATGGGCAAAGCCCTTGAAAAGATACCATTCCTATTCTATAGGAGTATCAAATGCTTAAAAAAAGAAATTTTGAGAATACTAAATAAGTATTCTTATTTTTTACAACAAAAAAAATTGTATGTGTTGTATGATTAGATCAAGGACACGATGAGAAAATATTACATTTGTCAAGTGGTTAAACTCATAAAATACTTATAAAATGTGTCTTGATTTGTTGCCAAAATGAAAAAATTCTTATGGGATCAAAATACTTGTGTCGCCCAAAATGTTGCCAACATTGATGTTGACATTTTCAGATTATGATATTTGTTGGGATGTTGTTCTTAACTGATTTCAGAAAAATTAGATTTTTTATTCCTATTTTTATGCCTTGTTTTAATAGGAATTTTAAACTTTAAAATAATAAGATTAAATTGAATTCCTATTGTGATGTTTTTATCCCAAAATCTTAGGTGTAAGTTATTGAGCAAAATTGAAATACCTAAAACTAAGGGATTCTTTTTTCTTTGAAAGATTTGTCATGTATATAAATTCCTCTCATTTGCATTTTTTTTTCATATCCAATTTTCCTTCAAAAATAAAAAAAAGAGGGAAAATCACAACACATCTCGGGTATAACCCTACCTACCTAATGGAATCATCACCATTCCAAACTCCTTCCTCAATCACAAACCCTAATTCCTCAAAACCATCTCCTCAATTCTCACAAATGAAAACTTCTCCAATGTCAGAACCTATGTCATCCAACATTTCATCTAACACTCCCATGAGCACTAGCCCTCCATCGAATACACCTCAGCAACCGGGTCAGTCTTCTGCCTCAAATCTCCCTAAGGATTTTTCTAGAGCAATAGTGTTTAAAGGGTTTGATGAACCTTTAGCTATCAGCTATCCCAGAGATAATAACAACCCAATAGATGTTGATGAGACTGCAAATTTTACATCTTTGGGTAAGAGGCCTAGATCATCTGCCTTTCCTACTCACCGATCGAGTAGAGTGTTAGAGAAAACAGTCCAAGAAGATTCGAGTAGCAAAAGGACTAAATGTGAAACATCTAAACCCGCCTACTCGAGCAATCATAGAGAAAGTATGGACTCTATTTTCTCGACTGATGAAGAACATTCAGCTTCTGAAAAGCCCAGTGTGCCTCTAGAAAGGGAAATTCCAGATGAAACCACCTTGAAATAATTTTTTTCCAAAGGGAGTTCCCAGGACTACGAGGACAAGTTCTGCGTCAAATATTGCCACAACATCTCAGGAAACATTCCACCCAACATATGAAGAGACACACACCACAACATTCTCCAACAGTACCAAATCCATCAGTTTAGATATGTCTGATTCAGACATTGAGGTATCAGCTTTCTCCGATAAATTCTTTTCTAAAGCTAAACATGATAAGTGGGATTATTATAAGAATAGAGTAATTAGGTCTGAAAGAGATCTAGATATTGCTTCCTGTGCTGACCATGGTCTGGTAGAATTTTTAATGGACAGACAGCTTCTTGGATCTGTTACTGGAAAAGAACTATATGTTGATGAGATAATAAGGTTGTTTTATGCCAACTTAAACTCTGCTATAGAGGATACCTCCTCGAAGACATTTGGGAAGGTATATCTCTATAACAAGATTTACTAATTTACACCCTCAATTATAAATCAATGCATGGGTCTTGATACTGAAGAGAGAGTGAGAGAAACAGAAAGAGTAACAGAAAATAGGGATACAATGATTGAATACCTCACTGGAGGTATAATGAAAAAATGGATCCCTAGATGTCCAGCCTCAAAATTAACTGCCCTATTCTCCACCCTCCACAAAATTGCTATTCACAATTGGCTTTCCTCCTTAAATGAGTCAGTTGTGACATCTGAACAAGCCTCCCTACTGTTTAAAATTGGGAAAGGATTCAAAGTTGATTTAGGGAAAATTATCTTTTATCAAGTGGCCAACTTGGCTGAAAAAAATTCAACTTTAATCCTTCATTTTCCCTCTCTGATCTACAAAGTATTAACTACCCAAGACTTTGAGCCCAATAGAGGAGACACTTTAGGGAAGGCTCCTGAGCTTTACACTGTAAACAAAATAATTTTGAAGAGCAAGTAAAGAGTCATCGACTTACCCTGGAAGAAGTAAGCTGGACGTGAAAATGTTGCCAGAAATTTCACCAACATTCTGGGCAACACTGTCTACAAATTGGCTTGTGGAGCAAATTGCGAAAATGAACTAACAAATTACTGAGGTTGATGCTGCCAGAGATGCATTGGTACAAAGTAGAGACAATTTCTACTTTTGCGTTCTTCACAAAAAGAGGGAGAAACTTTTGTGTAGGGGGAGCATGGGGAAGAAACTGAAGCTGCACAAGATAGTGAAGCTGATGTTGTTCCTGAAGAAGTTGTTGATGCTGCGGTGCAAAGAGAAGAAGCTATTGGGAGGAAAGTGTTGCTGAAGAGGATGAGGCTGAAAGCTGAAGCTGAAGCCGTTATGCAAAAGTAGAAAGTTGCTACTGCTGTGTGATGAGTAAGGAGGAAGATGAAGGATGTTGCTAACCTTAGCTATAATTGTTTGTTAAATGTTTTGATGGATTTATGTGGATAATTATTGACAATGCCTTAGTTCTATTTTGATTTTACATAGAATTGATGATGTGTGTATATATGTGCTTATAATTTTCTTCTTCTTCTAATCCTATAGAATGGTATACACTTGTTTGCTTGTATACCATCACATGTTAAGGGGGAGCAGTTCCGTAATCAAAGGTGTTGGACAACATCCGTGACAAAGCACTAAGTCGTCTATACATTTTATAAATGTGTTTTGTGAAGAAAGGCAAAAAGGGGAAGATTGTTAATCTTGGGTTTGGTGTTATGACATTTGACCAAACATATCCTCTGAAGTACTGTTGTTGAATGCATAAAATATTGGGACAAATGTCACAACATTCAGCAACATTTTATATAACAGTTTTGCCTTACTTCACGTTAAGCAGTAATATTTTTACTGAGAGGTAAAAATGACTTAGGTGTGTGAATTAGAAGCTGTGTAAAATATGGGAGAAAGAGTCAAAGCTTGGGGAAGAAGTCGAGTGAAGAACAAGTCAAAGTTGTTGAGATTTCGACTCCATGATCTTCTCCAACAAACACACCAGCTACACATCTTTCCCTCAACCTCCTCAACTGATCGATGAGATTTTCAAGGAAGACTTTCTACTATAAATAGAGAGGCCACAACAGTGAATCGATCATCCAGAATTAGATTGCAAAAATACCAAGAGAGCTCTCAGGATTTCAACTCAGGAATCTGGATCACAAGTGTTGTCTGAGTGTGTCGACAACATTCTGTCCAACATTACAATTGTTGTTTAGATTCTGGATTAGTTTTGTATGGAGCGATTGTAATGAGAGGTTGTCTATGTCTACATAGTTAGATTTTTCAGGCAGAAGTCATCTGCGACTTCAACTTTTAATTCATTTTCGTTTTATCTTGTAAAATTGTAAAGAAAGAAATTTGTATATTTGTATATGAAATATATACAATATTTCTGGTCATTGACCATCATAAGTTATATCAACATATAACTTATAAAAATATAAACTTTTGTGCTCTTTATTCTTTCCGGTGCAATTTACTCTTAAAAGATTTTTTGTTTTATAGAGTATTGTTACTTGTGTCAGACGACATTGTCGCTGACATTCGGAAACGAAATTGTCATTCGATTTATCTCTTTCTTTTACTTTTCGTAGCCTTTGACACCCTTCAAATTAGTTGTGTATTTGTCTTCAGACATGCTATTTCTCTCTCCCTCCAAATTATACAGAAATTGCAAATGGATATTGTGTTCCATATTGTCTGAGGTATTCCATGTCCAACTAACTATTAATATGAGTTATATATGCCCAATGAAAGATGCTAGAACTTCCAAGTAGCCAATCTCTTTACACAAGGCTAATTTGTTCAAGCCTCAGTAATGTAACTTTGAAGTAACGCTTGAAGGTAGTTGGCCGCGAATGTTACAACTTTCATTTTACCCAGCAAAAATTATTCTTTACTTCAGAACTTGATGAAGATTCCATTTCTCCAGATTCTCTATCCGAATTTGCTTCCCTTTCCGCCGGAGCTTCATGGGCGTTGCCCCGTTCCCCAATCAGATGTTTGGATGTGAGCTATACTCCACGAGGAGCCAAACGGGCGTATGGCCTTGCCTCCACCTCATCTTGGGTTAAGGGCTTAGTTGAACCCAATTTCTTCACTTGTAGTCTAGGGAGTTGGCCGCGAATGTTACAACTTTCATTTTACCCAGCAAAAATTATTCTTTACTTATTAAAATAAAAAATAAAAAGGAAAAAGAATTGGACTTATTGGACTTCATGAGAAAAAGTACTTGAAGAATTTAGCAATGCAGGCAGGCAAAGTTTCGAACGTACGATCAATCAATCAATCAACTATGCTTTAAATCCAAATTACTCCTAATAGATTAACTATATACTACTCCATGTGCTCTTTATATTCCTTTTATGTGTTACAAATTGAAACTTCCGTTAAGCTCAGTGTTAATTTCCAGCCAATTCTAGTCGAGCTTATTGATATGAATATACATCCTCAAGGGGGCAATTGAATCAACTGGACATTGTCAACACTTTTTTGCTTGCAATCATTGCAGTGATGAAATAATTAATCTCTTTGAAATTAAAAAAGAATGCCAAATTGTCAAAAAAGAAAGTGCACTATAGGGAAAAGAAAATACACACTCATACGATGTTTTTGAAGTGCCTTAATTTGGTATTTGTATGTTACTAATTAAATACAGTACTCCCAATTGAGATGCATAGGCCAAATTTGGGTTTTTTGGAGCTTCTTTCTTGCAGAGCAAAAATGGTTGAGAATTAATCCTCAGGTTCATGCATCTTTGGGGTACGATGATGACTTATTGCTTGTATTCTTCTGTCTCACTACTTTATTCATCAACTAACTAATATGCTTTTCTGGAATCACCTCAATAATCAACATCATCAATATGTACTAAATACTTTTTGAGAAATCTCCTACAAATCATACAAACCCACGAATTATTGCCACAATTGACGAAAGATAATCATGGCTGGTGCGTTTAGTACGAAGGAAAATATATTTTTTTTAAAAGAATAAAGTTAATTTTTAAAAAATTAATTGTTCTCGAAGAATGTTTTTGGATATTTGATTGAAGATAAAAAAAAATTTGTAGAAAAATACTTATTAAAAATTAATAATAATATTAGCGAATCAGATAGATTTATAACACCTCGTACTTTCGGGCGATTGTTTAAGCAGCTAGTCGTATGAAAATAGACTCGAGCCCCGGAGAATTTTGGTCATATTCAAGCATATAAATAAAAGGTTTGTCGTATAAGAAGATGAAGTCCCGAAATGATCCAGGCTTAAAAGTGTGATGACGGTGATTAGAAATAATATTGTATGTATACCGAAAGAGGCTACGGACTAGTGTCATATTACATGATCATGATAATGAATATATGAAATGTGTTAAAAGTGAGTATTATTTAAGTGAATTGAGATTAAGAATTATTGATATGGATAATTGGTTTAATGTTGAAGTTAGCGGGAGATTAAATAATATCTAATTAGTCAATTGTGGATGCGTATTAAAAGGGGGCATATCCACGTGCAATAGTAGGGAGTAATGACTAAATGACTAAGGCTTGATATTTAGGTAGGTACTTAAGAATGAAAATTAGACAGTGAGTATTACATGGGGTCCACGTTACAAGAATTAAGAATAGAGTTACACTTGGAAATATCATTTGGCCAACTTATGATTCATAATTTTTGGCAACTATGCATTAGTTCATCTTAACAACAAGCTGTTGGTGTTCAGTTTTAAGAACGAAGTATAAATTCTTTCTAGAATTTCAAAGTCGTACGTTGATGTTGCAAAAATTCAAATAACGACTTAGAAACAATGTCCATGTCGGTTACATGATTCTACCGTGGATTTTCTCCGCATGATAGTAAATTAAAGATTACTTCGTAGTGAATTAACGTGATAAGAAGTTCACAAGAGGGCAACCAAAGATTAATTTGTAAAGGAGGTTGATTTCATCATTGTAAAGAATCGATTTAAAGGCATGTTAAGGAAAATCCTTCTTTCTTTTGGCATGTTCTAAGTACGAAACGTAAACGTAATATTATCTCATAAATAATTCTACTCTTAGTAGTTAAGGATGTTCATGTTATTCATTCCTATTGTCAAAGCATGTCTAAATACGTTCCTAAATCTCTATTGAGGTATATGAGAAAAATGTTAGTATTCATAATGTAAATCGGAGGTGAAGCAACAGTACATCACTTCGACAAACTTATAGTGTCTTATTATCATATCATTCATGCATTATATACATATATAATCTTTGACCTCAAAGGCGTTATATACGCTACTATATGGTATGCATTATATATATGTATTGGGTATGGAAAAAGAGAAAGCGTTATATACGCACCACCACCTGCAGCTGGTATATATATGATGATGATTATGCCCACAGAGGCCGATATGATATGATGGGATGCCCATAGAGGCTTGATGGTGTTATGTACGCATATATTTATGTATGACCGCATTGTGCATGACATTTAGGCATATTATGGCCCTCAGAGGAATTCTGCACAGGTATGAGGCATATTATGGCCCTCCGAGGCATCCTCTACTGGTTGGTTGTTTCTTGTCTCATGTTACTTTCAAGTATCTATTATGCTATTCTTCACACCTGACATACTCGATACATCAGTCGTACTGATGTCCCTTTTGTCGGGGGACGCTGCGTTTCATGCCTGCATGCTTAGCTAGACAGGGTGACGGTCCGCACTAGTAGGTTGCTAGTTCAGCTGATATTGGAGCACTCTATTTGTTCCAGAGTTGCAGTCTAGTCGTGGTACAATATTTTGAATATGCATAGGGTATGGCGGGGCCTTGTCCCGATCATATGATGTTATGTACTCTTTAGAGGCTTGTAGACAGTTGTCCTGTATATAGTAGTCGTGTATGGCCTTGTCGGCCTTAGTACGTATATATGTATAGGTTGGATTTTTCTATTTGAAAGAGTTTACGTAGCACCTTTCCAGTTTATCATTTCTATGTGTCAGCAAGGTACTTTGTGATGGCCCTCGGGGTCCATAATTAATTATGGTTAGATGTTAAATATATGATTAGTGGTACTCGACAAGTAAGGTCCGGGTGCCCGTCATGACCCTCTGATTTGGGTCGTGACAAGATTGACGGAAATTTTGAGTATTACAAAAAACTTTCTCTCTCTATAATGAGAGCTCCTCTCAGCTAAGGCTGAATGACAAGGAAATCGAAGCTAGAAGGGAAAGGGCAAATGAACAAGGGGAGTTATCCCACAATCAACTATGCGAGGAAGGGAATTCCACAATCTGGAGATGCAAAGAAAACCCGTAGTGTTAATTTTATTCAAGGAATAACTTCTTTAAACTTATAGCAAACACCAAAAATTGTACACGCATGGAATATTCAGGGTCGAATAATCAGCGAAACTCATCATAAAGTTCAGGCACCGCTTCATGGGCAGACATAGTAGATGCAGAGAAAATGGGAATAATGTATCAGGTTACCCTCACACCCCAGATTGGAGTGGGATAGTTAGGAAAATGCGGTTTCGGGGGGGGGGGGGGGGTCTAGATCTTAATGAAGAAGTAATTGGAATTAATGTGAAGATAACATTGGAGGATATCAAAGCGGAGGTTGCATATTGGAATACTACAGTGGTATGTTATGTATTGGGGTCCAATCCACCCCTAACAGTGATTGAGGGGTACTTCAAGCGTATTTGGGAGAAATTGGGCATTGATTGACTAGATGAATACGGGGTATTTATGGTAAGGTTTGATTGCTTGAAGGATAGAAATGAAGCAATTAATGGGGGAGTTCAAATGTTTGATAAAAAATCGGCGGTAGAGAATGTGCCTATTTGGATTCGATTAGAAGGATTGGACCTGAAATATTGAGGGAAACGACCCTTACAAAGATTGCTAGCTTAATTGGGAAGTCATTGAAGGCTGATAGTGCTATAATTATGGAGGAACGACTGATGTATGCTAGAATATTGGTTGAGGTCTCCCTAAACAAAGCAAATCCTAAATTTGTGATGTTTGAAAATGAGAAGGAAAAAATATTAGAGTAGGTAATGACTTATGAATGGAAATAAGTTTTGTGCTCTAATTGCAAGAATTTTGGGCACACACAAGAGGTATATAGGAAATTGAATAAGGATAAGGAAAGAGGCAAAGATAAGCAAGCAGAGAAGAAGGATCCACTAGCACAAGAAAGTGGTGGACAACAACCAGATAATGAGGGATTCAGGTTAACCAGAAAGGTCATAAAAGAGCTATGCAGCAAGCCTCAACACAGAGTAAAGGCATTGCTACTGCTAATTCTTTCAATGCTCTTAAGACTGGGAGCAGGGATGAGCTGAATTCAACAAATACTCAACCAAGTGCTTCAAGGAGTAAGGGGAAAATAGGGATCAAAACACTAGCATAAACATGAAAAATGCAGAGAAAGGGGGACAACAATAGGTCACTACAACAAACCCTAGTGAAGTAGTGATAGGTTTAGTCCCAATAAGTGGTAAGGGTGGGGCAAACCCCCTACTCATGGATAGCATTGGTTTCTTGAATACAAGGGGCTTAAATAGGCTAGAAAAGTAGAAGGAGATGAATATCTTTCTGTTTAATAGCAAAACTGTCTTATTTGGGCT